>CARXXK010000001.1:154497147-155097147 GCA_949089665.1 Macrosiphum euphorbiae | reverse complement strand
TTTATTTTATCATTAAAAACAATGTTATTCCTAATACATTTTGTTTAATGAATGAAATGTTTTGCTACCCAAAAAATGGTGGCTGTCCACAACTGGGCTTCACATGTAACAGTGTAAATTATATAGGAGTTCCTTATCAAGTGTAGTATAGAAGTCTGTGGTTACACCTAACATACATGTGATTATAAATTAAAATAACTAAATCAAATTGTTTCTTTTTCTTAAGTTTTTGCCATATTTGCTTTCTCAGACCTTGACTTATAACTTATAAGTTACTATATTATATTTGTTTATCATAGAATACTTTTGGACATACATAGGGACATTTATGACATAAATAATAGATATAGTAGTAATTGATAAAATAATTGTTTGTAAGAATTATTTTCAATTTAATAAATACTTTGTTGCATTTATATTAATTTGAATTTAATTGTCTCACTTTTAAACTATAACTATTTTAGAGCTCAGACAGAAGAGTATGATTATGAAAAAGATGAAGACGATCCAATGAGTGACGAAGAAGCTGAGATAAATGAAAAACAAAGCGAATGTGACGACTCGCCTAATATAGAAAGTCAACCTATTAAAATCAAACATAATACATCAGACAGCGAAATCAACATAGAAGATGATAATATTGAAGATTTTGTTAACAAGAAAGATTATTCTCAAATTGTAATCGATGTTAAGTAAGATTATACTTAAATTAAATAATAATAATAATAATAATAATAATGTGTTTTAAACTTTTATAGATGTGGTAAGAAACCATATACATTTGCTAATATTCAAGTATCTATACCTTTGGAATTCAAGAGAATTGACTTAACAGGATTAATTAAAGATTTGATGGGTCGAGTAATAATTCACGAAATACCTGGTATTAATAGAGCTATTTTAACTGAAGAAGACGATAAAATAATATTAAAAACTGAGGGTTCACGTGGTGTAGCAGAGCTTTTTAGGTTTGCTAATATTTTAGATTTAAATTCATTATATTGTAATGATATACAAATGATGTTGAACACGTATGGCATAGAAGCTGCCAACAGGGTTATTATTAAGGAAGTCAAAAATGTATTTAAGGTTTGTATTGTGTTTATTATTATTATTAAAATAAACAATGGAGGTTTGTACTGATTGTATAATATTTTGTATGTAGGTTTACGGCATTAATGTAGATACCCGCCATTTATCATTAATAGCTGATTATATGACTTATGACGGCAAGTATAAATCATTAAACCGAGTTGGTATGAACGGTTGTCCATCGCCATTGCAACAAATGTCATTTGAATCTACTCTTAATTATTTGAAAAAATCTACAGTTCGAGGATTAAAAGATAATTTGGTTTCACCTTCAAGTACTCTTATTGTTGGTCAACAAGCACAGATTGGAAGTGGTCTTGTTAAATTATTATGGCAATAGCATAAATATGTTTCACTAATTTGTAATAACTTATCTTTTAATTTTGTTATTTTAAATAAAGTATGTTTTTTTTAATTCTTGTTTGTATTACTTCCTATTTATACTGAGGTAAAAAATATCTATAAATATTATATTATTCAGACACCACTCATTATATTATATAAACTATTTTTCTCTTGTGCCAATACAAAATAATGCATGAATGTGTAACACAATTTAAAAAAGTTTTTTAGTTATAAATCTGAATTCTGCAGGTCGTCTTTACCTGATTTCAAAGTAATAATGAAAAAATAAAATTACCTCGATCTTCCGAATATTATATTTATTATTTATATGCTATTAATAGTATAAACTACCTGATTACAAGATAGATTGATATTTGTCATCTGCTTAAATACCCATTAAAAATGCTGAGTTTATAACCTTATTTGGACCTACCTAGAATAATATTTAAGTAGGTATATATTTTATATTTACCAAGTTCCTAATGATTTCTAACATATTTATTTTATTCTATGAAGTACAAATCATCGTAATAATTTGTATGAGCACGTGTAAAATATGTAAAAAGTAAAAACGCAGTAGCAAACCTCGCCAGAACTCAGAATAGTTTTTCCAATCATTATAAATAAATTATACTTTAATATACCAGATACCTATACCTACAGATTATGTATATTGAATTATTGAATAAACACCATCATCAACATCAGATAAAGCCCCGATTATCAACGGTGTACCTCAAGGAGCTATTCTCTCCCCCTCGGCCCTCACTCTTTAACATATATGCTGATTATCCCACAACTCCAAACATCTCAATTTCCGACTATGCAGATGATGAAGTAATTTTTCAATTCTTAACGACCCAATTATAGCTTCTATTAATATACGGTCTTATTTAAACCTACAATCCGAATGGTATAAAAAATGGTGTATAAAAGTAAATCACAACAAATCGGTTCATACAAATTTTACCGTTAGACACATTGAATGTCCAAATGTTTCAATTAATAACATACCTATCCCACCCCTAAATGCTGTTGAATATTTAGGTATAATTCTTGACCAAAAATTAACTTGAAACAAACATATAAAAGCTAAAAGATTGATCCTTAATGCTCGATCAAGATCGCTAAAAACACTATTATCAACAAATAAATGTACTAAATTAAAAACCAAACTACTTGTATAAATAACTCTCCTAAAGCCTATGAACATATGGATTACAACTCTGGGGATCGGCCAAAAAATCTAATTTAAACAAAATCCAAGTCTTTCAGAATATTACTCTTAGAAAAATCACTAACGCTCCCTTCTTTGTCTCTAATTTAACTCCCCACCAAGATCTAGGTATTCTGCCTGTTATAGCCTAAGTGAAACTTTTTTACAAACTTTTTTTTGATAATATGTTTGATCTATGTTTTTTTTTACCCTTATCCTATATGCTTATTGTACAAAATTGTATAGATTGTGTACGTGCGTTTGTGAAAAAAAAATTGTGATTAATTAACTCTTTTTGGGTATAATTCGCTCTGCATAGGTATGGTCGTATGGAAACAAAATTATATTATATTTAAATTTTAGCCATCCCGCGTGGCGTTGCTCGTGAATTTCGCTTATGGTTATGCGAACAGTATATTATCATTTATCAGGTAGGTTAGATTGCGGACACATTGAGGAGGGAGATAAAATATAGCCTAAATAGTACAGCTATGATTTAAAAAAAAAATTTGTATACAGTGTACCTAAAATAGTATTGAAGTTATAGTTGATCATCCCGGATTCTTAGGAGTATTTAATATTTATATATTTTGGGGGGTTTATTTATTTTTATGGACAAACCGGTGTAATTGTACCTAGCTTTGTGAAATAATTCGCATATTATATAGGTAACTTGCAAGTTGCAACCAAAGACGATCGTTAATAAAGAAAAAAAAAGTTTCGATTTCCACCTTGAATCTTAAGATCCCTGTTATACCACCTCTTTAAAAAGTGAATATCAGAAACTCCTTTCTTATTGCGTATCTAGTTCATTAGAGGGAACCACTAACTACCAAGTATTCCAAATAATATAAAATTATAATTGTAAATATTTATGATATTACGCGTGCCCGAACTGCTGGTAGTACGGACACGTTGCAAGGCGATGGAGAGATAACTATACATGCCAGGGGCGTACCCAGGAATTTTTAAAGGGGGGTCCAAATTTTTTTGACATTTAAAAAGTACCTATACAATAAGTGATTTGTGGTTTGTACCTTAAGAATTTTAAATTTTGTTAATTAATTGTTAATCCAGACCCGACCCCCCCCCCCTTGGGTACACCCCTGATACAGTGGCGTCATTACAGTCTTCGAGAGGGGGGGGGGGCAAAAGTTTTTACTGGCCCAAAATATAACTAAAAACCTGTTATCTGAGATCAGGCAAACATAACTCACTTTTTGAGGGATAACAATGACTAATAATACATATATAATAATATATGTAGGTACTATGTAGATTGTAGAGGGATACCTTTTATAACCTATTAGCTATTATATGATGACCTATTTTGAGAGGAATTTTACCCCAATTGATGTTATATTTACACCAAATATGAGTATAAATGTATTAAATTGTAAGAATAGAGTTTAGCCTTATATTGATATGTAAACTAAAAATTGTAACTAATAAATACACCATACACCTTCAAAACCACCTTGACCTAATAATGTCTGTCTGGTATGATAAATGGCGAGTTCAAGTCAATCAATCAAAATCCATTCATACTACATTCACTCTTCGTCTCCCTCCCTGCCCAGAAGTCTTTCTTAATAACATACCAATCCCATCATCCCAATCGGTTAAGTACTTAGGCCTAACCTTTGACCGTCGCCTGACCTGGGGACATCATATCAAAACTAAAAAACTCGCCCTAAACGAACGACTACGCTCAGTTAAACCACTAATATATAACAAGCACACTAAACTAAACACCAAACTTCTTATATATAAATCATTAAACAAGCCCATGTGGACTTATGGCCTACAACTATGAGGCAGTGCAAAAGTAGCTAATGTAAATAAAATCCAAACCGTTCAAAATAAAATTTTAAGATTAATCACTAATGCCCCACGCCCCCACCATATGTCTCCAACTACTCTCTGCACACAGATCTAAACATAAAAAGGTGGGTAAGTGGATGTCGCTCTGCTGTACTGTAGGTTACAAGTGGGTCACTGTATAATGGATGGTATTAAATTTGAATGCAATGATATAATATCATTGTATAAGAAAAACGATTCTGAGCGGAGACGGTATGTCAGTCTAGGTATAACTGTATAAGACATATTATATACTTTTCTATGGTATTAAATTATATGGAATTTATGAATAAATTCCTTAAAATATGCACAGTCTTATCATGAGCATAATTCTTATTCCTTATACTATGGTAGATTGTATGGATAGGCCACAATATTTTGATTTTTCAGTTTCATATATCCCCGAATAATATTTTTAAATAACAACAAAAACTAAGATCGTTAATATTGATTTTAATATGTAATTTCGTCCAAATTTGAATTTAAAATATCTGTAAAAAATAACTGTGTTCATATATTTTTTAGATTTTTTGGTTACAGTATGAACTATGTATGAGAGAACCTTTGTTTTAAATTTGCAATCTTTAGCTATAAAAACTCAACATTTTATAATTTATTAATTACAATGATTAATAATTTTCGAGATTTTGATAAATTTTGTCAAAATTCGATGTTTAAATGCTTATAAAAAAAAATTGTGCCTATGTATTTTTAATATTTTTCAAATGCTATTGTTACAATATATCAGGAGCTTTGTATTAAATTTTTACAGTTTTTGGCCCAACAGATAAAACTTTATTGATATTTATAGAAAATAAAACTAAAAAAAATTGAAAGCTGTAAATGTCCGTTAACAGCTCAAAAAGAGGCAAAATATTTTCAAAATTGTATGATGTATAGGAAATGCTAATATAAACATCCAGTGAAATTTTCATGTATCTACAGTTATTCGTTTTTGAATTACAACAAAATAAGGAAAACGCTACATGAGAAATCGAGTGAATATCCAATGTTGTAAAAATTTGAATTTCAAACGCTCATAAAAATTTAATTCGACTTTTTTATAGACATTTTTTTTTTTGATAAAGGTAGATAATCTCATAAGGAATCTTGTAATACATTTACAAATCTTAGATTTAAAATCAAAAATTTTTACGAATTGTTAACTCAAAATAATTTGCTAATTTCCGTGATTTTTCTATATTTTGTCAATTTTTGAACTTTAAATGCTTATAAAAAAAACTGTGACTAACGATTTTTAATATTTTTCATCTGCCTTTGAAACAATACACTAGGAGCCTTCTATTAAATTTTCAAGTTTTTTTAACCAACAAATAAAATTTTATTGATATTTCTAGAAAAAAAACTAAAAAAAATGAAAAATGAAAATGTCCCTAAACAGTTCAAAATAAATCAAAATATTTTGAAAATGTTATCGTGTATAGAAAATGCAAATATAAACAACCAGTGAAAATTTCATGTAACTACGGTTATTTGTTTTAAAGTTACACCAAAAACCAAATTCAATTTTCTGAAAAATCGATTTTGCGTAAAAATTCCCGTTTTTCCTTAATTTTTCTTTTGTTTTTCTTGGCGCTTTTGAAAAGTACTGGGAATTTTAAAATTTGACCTCCCCAATGCTGCACCAACGATATTCACTTTCCAATCGAACAAGATACTGAAGTCGAAAATCGAAGCATTATTTCCACTACTTATCGTGTACACTGACACAAAAAAAATAAAAAATAAAAAAAAAAAACACATATCATTGTAAAATCAATACATTCATCGTTCCACTCAGAATCTATAACAGTTCACGCTGAAGCAATAACATATTACAAAAGATTCCATAACAGACTTCCATATCATCCGCATCCCCTTATATCCAATTTAGCTTCTCGCACAATTCCAGGCAACCCCACACGACGACTAAAAAGAAATTGGTGTCGTGATTTACTAAATGAATAATCCAAATAATTAAAAAAAATATATATATAAATAAACAATTAGGTAGTTCCTTCACTGGTTGGCTTCTTCCCTCACGTTTTCATGTACAAAATATTATATCACATATTCAGATATTCTTATTGTGCCTAATGGTACAGATTGTATATTATATCTTGTTAAAAATAAAAAAAAAAAACTTATAAATACAATAATAATACCTACAACAATAATAATAATGGCAAGTCCAACCGTAACTCGTAAGGCATGAAGCGATTATAGATAATAAAAGGTTTAAACGGTTTTATAAGTTTTGTTATTAATTATGGAACGTACCTATAAACAATAAATTTATATTATATCATGGGAAGTAGGGGGTAGTAATATTCTATTTTTTGTGAAATTCGATGTTCCTTAGTGCTAAAAAGATGCCCAATAAGCTCCTGAACACTAAACTTTAAAAAAAATTGAAATCTGTCAATATCTTCAAGTCACGGATCGGAAAAAAACGTTTTAATGGGCGGGCGGGGAGTGGGGGTTCGTGAATTTTCGAACCCTTGCGTTTTAGTCAGGTAGAATTCGAAATTTCGAAACAAAGGGTAACAAAGGACTCACCACGAGGAGGTGGCTGCACTTCTTGAGTCCCGCTCACTCCTCCCCTTCCTCCCTACTAACGAGTCGCAATAGGCATATAACAATCGGCAAATCAATAAATTTTCACTTTACACAATGGATTTTTCTTCTATGGAAATCTTGTAATCTGCCTTAGTGCGAAGACTGGGCATGAGTTTCCCATGACTTATTTTACTCAGAACTAGGCCATCTCGTGCTTCAAATCCGCAAGCCATCTTAGAAGCTTTGCCAACTTCTTGAACAATACACTCAACGCTTTGTGTATGACATGGATAGTTTAAAATTGGCAATCGAGGTAGTTCATTCTGATTGAAATAATCCGCAAGTTTTGCAGTAGAAAAGTTGTTCATCACAGTCGGAGTAGTTAAATCGATTTCGTCTCAATTTATGAGTTCCGTGTGGTGCATTGCTTCAAAATGTATTTTTGGACCACGGAGTGGAAGAATGTTTCCTATTTTTTTGTGGGTCTCCCTGCTTAACAATGTTGGCACCCGGAAATCGATTTTGGATTTTACGGACGACGGTGGGGGGGGGGTTGTACAAATTTTGGAATTGTGGTTACAAATCTGTACAAATTGTGTAACAATTACTGATGTGGTTTTTGAGTTGAATTTCAAACTTGCGGATGCCCCAGCGTCACGCACCTCGGGAAGTGGTCCCAAGGACCAGCGGCGGAGGAAGTTTTTTTGCCTCGCGACCAGTCATCTTCTTATACCGCGGAGTTTATAGTTTATACCACGGACTAAGATATACAGGACTGGACACGAGATGAATATTGTGGTTACGAAATGTTTTACAACAGGCGGAGTTCGGGGGGATATTTTCCTTTTAGCATTACTAGCGCCGTCTTAGTGGATACTTTTGGAACTAGATGACAATAATGTGATCTAGTTCCATAAGTATCCACTAAGACGGCGCTAGTAATGCTAAAAGGAAAATATCCCCCCGAACACTGCCTGTTGTAAAACATTTCGTAGTCAACCCCCCCACACCCTCCAACCTTGTCATGTCCAGTCCTGTATATCTTAGTCCGTGATACAGACTATCATTATAATATAGTATAATCATGAACTACTACAGTAGTAGTTCATGAGTATAATCATAGATGATGACAGTCATAGACTAAAATACTAAATCATAGAACAATAAACCGGTTTAAAATTATCTAAAATTATATTGTTCTGTGAAATTATCCCACATCATCTTCATATTTAGTCCTTGGTCATATCCACGGACTAAGATAGAATGGACTGATATCGAATGTCTTATCAGTGTGACACAAATGTTTCTCTAGACAAGGTACCAGAGTTCACTACATTCAGCGCCATCTATGGAGAAATAATCGTAACAATTTTATTTCTATGAACTTAATCATTTTATTAAAACAACTTAACAACTAGTAAGTTAAAACTTAAAACTGAAAATTCTCTAAAAATCTAATATAAAAATATTACAAACCACAAATTGGCATCTTACAATTACAACTATACATTATTAAGTGTTTACTAGTTTTGAACATTTCTTTTTCTTTGCGTTGACTTTATTTTGATCTTTGTTTGAAATTAGTGAATACTGTCGCATTCTCACTGTTATATAATGAGTTATAATGTATGTAAGAACTTTATTCTTGTGATCTTTACATTGAAAATGTACTGGAGGGAACCACTATTTACTTTTCTATCGTATATTATTATCACTAGATAGCGTTGAACATGGTGTACTTGTGATAGATGTGCAGTGTAGCGGGGCAGAAACATTTGGGGATCAGACCCCACCACCTCGCCGTCCCTACCATTACCAGTCCATTTTATCTTAGTCCGTGGTCATATATCATATTATAGGTTCGATACACGGACTAAGATATACAGGACTGGAAACGATAGACTGGGGGGGGGGGTGGTATGGCTCTCAAATGTTTCGGTTTGGTACAATCGTGACTGTAACTGCTACCTGGTGTACTACACAACTACTAAATTGAAGCTATTAAAAGTACAAAACATTAATTCGTATTTTAAGAAACTACCTATTTAAAGACTAAAGTTTATAGTTTTAGTTTAAATTGTTTAAAATACATTTTAAAAATGCCTCGGCAATGTTCCGTGATTTTGTGTAAGAGTTTAAAAGAAAAACATGTAACATTGTTCAAAGTTCCTGCTACTGATTTCCATTCTTGGAATGAAATTATTGTCAGAATAAATGGGGCTTAAAATTTAAAAACACGTGGTGGTTTGACTCATCCAAATGATTTTTTATTTAGATTACTGATCACTGTTGAAAAATCATTTGTCAAGATTAGTATTGTGGAAACAATGATGTATTTTTAATGACAATTGATGACTTTTTTGGCAACAATCAAAGTATCAATTTTCCTTGTGTTGAACATCAAAAAGACGTACTTACACAAATTATTTCAAATTTTATAATCATGAGAATGCAACAGTATTCATTAATAACAAATAAAAATGCTAATAAACTTAATGCAAAAAAAAAAAGCTAGCTAAATTAGTAAATACATAGTAATAAATAATTATTAACTATGTTCTAATATTTGTATATAATATTTAAGATTATTATAAAATAATATATTAATATGTATTATTATTTTAAAATAATTTATGAGTTATTTTATACACAACCCTTTATTCGAGAATAAAATAATTAATTTAGTACTAAAATTAGTATACAGTACCTACTAAGTTTCTCTAAAATCACTATATTATCTTTTTCCTGGTTTATATTCATAAATCCAAGCCTTTATTAAGTCCACTAATTACTTTATTACAGTTTTTACTTTTTACTGTTCTTGAAGCTCCTTATTTTTGGGGTGAAATAAAACAAAAGTCTTACAAAATGTTATGAGCACAACAAACTAATCACCAAGGCTTTAAACTTAACTTACATGTTTCTATATTAATTTAACTTAACGAGTTAAAAAAAAGGTAGTTAACTTGCCCAGCCTTTCTATAAACTACCTATATTACCTAAGTTAAAATTATTGTTAACATTTTAAAGCATGAAAAAAATAATATAAAATGTTCAGTTATTATAAAGCAACTGATTGTTCTGTACATAGATAGCGCTAGGTACACACATTGTACCTTTTGGAAACATTCACGGACCACTGATAAGGTCTTCGTTTCCAGCACGGACTAAGATATACAGCACGAACCACGGACTAAGATATACAGGACTGGACATGACAAGGTTGGAGGGTGTGGGGGGGTTGACTACGAAATGTTTTACAACAGGCAGTGTTCGGGGGGATATTTTCCTTTTAGCATTACTAGCGCCGTCTTAGTGGATACTTATGGAACTAGATCACATTATTGTCATCTAGTTCCAAAAGTATCCACTAAGACGGCGCTAGTAATGCTAAAAGGAAAATATCCCCCCGAACTCCGCCTGTTGTAAAACATTTCGTAACCACAATATTCATCTCGTGTCCAGTCCTGTATATCTTAGTCCGTGGCACGAACTAAGATATCTTAGTTCATGATATACAGGACTGTACACGACATGGTTGGAGGGTGTGGGGGGTTGACTACGAAATGTAGTACAACAGGCGGTGTTCGGGGGGATATTTTCCTTTTAGCATTACTAGCGCTGTCTTAGTGGATATTTATGGAACTAGAAATTTGTATGATGTGTTCTAGTTCTATAAGTATCCACTAGGACGGCGATAGTAATGCTAAAAGGAAAATATCCCCCCGAACTCCGCCTGTTGTAATACATTTCGTAACCACAATATTCATCTCGTGTCCATCACTGGTCCTGTATATCTTAGTCCGTGGTTTCCAGTCCTGTATATCTTAGTCCACGGTCTTAGATTATTAGGTCTGGCAACTAATCCCCGAATATGAAGCTCTTATTGACGGGTCCCGCTCTGGTGGCGCCATCTACCGGCCAAGTACCAAAATATTATTATTTCTATGATTGTCGACTTAAAAAATTTAATTAAGAGGCCGTTCTGGTAGAAGTGAAACGAATGCAACGCTCAAGAGATGGCGTTGTGCGCCGTATCGCCGCCGTCGCGGTAGGCCGTAACCACGCCCATCGTGTACGCGACGGGGCCCGCTTGTTGTAATCGCGCGAGAGGTACATTATTATTTCACGGACGGTCGTACAGGACGTTTCGCGTCGCAGTTCCGTAAATGATCGCCGCCCCATGTATGTCTTATGTAGGTACTAGCATGCGGTACACAAGTCGCGACCTATTTTTTAATTAAAGTTCCTGTTTGCTTAAAAATATTAACCAATAAATAAAGCATACAAATTATTATACACCATAACTCGATTTATTTTTCTAACCCAATTACTTTTTTATATACATAAAAATAATAGTTTCATTACGATTAAATGGATTTTGTAGTACCTAAATATGTCGCGTATTTTACGTTGTAACTTATTGGTGACCTGGAGTACTTTTCGTACGATTGTTTGATCTCCTATAATTATTATATACGACATACGTATTAGTACAATACTACAATGTTATAGTTATAAAATATATTGATGTAATTAGGTACCTATATTTAATTAAAACATAATTTAGGAAGTTGATTGTTATTTGCTGTACATATTATAATATCTTTTAAATAAAGACTATAGGTAATTATTCACATTATTTAATTATTGTTGCAATTTGCAATGCAGTATGTATACTGTATAGTATGTACCTATGTACAAAAAACCGACAGTATACACTTAAAATGTTCATCGTTTATAATATAATATATAATATTATAATCTATATAAATTAAAATTAAATTATGTAAGTACCTACACATGTGCAGAACACTTTTGATTGAGCTATTATATAGCTAATTAAAATACACCATTTAGATTAATTACAATTTATTATAATTAATAACTTAAATTGATGCTAGTATTCATAGAAAATGCGGATAACCAATGTATAATAATATAATGTATAGGTATGCTTTTATTTAATGAAATGTCATATTATCTACATATTATTATCAATGTAAAAAATGCATAAGTAGTTACGTGTATAAAAATGAAAGAAAATATAATATATAACATTATACAATTATTTTACGTATTTATTTTGAGTTGTTATTATACAATTAATAAAAATCATCTGTAACAATTATTTAAAGTCTCATACACAATTAATTTGTATACAAATATAATAAATAAAAATATTAATTAATATAGGTACATTTGATACAAATATATTGTTATTAGGTACTCAATTTCAAATAAAAAATACAAGTATTTTTTTATTTTGATAGTTTTAAACCATAGCATTTAGATTTGGGTAAATATTTAATTTATTTCTATGACGCTGAAAGTTTTTCATTTCCAAGGAGTCTTCATCAAACTCTCGATCATTAGGATGGTTGTATTTATGAGATCGAAGTATTAAGTTATGGGTGATACTTGAAAAAAATCCCGCTAGAAGCTTTGTACTCCACCCAAAGGTTTGATATAAAAAAGTAATATTAATACCTGTGTCAACAAGTGTTAATATTAATTTTGCAACAAAGAATATACCCATTAGCCCAGACACAAAAGTTCCAATTGTCGTAAACCAACCCCATAATTTAAATAGCTTATCTTCTACCATTTTTCCAAGCGTGTTTTCGTCTATCAAATATTTAAATTGCAGACCTTGATTAGTCGTATCATATCCCATAGATTGTCTGATTAAATTATTTGTGGCAGCTTTCACTTCTTGCGGGAACAATATATGCTGTTGAAAAGCTTTCATTGTGTCCTTTGTATATATACCGGCATTCATAAGAAAATCCGGACTTTTGTACGACCATGTCCAGGACGTGGCTGGTTTAAGCTTTTGTGGTTTCTTAATTTCTTGTATGTTTGGTAGAATGGCAAACCAATCACCGCCCAATTCGAATGCAGGTGGTAGAAGTATATTGCAGTCCACCTGTGTTCCAAATTGTTGTAAAATATGTGTTTTGGGTGCCATAAATAATGTTTTGTTATTGTATAACACTGGTAGTTCATTAAAACAATTTTTTTTTTGTGATATTTCAACGTTAACTTTTTTGCACTTTATTAAATAAATTATTTCACTGACTTTTATTGCCGTGAACCCTGGTCCACCGCCCATTAAATACGCAAACTCCGAAAGACTAGAAGACGCTAATGTGAGTCGTTGCTCTAGTAATTTTCTCTCTAGCTCACATTGTTTTAGTATTAAATCATTGTACAACGATGTAATCGTTGATTTAAAGAAATTTTCGACATAGACAAATTTAGTGTTTATGTAGGCTAATAAATCAGTGTTTTGAGCTGTTATAGTTTTTCGTGTAAAATAATTAAAAAATGTAGGTTCTGTTAAAATTAATAACTGCATATGTTCAGTCTGAATAACTGGGATTCCTGTGCAGGCGAAGGTTTTTTTTAACTTTTTTTAAAGCAAAGACTATTTTGTCAGTCTCCACAATATAAGTGTACGAGTAAGTATTTGAAATGTCATCAATAGTATTTGACGTAATTAATGACGCTGGCCCATCATATAGGACACTGAAATCGTGTTCTTCACAGTTTATGTTACTGATTGACCAGATGGTTTCACCTTTAAAAGCATCAATGCCGTAATTGTCTGATAATTTGAGTTTTGTACCTGTTGGAAGTATAAGGACGTTATCTTTAGTGTTCGCTGTAGCCATACCTTCCGATAGCAATATTTTAAATTTTGCTTGGACAACGACGTTTTCCCATTCCCCTTTATTTGATTTAAAAATTGCGCCCTTACAATTGCCATGCTTATCTAGTGACCCTACCATTGTATTTGAAACATATGTTGTTTCGTTTATTTTTAAGTCTGTCACTACACCTCCTAGTGGAAAATTATAGGATTGTTTTTGATGGACCTCCGAACATCGAGCACTCCCTAGTTCGATAATGTCAGAAAAGTATCCACCATCCACCACTTGCGCATCTTCAAACGCTGAGCATCTTGTTATAAGATAATCCACAGATATTAAACATGATTTATACATAACTGGATATGTTTCAATGTGTTGCAATAATTGTATTCGTTGTATCTGTTGCGTTTCTGTTGGTGTTGGAATATCACATTTTTCTACTTCTAAGCTGTCAAATGAAGTGATATTTAGATTCGACCCTCCACAATCGTACGCAATAAATCCGAGAGTGACATTTATGATGTAAGAAATGACTATAAATAGTACTTGGATGAAATACATATTGACTGATTACCTAAAATAACCACAAAATATGAATATTATACACAATTTTAATTTCGATATTTAAGGTTTAAATTACAGAGAGTACATTGTATAAACAATTAGTGAAAATTTCATATATCTACGATGATTTGTTTTAGAGCCACATAAAAAACCTAAATTGATTTTGTTGAAAACACATCATTATAAGATCAATACTCAGAATCTAAAATTACGAATGAGTTAGGTACTACAATTAAAAATAATTTCAAAAACCATTTAATTATTGTATTATAATATTAGTATAAATATATAACTTACCTGATTTTTAGAGTTTCCGTTTGTTTATATTAATTACGACGTGTATTCAACTTGGTTTGTTCTCGAACTGTGAAAGAACACTAACGACACTATGAACTGCTGCACTAATATTGAGATGATCACCACCCCTCAACAGAATCATATATGATATTTTAAATCTAAAATATTACCTCATCTTATATATATATTATAATGTTATAATTTCATCATGCAATGTTGTTAACGACGTCGCATCAATATTGCTTATGATAATTGTTTTAATAGTATGATTTTATTTAATGAAATGTCATGATAATATTATGTACATAGTATTATAGTAATATCATGGATTAGAAGGTAGGTATATTATATACAATTTAAATTTTAAATAACCATAGATATTTATAATTGCGTACCTATGATTGCGTATAATTGCGGGTAAAGACTGTAAAGTAATAAAAATAATCGAAACGATAGACTACTATATAGACTAGGTATACTCTTATTATTTTAGACTATATTAAAAATTCAAATAATAAATATCTTATGTGTAGTGTGTACAAATGTCTTTTTAGTTAGTATCTATGTGCCCGTAATCGAGACATATAAGTCACTGTTTTACTATAAATTATTATCATTTCGTCATAATTTAAATTCAAAATTTATCACTAAACGTTTGTTTTATTACGTACTCGTCGTATTTTTTACCGTAAAATGGATCCATCAAAAAATAAAAAGCGCGGATATACATCAAAGAAGCTATCAAACAAAAAAAATTTGAGTTCTCGAATGAAAGCGCTCTTTGGAATTCGGAACGAAAACAAGTATTTAAAATTTAAACGAAAAATAAATAGTTTTAATAATAAAATAATTAAAAAAATTAATTAAAAAATTAAAAAATTATGGAACAAAATTAAGAGCTATGACGTTAAATAATAAGTACCCGACTTCGATAAGAAATCACTTAAAATCAAATATGAAACGCTTTGGGGCTGCAATAACTAAGGCAATTGAATATCGCAGTGGTTTACCAGGCCTAACAGATTACCAAAAGGCAGTAGGCAAGTTGATTATAAAAATTATATTTTTGGTAACATTATAAATGAACACTATTATCGTATTATAACATTATAATATGTATATATTATTTAAGGACTACGGCAAGACATAAATAACAGTTTTCGACACATTATGGGTGCCCATGATCGATGTGAGGAATACTATTGTAAAAAACCGCGACCAATTAATGAAAAAAATTTGATCGAAGACACCGAGACTTCAGGGATTGTGAGCGATATATCCCAAATAGTATCTCGTTTAGTCGCAAATGTTGATAGTTTACTGATGAATGTTGACAACAACGTGTGTGAACAATTCAACAGTGTAATTAATAAACATTTAGCGGGTAAACGAATAAATTATTCACAAAGAAATTCGTACAATGCTCGAGTCGAAGCAGCGGTTATATCATGCAACTCAGGTGGACAATTTCTTCGGTTGATGCATAAAAATATAGTCAATGATATAAGTCCAGGTGAATACTATGTACATTTATTATTATTCTAAACAATTTTCATGCACCTACCTACCAAATAAAATGACAATGATATTATTAATTACACTAATTATTAGGTATAGGTATAATATATTATTGTTGTAATTGTATTTATAGCAAACATAATATACAGGAAATTTACATTGTTTTTTTAATAGGAGAAATCGGAAAAAAATTCCTTACATCTAGCAAAAAAAAAAGATCCCAGCCAAAATCTAAAAAACATCTTTTCTCGGGAAATTCAGAAAGAAGGTGTAATAGTGGCCCGGATCAACATTATGGTTTAGCTGAACCATTACCGGAAGACAATATTTCAATAGAAGTATTAGAAAAAACAAAAGACGATTTTTTAAAAACACTACAGTTGGACAGACGTGAACGGTTAGCCATTGAAGAACAAACAAGGGAACAGGCCAATTCTCAAATTTGGCATGTTGAACGTAGAAATCGGCTCACAGCGTCAAATTTTGGCTGCGTTTGTAAACTTCGAAAAACTACGTCGTGCAAAAATACTGTTTATAGTATACTATATAGGACATTTTCTTCGAAAGCAACAGATTATGGTAAAGCCACAGAATCACAAGCTATCGTCGCGTTGGAAAAAAAATTTAATTGCACAGTGAATAAATGTGGACTTCTTATTGATGAACATTTTCCTTATTTAGCAGCTTCTCCTGGTAAAATATATTTTAGTACTTAATTATAAATATTAATTGAATCAATACAACTAAATTAGTTATTTTATAATTTATAGACGGTCTTGTCAATAATGATTTTATAGTTGAAATTAAATGTCCATATGCAGTAAAAGACACTAAGACATTTTTAGAAGCTATAAATAGTAAAAAAGTAAGAGTATTATTATTTATTATATTGTGTAAAACGATTCTCCTAAAATATTTCAATCGATATACTTTAAGATTTTCAAGGACCAACGAGCGAAGAATAATATTTTTAAATTTAAAAAAAATTAATTAAAATCATTATTCTCCGTTTCATTATCTAATTTCGTCCAAATTTTAACTTAAAATATCTATTTAAAAAAAAATATTTTTACTTTATACAATTTTGAAATTTTTTGGTTACAGTTTAAACTAATTATGAGAAACGTGTTTAAAATTATCACTACTTAGCTACCTATAACAGAACATTTTATAAGTTTTTAACTACAAAACATTTTACAAACAATCGATATTTTGACGAAAGTTGTCAAAATTCTTACTTCCGACGCTCATAAAATATTATTGTGAATTAACTCTCAAATTTTTAAATTACACTAATAACATCTTATAAGTAACGTTGTGAGTAACCTTGCACAAAGACACAAAAAATAAAAAAATAAAAAATATACTTCATTGCAAATCAATACATTAATTGCTAGCTCTAACTTTCTAAGTGTAAAATGTAAAATATTTTTATTATAATATTTAATTTCAGTTATCTTTCTGTCGTCTCAGTGAAGACGGGAGAATGGAATTAAAAGTGGACCATAGTTACTATTACCAAGTTCAGGGACAAATGCATATTTCAAAACGAAATTCCTGTTATTTCGTTGTTTATTCGGCCAATTGGATAGAGATACAAATTATTAGTTACGATGACTCTTTCTGGCGCGAAAAAATGATTGAGAAGTTAAAAGTGTAATATTGAACATGATTTTTTAATTTACATTTTAAAGTACCTAATTGGATTTTTACGTAATTACATAAGCATAATATCAAATTTTATTTTCAGTTTTTATACAGAATGCTTACTTCCAGAAATAGTCAATCCCCAGTACGGAAAGAGGCTGTTGGTAGATGACATTTTAGATCCTCAACATATTTTGGAAAATATAAAAACAAAAACGGCAAAAAAAAAATAGTGTACCGCGATTAATATTCATGTAATATTCATGTACAATAATTATTACTTTATACCAGGGATGGCAAATCCATGGCACGCGAAAAGATTTTGTGGGCACGCGAAAATTTTTACTATTATATAATATACAATATAGATTATAGGACATAGGTAATAGGTAATTTAATATTTTAATGCTATATACTATTATCATGTTAAAATATTATGTTTTTTACATATTATATACCTAGAATTTTATTATTTTTTACAAATTGATGATTTATCATGACGTGCTTCTCATTCTATTATCAAATGTGCTTATTGTATGAATAGATTGTAAATATGATTTTTTTTTTTTAAATTGTGAATGTTTGATGTATTGAATGTATTTCAATGTCATTTTTAATTTGTTTTATCATATTTTGAATTGGGTTCAACCCGTTTATATATTAATATATTATAAATAAATAAATAAATAAATGAATGAATAAATAAATAAATAATCTGTAATATAGGAATGTACCTACTATTATAACTAATTAAAAATAAATACAGTTCGTATTTGACTGCTTTATATAAACAATTGTGTTTCAGTTCATATAATTAGGGGTTTATTGTTTTAATTATTATAAGTCGAATTATGTTGTACCTAGGTACATTGATTACACTGGTCACTTTATTCAACAGATTTCCATGTATTCATAATATGTATCTAAGGTTTTTTTTTGTTATTCTGAATTAAATTTCATATTTTGTTAGTCAACGTTAAAAAAATAATTTTCTCGTTGAATTCTCTACAAGATTAAAAAAATAATTATTTAAATTGTAATTTTGTTAAACGATTTATAACAATTTTAGGATGTGAGATTTTTAGTTTGTGTAAAACACGGCGAGCAGAATAATAATAATAATATACGAAGTATAAAATTCGATATGGGTATTATGAAAACAGTTCTGTCACCAACATAATTGTTTTCTTACCGATTATTTATAAACGGCAAGCGGCCCGGTCGCGATAAGAAATCTGGTTTTGAACTATGGTGCGGTATGGCTACAATCGAGCGCGGGGTAGTGGTAGGAACACTATTTTTGAACGCTGCCGCTAGTGTCAGTAGAGCAGCACATGACGGCTGTAAAATCGTGTTTTTCTTACCGAAAACATGGTTTCGTACTTCCAATTTTCCTCAGCTCTCGTTAGTCGTAGAAACATGATTTTTTCACCAAAATAAACGTGAGAAGTTTATCTAGGTTTTGTCGTTCCAGATTTTTGATATCTTTTTTTGTCTATTTTATATGATTTTTTAAAAATTTTGAAAATTTTGAAAATTTCAAATGCAAATATAATCGGTTTGAAAAAAAAATTCGAAAATCTGGAACGACAAAACCTAGATCAACTTCTCACGTTTATTTTGGTGAAAAAATTATGTTTCTACGACTAACGAGAGCTGAGGAAAATGAGAAGTACGAAACCATGTTTTTACGGCCGAATTTTCGTACCAGAACGGCCTCTTAAGATTCTGGGCTTAACGATCCATTGAATATTATCGGCATTATTTTGCTCATAGTAAAAGTCTATGAGCCTATGACTGTAAAAATGTAAAATACCGCCAAAATATACAGACCCATGTTATTGGCACATTGTCCTTATAAAGGTCTACAAGTAGTGACTACTTAAGTACCAAAGTACTAACTACTTTAGAAAAATGACACGTAAATGTTCATGTAATTGTACCACCACCGGAGTACCTACATTTCGTGTAACACAAGATCGGTTGGAAAGTTGGGGAGTAGTTATTGGTAAAGCTTTAAAAATTGGGGATAGATTATGCAAGTCACATTTTTCAGAAGAATCTATTAAAACAGTAGATATATGGATATAAAATCTAATAGAACAGCAAAAGTAAGCAAAAATGAACATAATATATTATACCAGTAGTTATATAACAATTTAACAATATTCAACATAACATTTTTAGAAGTTTTTTTTTAATCGTTCTTAAACAAAACATCGACGATAATGGCCATTAGTTGTTGATGTTATAATAATTACAATTATTTTTTTTAATGTATATTCTTAATTATATTAATTAAATTAAATCAAACAATTCAGATTTTCTTAAAAAAGTTAAAATTGGGTACCTAGGTAGTGTCTGCATTCGGTCTATTAAAATACAAATTACTACTAGAGCGCGCCACCAGAGCGGGACCCGACAATAAGAGCAGTAGCACTACTGATTTGTGTTAATTGGTTGGGGAGTTGCATGGGCATGTCCGTGGTTCGATAATCGATATCTATACCTGTTTATCTTGTGGCCGTGGTATTATATTTTTGGTATAACCTGGTAACAGAATATCATATGATTATTATCATTTGAACTTGGTTTGATTTTTATCAAACTATTTTATTTCTACATAATTTTCTATATTACAGATTTATTATAATAGTCGGTACACATATTATTACTTATTAGTGTAAAAGTGCATTTTCATTTATGTAAAGTGGACTTGAACCCTAATTTAAATTTTTAAAAATAACTGTTTATTACACACAATTTATTAACATGTTTCGGACAACGCTTCAGCGTACTGTGCCTTGTATTCGTTTGGTGGTTACTCCTGGGCAATTTCGACTAAATTCTAATGCTCCGGCTCCGCCATCCAAGCTTGAAGTCTTCATTGATGATAAAAAAGTCCTCGTAGATCCCGGAACCACAGTATTACAGGTAAAAATTATTTAATAAATTATTGAAATAATGAAGTGATTTAACAAAGTTTGGGTATTTAGGCTGCTGCCCTTGCTGGTGTAGAAATTCCACGTTTCTGTTATCATGAACGTTTAGCTGTAGCCGGAAACTGTAGGATGTGTTTAGTCGAAGTTGAGAGGTCACCTAAGGTATGTTCAACTATTACTTATATATTTAAATAAATTATAATTTATCTTGTAATCATTTAATTTAGCCAGTTGCTGCATGTGCCATGCCAGTGATGAATGGATGGAAAATTAAAACAAACTCTGAATTAACTCGCAAAGCTCGTGAAGGTGTTATGGAATTTTTATTGATGAACCATCCCCTTGATTGTCCAATTTGTGATCAAGGAGGTGAATGCGATTTACAAGATCAGAGTATGGCATTTGGCAGTGATAGATCTCGTTTTGTTGATATAGATTTTAGTGGCAAAAGGTATTTTATTGTCTTAAACTATTAAATATATATTAATTGCTAATAATTGGCAGGGCTGTTGAAGATAAAGATATTGGGCCACTTGTTAAAACTATAATGACACGTTGTATACACTGTACAAGATGTATACGCTTTGCTTCAGAAGTAGCTGGGGTTGATGATCTAGGAACTACTGGTCGAGGTTCTGATATGCAGGTATTCTATCTTCAGATACCCATTCAGATATATATTATTACTTATATGTTACGTAAATTAGATTCAATTTTTAAATGATTTGTTTATTTGTTTTTACTATTAAGGTTGGAACCTATATAGAGAAAATGTTCTTGTCCGAACTCAGTGGCAATGTAATAGATTTGTGTCCGGTAGGAGCATTAACCAGTAAACCATACTCATTCTCTGCACGGCCTTGGGAGACTAGAAAAACTGATAGTGTAGACGTTTTGGATGCATTAGGAAGCAATATTGTTGTTTCAACTAGAGCTGGTGATGTTATGAGAATTTTGCCACGGTTAAATGAAGTAATTTAAAACGACACCAGAGTTATTTTCATTTACTAATAAAATTTTGTAACTTCAGGATATCAATGAAGAATGGTTATCAGATAAATCACGTTTCTCGTATGATGGACTTAAACGCCAACGATTGATCACTCCATTAGTTAAGGACAATAAAGGAAATTTAGTACCAGTTGAATGGGAAGATGCATTAGTAGCGACATCAAGAGCATTAATCAATGCAAATGGAAATGTAATAGTAAATTAGTGTTAGTTGTTCACTTGATTTATTCTTGTTATTTTAGATTGTGGGTGTGAGTGGTGGCTTATCAGATGCTGAATCTATGATAGCATTGAAAGATTTGCTCAACAGATTAGGAAGTGAACAATTATACACAGAAGAACCATTCCCAATGACTGGTTCTGGTACTGACTTCAGATCTTCTTACATATTAAATAGCAGCATTTCCGGTATGTATGATTTTTTCAGTTAATTTTAAAGACTAAATTTTATTTTATTTTTAGGATTGGAACAAGCAGACCTGGTGTTATTAATTGGAACCAACCCACGATATGAAGCTCCTTTGTTAAACACACGTATTCGTAAATCGTATGTACATAATGACCTAGAAATAGCATTATTAGGACCTAAAGTTGACCTATCTTATGATTACGAAGTAAGTTTGTTTTTAATATTATATTATAGGTATTTATTAATTATCTAATTCTTTGATTAGTATTTGGGCGAATCCCCTGCAATACTCAAGGATTTAGCAGAAAAAAGACATGCATTCTATGCTAAACTGTCTAAAGCTAAGCGACCAGTCATCATTTTAGGAGCTCAGCAATTTGAAAGGGAAGATGGTGCTATACTTTTGGCTCAGGCACAGCAACTTTCTCAAGAATTAAATAAAAATGTAATTTTTATATTCAATATTTTGTAATTAATACTAACAAACAATAATTGTTAGGCTGAAAAAGGATGGAAAATTCTTAATGTATTGCAACAAGTTGCTGGACAAGTAGCTGCATTAGACTTGGGTTTTAAGCCTTATCATAATCTACCTGCAGCCAAAGTACTTTATTTATTAGGAGCTGACAATGAATCATTAA
Organism: Macrosiphum euphorbiae; assembly: GCA_949089665.1. Taxonomy (NCBI): domain Eukaryota; kingdom Metazoa; phylum Arthropoda; class Insecta; order Hemiptera; family Aphididae; genus Macrosiphum; species Macrosiphum euphorbiae. Next base: position 155,074,387 of record CARXXK010000001.1, on the reverse strand, counting down.
CAAAGTGCAAGCCAGCTGGAACCACTGTTATATATCAAGGTAAACATCATTTTAATTTACTAGCATTATTACTTTTGATATCTTGTATGTATGTGCAAAACTTTGTAAATAGCCATTCCATCATTATGGGATAAAATAAAACTAATCAAAGTAAACACATAATATCTATCACTAAATACTTAGCTAAATAATATTATTAGTTAAAATTACAAAAACACATAATTATTTTGATTAGATTTTTAGTACTTAGAACTTATAATGGATAAATTAAATTACCAAATATATTTACATAATTTATATAGCTAGGGTAGCAAAACATTTAATCATGATTAAATTTTGATCGGATGACATCTCGAGTATAATTTGTATTTTCATTATAAATTATTGTATTGTTTGTAATATGATACACAATATTATACAAAGTAGTTGTTGGTGTAATTATTATTGTTACAAGAGATTACCATCTGTTGATTATTTTTTATTTTAATTGATAAGATCATGTTGACCTATTTTATAAGTATTTACTCAAAGGAACAATCTTGGCAAGTTTTGCAAACATGATACATACATTTTAAAGAAAAATATTATTTCTTTTATTATACCTAATGGCTAATAAGTTATTATTTGTTTGAAAAAATTTTAAATTCAGTTATTTGCTTCTCATGTAGGACATCATGGAGATGCTGGAGCAGCTATTGCCGATATTGTTCTTCCAGGAGCTGCGTATACAGAAAAACAAGCAACCTATGTAAATACTGAAGGTCGTGCACAACAAACGTTGATGGCTGTACAACCACCAGGAATGGCACGCTCAGACTGGAAAATTATCAGAGCAATTTCTGAAGTAAGATTTTATTATATTCAATAATATATTTTAATTTATGTATTTAATTTTTTTGTTCTGATCATTAGTTTGTGGGAGTAAAACTTCCCTACGACACTTTAAATGAGGTGCGTGACCGTTTAACTGATGTTTGTCCAAGCATGACTAGATATGGAGACCTAGAATCAGCAAATTATTTGGTTCAAGCTTCAGATTTGGCTAAAGTAATTTAATCAATAGTGTATCTTTGTAAATATTTTATTAAATTCATGTTTTTTGTTGTAGGATTTATCTTCCCAGACGGCCAGTACACCTTTAAATGTTAAACAGATTACTTTAGAAGACTTCTATATGACCGATTCCATTAGTAGATCTTCTCCAACTATGGCTAAATGTATACAGGCTGTTAGAAAACAGAAAGAATCAAAATATTATGAAAGCCGAGCTTAAATGAAAAATAATATTGGGCTTGTATGAATAAGTTCCAAGTCCTTTATGTAAGCAAATTAAGGTAATAATTTTAGAATTTAGAACGTTATAAATTTTGATTTTTTAGCCGTGCAAAATATGTTGATAAAACAAATTATAACAAATATTATTTTCTTTATCATCTGAACTTTCTTTGTATTTGTGTTAATAAAGTATTTTAAATTTCAAACATAATGTTATAATAATTATTAATTAATGTTTACAATAAATTTATCTAATAATAATATAAATATGTTTTGATTATAGTAAATTCACAACAAGATTTAATTGAATAATACTGTTATACATAAAATAACGTTTTTTCTATGAATATTCAATATTTGTTATATGTTTAAATATCTCTCCAAGCCATAACAATCTTTTGAAATGGAACAAACTGTCCGTTATTGATTCCACTGAAAACATTAAAATATATCAAATCACTAACTAAAATAAAACGGTATATATTTAAACTTTGGTTAAACTTACCACTCAAAATATCTAATTCCATTTAAAGATCCATCACAGTCACCAATCTTTTGATCAAATTGTACTCCTACTAGTGGCTCTGTCATAGTCGCTACATGACCTATATATCGCAGTCGCCCACCAACTACTTTACCAAAGCTTGTAATAACTTTGACATAGGCGTTCAATTGAAGATCGTATATGGACTTTGGCAAATATGGCTTGCCATGCACTTTCATTGAACAACACTCTAAAATTATACATGTTTACTTTTCTCACTAATTTAGTATAAGTTAAATATATTTTGTTTTAAATATTAAGTACTGGTTTTAGTAATTGTTCAGTATGTGATCTACTCGAATTGAATATTTATAATTAATGCCATAGAATTTAACTATTAACACTTCATTTATTTTGTTACACATGTTGAACTAATGACTTTACATTTACTAATAATTAATAAATGTCGATAATGAACATAATAATATTGTTATCACAGACTAGCTATATGACAATATACTTTTTTTTTACTAAATACAACCAATGGCAGTATTTGCCATTGGAATTCTAGTTATATTACAGAATTCTATTACTTCTTAATATTTGTATAGTTATTTACATTATTAAATTATAGTTTACATTAATTGATAATAACTATAATTATTACTATTATTTTATAAATAGATAAATTGTTATTTATAAGACAACACCTACTAAATTTATTTTGAAAATTTCCCTTTTTTTTTTTTATTCTAAATTATACTATAGTCTTATTATAGTCTTTGATATTACTGGCAAACTGAATAAGGTAGGATGGCAGTTATCTGTAGGTAAAAACCAGTAATTATGTAATAAAATTATAAAAATAAGCAAGTGTATACATGTCCATACATAATATAATGTCACTATGTATAAATTTCATTTTGGTAGATCACATTTTAAACCCGATAATACAGGTAGATCACATAATGAACGAATGCCATATTTTTTATTAATGTGTAGTTTTTTTATTGTTAATTATTCATAGAATATTTTTTAGGATTATAGAAATTCCCCCTTTTTAAAAAAATAAACATAATATTAAATTAAAAGTTTATATAATTTCATTTTTCTAAATTTAGAATAAATAAATAATACAATTGTGTTCTAACCTATGTTCACGTGATACGGTTCTGAATAACGTCTGTGCTTTTTACATTCCTTGATACCTGTGGGACATCCAGTGATGAGACAGTCTATAGCATTACGAACAACACATTCAGATTCTTCTATAAGTGAATCAGTTGAGTCTCCTTCTGATTTCCTTAAATCCGGCATTGACAAACGCAATTTCCCTGATTCTAAATCATTTTTATAATAAGTATTTTTTTTTATCTAATTTGAGTAAATAATAATCTGACCTTTAAATGATACTCTGTTTTTGATTTTCTTTGGCACTTCATCTTCTGCTTTTAATGTAGCAGTAGATGAGTACTTTACATCTTGTAATGATGCACATGGTTCACATGGAACACTTGCTGATCGTCGGCATTTAGTTGGAGAAGATGGTACTGATGACCACGATGCATTGTGTCGTGCTTCTAATGACATAACTGACGGTCTTACTTGACATCGGTAACATGACGAATGTACGGAAAATACCGAACCAAAATCATATCGTGAAGATGATGAACCAACAGAAAAATAACCAGGACTCCGCGGAAATCTGTACAAAAATAAACAATAATTATTAGTGTAATTTAATATTGAACTCTTATTGTAGGTATTACTTTGATCTCGATGGTTCACGAGTGAGAGGTCCTGGTTGCCGACACAAGTGATCAACACTCCTTGATAACTCTGGCACCATACTTGTAAAATTAATGTCTGACAACATGACCCTTCTTGATTCTGTAGTTTTTTTAGATACACGCAAACATTGTTTGCGTGTATTCTTGTCAACTGGTACAATAAATTTGGATGGTAATGTTGTGTTTGTTGATGTAGTCTTGGCCTGATTGATTAAAAATCCTTCAGAACGCCATTGTAGCGGCAAAGCGGTAATATCTGTCTGTGCTTCAACTTCTTGTGTTTTTAATGTGATATCCTTTAAAATAGGCCGTAATGGACTGAGATATTTAGAATTTGTCATTTCTTTGGAGTTTGCTCCACACTTTGATATATCAGTTTCCAAAACATTATCTATAGATACAAGATCTTCATTAGGTGACACATTCATATTGTCATCTGTTGTAAATATTAACTCGATCTCGTCAGTTTCTTCAGAGTTTTGACACACAATCTAAATATATCAATAAAATGTGATATAACAAAGCATTTATTAAAGCAACAAGATACTTAAATAATAATGAGGCTTATAAGAACAATTGGTTGAACTATGGCTTTTAGCTTTGAGATATAATAAATAATCTATATATATATATATCTATATTTCAATCAAATAAATAAATAAATCTTTCAAAAACGCAATAACCCTAGCAGTTAAGGCGTCTTTATAAATAAAAAATAAAAAATAAATAAATCACCGCCTACAATTGTATAACATATTTTTTTAAATTGTCGTGTCTATTCAATTAACCAACTTGAATATTTTGAGGGGATATAATATATTAATACATTATATAATATAACTCGTATGAAACAAATTGGATTTAATTGAATTTAATTCGATATAATCCACGAAACAGTCGGAATGTCTGCAGCGGGTACCTTTTTATCATCCATGGCGCCACAAGATTTCTTCACCAACTCGAGCTCCGCTTTCGATCGCTCAAGAGCCGTTCTCAGAGCAATTACTGTCTTATGTAATGACCGCACTGTGTCCAAATCAAACAGACTTCCTTCCTCGCCGCCGTTAGTAGCCATTTACACGACTCAGTCATTATTAATTGCGTACCATAATATTACGCGCTCGGGAGTCGGGGACGGTCAAAACAAAAACATAAGCAAACAGTACGCTACGTCTGAAAACTGTGGGCACTGGGCCGCGGCGCACATCCGAAGTGGCGAAGTATTGATTTAATTTTAGTCATACAACGACGTCATGGAGATCGCACAGGTACATAAGTTTTTGTTCCATGACAGCATGTCAAGTCTGTTCAAGTTTAACTACATAAAAAATCACACGATCCCTCCGAACGACCAACTCTCAACCAATTAACCCATTATAACATTAATATGTAATACACATTAGTACATTACAAATTATAATATTATTGTAATATTCCATCTATTTTTTTTTGTTTTTTTTTTTTTTTAAATTAGTAATAGCCCGTCATCGTGTAAGTTAAATAGGCCCCGATTTAGACCTGCTCGTAGGCTGTGAAAAACATTGTGCCCCAGCTATTTTGCTAGCCCTAAGTGAAAATATTTTTATTTAATTAATAATTTTATATTATACAAAATGTTTACACGATTAATTAAATATTTTCATTTTAGGCAGAAACAAATAATAATTATTCAATTTTATTAGGTAAATAATAAAATAATATTTTAAAACTTTTAGGACATATTCAATACATTGGACACTTTTTGGATACCTTAATGAACACAATAAAAACAATAAAAATAAAATAAAATTACACGGAGTTTGCTTTATTTTAAACACGTCGATTGCTTATATAGATTTAAACCCGTACTATATGGTCCGAATGATGTAAACAATTTACAGTACGATTAACTACCTACGTCCTACATGGTATTAGGTGACACACGGTCGTCGGATACAATCTGATAAATTACTTAATTACTATTAATAATTGTTAATAAAATAAACTCTTGTGGGTACCTACCTACCTAGGTCCTAGCAAGAAGTCGCTTAATGCTAATTAAAGGGTTGCGTTGCGGTCGCATCACAGCTTCAGTATTACTACTTTAAACCGTGTAAATGTGTAATACTGTAATATAGGTACATATTGATGATGAATACTGAATAGTGTCTAAAGTAGTTGACTGGGAAACCGGGAAAATTCACGGTGGGCCACTGTTCGTACCTATTTAAAAATACCGCATATTGTGCAATATTCAAAAAAATATATACACCACCTACTGTCTTTTAGATAAAAATAATTTATACAAATTCGTTTTTGAATAACAACAACATAAGAAAATCGATGGATGAGAGGCCATGTACAATGATGTACCTATTTCAGTGCAAAAATCTAATGTGTGGTTTTGCCTATAGTTAATATATTATATTGTACAACCACTGTCAAAACTCACATACCGTCAAAAAGTGATTTCCTAGTACAAAAGATGGGTATCAAGTTTTGTTCGGATTAGGATCTTACAACTCAAGTCAATAATTATGAAGAAAATATGGGCGAATGTAAGTTCCCACACGAGATGTAGGAGGTAAAAATGACACCCGGGTATGCATACGTAAGTTACCACACGAAAAAAAACTACACCGAATACAAACTTACTTCCCACTTTATTCAGACTTAGGACTTACAACTTAAATGTAGTTGATGTGGTTAAAATTTGTTTGTTTTTATGTTGTATAAAAAAAGTACAATCAATTTTTTAATTTAATCTAGTCCGAATGTATAATAAAAATTAATAACATAATGTTTAGGTATGGTCCACATATTATTTGTATATAGGTATAAAATAAGAATAATTATAATAAATATAATATACCTAATAGTGATAGAAAAAATGTTATTTTATTTTCTTATAGCGAAAATTCAAACACTTCTCATAGTCATACTGTGTAATTATTTTTAAGTTATAATCTGTTATTTTGTTATTGATATAGTTTTCCCCTAGTATTTGGGCTAGTGCTAGTTCTGATACAAGTCTATTGCTACAAACGTTTGCGAAAGTACAAATTATATGAAGACCTACACATTATATTACTAATTTTTATTATGTATTTGGACCAACTACGTTTAAGTTGTCAGTCCTAAGTCTGAATACATTTTCGTGTGGGAACTTACTTAAGGATGTATTTTTTTCCGTGAGGGAACTTACATATGTACCCGCTTACCTTCTATGTTTCGTGTGGGAACTTACTAAACCCCGAAAATATGGTATCGGCACATGCACGTATACATGGAGGTTTAATGGTTCAAACCTAAACCGAAATGTTTTCAAACAATATTATTTTTCGACATGCAGCTTTTATATTACATAAATATTATATTATTATTTTACCTATGTAAAATACAATTTTGAATTTTTTTAAATATTATTTTGTATCAACTATTTTACTATATTAACGTTCATATGTTCTACACAATAAGTACCTACATATTTATTTTCAATTCTTGTATGGGTTATAAAACCGTCCATGTCGTATCCGCCGGTGTAATGCGTTATTTTATGATTTATTCCGCAGTCATTCGTCAACTCTAGTGTTTGATGGCTTAAATATTTCTCGGAAAATATTATAATATCCGTGTAGCGTTTATACTGCAGGTCTACTGTTATTATACTCCGAATAATCGACCAACGAGTTTTTTTATTTAAAATATATATTTTAACGATTTTTTGGTCGTTAAATCTGTAACAATTGATTATACACTCGACAAAATGAAAAAAAAAGAAACAATATTTTTTTATTTACATTAGGTATTTATATGAATTTATAATATGAATTATTTTAACTGAAATTGATCCAAATTTAGTTTACTTGGCCTGAAGATTTAGTCTAAAAATGGATAGCCGCAAGTACTAAGTTTATGTAATAAATCATGCAGACCCCATTAAAACAAATAAATTTGTTTCCGTCCAAGTAAACTAAATTTGGATCAATATAATACCAGTATACCACTCAAACAGTCAAACATAACAAAAATATACACGTACAAGATATAATATGGAGTTAAAATAATTCATATTATAAATTAATATAAATAACCAATTTTTATTAAATTTGAATTAATTACTCATATTTACATTTTACACATTAGACTATTTACTTAGATTCCACCTTATATTACACATTTTATAGCATTAATATTTATTTTTTTTTACATAGCATTTTTTTACATGGAGTTGACGGAGTGTTTTTGTTGGGATAGGATAAACAATAAATAACTATGTATAAACAATATACCCACAAATCAGTCAAAATTGATATAAGTGCATTTAACTTAATAAGATAATAGTTATAAAGGAATAAATTCAAAATTGTTCATTTATAATAGTATAATACAAAGTAAAAACTAAAAACAGTGTTCATCACAATTACGGACGTCATAAGACAGAAATTACCAATTATATGATATTTCATGTGCGATTATCAAGGTAAATATTATTCCAACATAATATGATGTAAGGACATTTTTTATAGGTAATTACCTCTTCTATAATATAGTATATAGGTATTATTCTTATAATCTTAAAAATAACTGAGTTATTTGAGAAAAACTGATTTTTATTGCACAAAGCTCGCTCTAGCGGAGGTAGCGGTCATCAAATCTTTGGGGACTTTTAGTATGTTACTTAGTACCCTTCAATAAAAGTGTATACCAAAATTCAGCTATCCTGCTTTTTTTTCCGCTATTTTTTTAATTTGCCAGGACTACGAATCTTTCAACACATGGACTGTTAACCGAGAAAATTTTCCAGACGATGGCGTCGAGCGTGTGTTACCAGCACGATTTAAGATAGTATGGTAGCCCAACGGGGTATGTTAAGACGGCATTGGATTTAAATCCATAGAGTAATACCACAGAATAGATGAAATGGTCGATGGGCAACCATATTATCTTAAATCGTGGTTACTAGCCACCTGGTATGTTTATCGTTCTCGGCGGCCCGCAATATTAAAATTTCGAGGGCGTTAACAATAATAATAACAATTTTATATTATTTGCAAAACTATTTCAAACACATTTTCAATTATAAAATTACTACAAAATAACTTAAATCGTAATTCTTGGTTTTTTAATTTATGTAATTTCCTCCAAATTTGAACATAAAATAACTATAAAAAAAAATATAAATGAAAAAAAAACCGTGACTTTATTTTTAATACCTATTTTTTAAATGTCACTGTAACAATATATTAAGACTTAAGAGCCTTATTGTATTACATTTTCAAGCTTTTTTACTCAACAAATAAAATTATTTTGACATTCATCAGGGGTTTGAAAAAATTTAAAGTAGGTATTCATAAATATTATATTATTCAGATAATTTATTTTTTGTAAATGCTTTTTCGGGGGGTTTAACCCCCCCTGTTTTCGCCCCTGATAGATTCACTTTCCTATCATAAAAGATATTATTGAAATAATCTAAGCATCTTTACTGTCCAAAAATGTGACGTTAAATACAAAAAAAAATACATCATTGTAAAATCAATACATTTATATCGCTCTGCTCAGAATCTAAAAAATTAAGGAAAATCGGAAATTTCGACAAAATCGATTTTCGTTTTTACTGTAACTCTAAAACAAATTACCGTAGATATACATGCAAATTTTACTGGTTGTTTGTATTAGTATTTTCTATACACGATAAGATATTCAAACATTTTTTATTTGTTTCGAATTGTTTAAATTACAATTTCTAATTTTTTTAGTTTTTTTATTTATGAATGTAAATAAAATGTTATTGTTGGGTCGAAAAACTAGAAGATTTAATACAAGACTCCTAATACATTGTTTCAATAGCAATTGAAAAATATTAAAAATACATAGGCACAATTTATTTTTATAAACATTTAAAATTCGATTTTTGACAACATTTTTACATTTATCAAATTGAAAAATGGTTTTGTAGTTTAAAATGTATAAAATGGTCATAGTTGTATAGATAAGGACTGAAGATTTAAAACAAGGTTCCACGTGTAGTTAATTTAATATATAATTATTAAGTATTTAATTATATGTTTAATGTTTATTATCTCAGAAGATATCGCTATGGGTAAATCCTCGCGAGACACCCGAGCCAGGGGCGTATTTATGGGGGAGGCTGGGTGGGCTGCAGCCCCCCCTGAAATTTCAAGAAAATCCAAAAAATATGAATGTCAATAAAACATTATTTGTTGGGTAAAAAAGCTTGAAAATTTAATACAAGGCTCCTGCTATATTGTTACAATAGCAGTTGAAAAATATTAAAAATCCTTAGTCATAGTTTTTTTATAAGCATTTAAAGTTCGAATCTTGATAAAATACGGAAAAATCACAAAACTTAAAATTTTGCTGAATGTTTTCATTTTTTATACACCGAAAAAATTTGAAAATATTTTGCCTCTTTTTGAGCTATTTACGGACATTGACAGTTTTCATTTTTCTTAGTTTTTTTTCTATAAATATCAATAAAAATTTTTTTGTTGGGTAAAAAGCGTGAAAATATAATGCAAGGCTCCTGATATATTGTAACAATATTAGTTGAAAAATATTAAAAATACATAGGCACAATGTTTTCTTATAATCATTTAAAGTTCGAATTTTGACAAAATTTATCAAATTTAAAATATAATAAATATTTTGTAATTAAAAATTTATAAAATGTTCAACTTTCATAGTTAAGGATTAAAAATTTAAAACAATGGTCCACGTAAATAGGTAAATATATAAATTACTTTATTCACAATAATATCATCAAATATACTTAGTAATATCATAGGCTGACTGACCGTTTTCGCTTAGAATCGTTTTTCTTATACAATGATATTATATCATTGAATTCAAATTTTACACTATCCATTACAGTGACCCACTTGTTACCTACTATGCAGCAGAGCGACATCCACTTACCCACTTTTTGTTTATTGTGTGACTATGTTGATAATTTTGTTCAGCCCCTCCCGAAATAAAATTCTGGATACGCGCCTGACCCGAGCTGTATATTATAAGTTATAACTTATAACCATTTATAATTGTAATTATTTTTTAATGTTATATCTAATAAGTAATAAGTAATAATAATTAATAAATAAACTTTTTATATTTTAAATTGTTTTTTTGTCATTATAATGCATTATATTGCTTAACTACTTGTTAGGGCTTTGATATAGGCAAGTAGCATATTCAACGAGAATGTATATTACTATATACCTACATATTTCTGAAACAGTAATAATGGTTTATATATATTTTATAAAACCACGGACTAAGATATACAGGACTGGACACTACAAGGTTGGAGGGTTGACCACGAAATGTAGTACAACAGGCGAAGTTCGGAGGGATGGAACTATATAGAACACAATATCATACAAATTTCTAGTTCCATAAGTATCCACTAAGACGGCGCTAGTAATGCTAAAAGGAAAATATCCCCCGAACTCCGCCTGTCATAATATATTTCGTAACCGCAATATTCATCTCGTGTCCAGCCCTGTATATCTTAGTCCGTGTATAAAATATTATATACCTATAATAGGTAGGTGTAGGTACTCAGAAGTCAGAAACACAAAAATATTATGGTGCATAAACATAAGCGACATTAGGCATGCGCAAACTCTAAAAACAGGTAGTAGTGTAGTACCCATATATTATATTATCATCGGCCCCATAATCAAGTTGTCAACTATTTCATAAATACATCATGTAAATTTTACATAATATAGTAATTAGTAATAACTAATAGGAATATTGAATAATTGCTGCAAGCAACATAATAAATATAATTTTAAGTACCTACTAGTCAATTAAAATAAAGTAAGTATAACAAATATAATAATCATTATGAATTAAAATACTATATAAAAAACTTTTAACTACAGAGTGCACATACCTAGTGAATTATTCGTTTTAAAAGTAGGTACCAATTAACCCTTATGTTATCCAATATTGAATTTGGTAATTCAGGTAGGTATATTAAATATTTGTAACAAATACATTGATAATAAAGGTGGGCAAGTGGGTGTCGCTCTGCTGTACAGTAGGTTACAAGTGGGTCACTGTATAATGGATGGTATTAAATTTGAATTCAATGATATAATATCATTGTATAAGAAAAACGATTCTGAGCGGTGACGGTATGTCAGTCTATGTATCAGACATATTATATACATATTTATGGTATTAAACAATAATTGACCTATAATAAATTCCAAATTAATCATATCACAATATCCATTAGATACTTATAACGCGTTATACATCAACAAAAACCGTGTTACTATCATAGATATATAATAGTACACTTTAGAAGTTTCAAGTACCCACGAATAATATTATTCAATCACAACAAAATAACTAAAATAGTTATTCTAGGTTTTTTAATATGTAATTTCGTCCCAAATTTGAACTTAAAATGTCTGTAAAAAATAACTGTGCTCATACATTTTTTAGATTTTTTGGTTATAGTATGAACTGCTTACGAGAACCTTTGTGTTGAATTTGTAATCCTTAGCTATAAAAACTGAACATTTTATAATTTATTAATTACAATGATTGATAATTTTCAAGATTTTGATAAATTTTGTCAAAATTTGATCTTTAAATGGTTATAAAAAAAAACTGTGCCTATGTATTTTTAATATTTTTCAACTGCTATTGTAACAATATATCAGGAGCCTTGTATTAAATTTTTACACTTTTTGGCCCAACAGATAAAACTTTATTGATATTTATAGAAAAAAAAACTAAAAAAATTGAAAGCTGTAAATGTCCATAAACAGCTCAAAAAGAGTCAAAATATTTTCAAAATTGTATGGTGTATAGAAAATGCTAATTTAAACATTCAGTGAAATTTTCATGTATCTACAGTTGTTCGTTTTTGAATTGCAACAAAATAAGGAAATCGCTACATGAGTAATCGAGTGAAAATCCAATGTTGTAAAAATTTGAATTTCAAACGCTCATAAAAATTTAATCAGGCGCGGATCCAGAACAGATTTATGGGGGGGGCCATCAAATATTATTAATAAAGTTTATCAGGGTTTAATATGTTAATATTGTTCGACATCAGGATAATGATGATTAGGTTACCTTTAAAAAGACCAAAAAATAATTAAACAAACATTTTTTTTTTTGAAATATTTAGGTTACTCAATCTTACTTTATTGGTTATAAAATATTTAATTACATTACTTTTTCTACATTTAAACTAAATTTTACTATAGTTAATAATTTACGATAAATTCTAATCAAATGTACAACTTAAAATCAGCTTAATTTTCTTATGACTTATGGTTTTCAAATTGCAAATGGAATTTTTCTTTTGCTTTTGGAGAAACGTTCAATTAATTTTTCAACAAATACGTAGTTTGTCGGTGGTACCCAATGATTTATTAAAAGTTCACTCTTCGTATAATCGTCAATATTTTTTTCAATATAATCTCCTATGTCATTAGTATGAAGATGAAAATCATGACTAGAAGATGCTAATCAATGTTCGAATTAAGATCTTTTACTGAATTGTCTGAAATATTTTCTTCAGGTATACTGCTTTCAACTGTGATTTTTTTTGAAATAGGATTGAAAAATGAACTAATTTTTGAAGAAGGACGTTTTTTATCAGTAGTTGAGGCCTACGAAATTAAAGAAAATGTAATAGTTTTAAAATCATCTTATGATGACAATATGAAGTAAAAAATGTCGGTCGTATAAATAAAATATGTAGTAAATTTATTAAAATATTAAAAAGGACGAAATATTACATATTATTTTTTTTATTTCATGTTATTTAAACGACATTTTGAGTATTGTACAAAATATAATGTACAAAATATGGTTTTTAATTCAAATAATCAAATCAGTGGCAGTGTATTAAAATTCAAAATACAGATTACTTACCATTTTTAAATACGCTCGTTTTCTCGCAGTGCGTTGAACGCTGTCCGCATCCCGTAGAAAAATGATAATGTTATATAATATTCAATATTGTAGCAATAGAATTAATGGTAAAAGTAATATCTGCGATTCTGACGATAACGTGAACGGTCACGGCATCGTTAGCCTACGCCACGCCGGTCGCCGACACAATTAGAAATTACAGAAAAATTCTATAAATAGAATTGTCCGAAAACCAATATCAATTTTACGAAACATTATAATCTAATATAGAAATATTTAATAAGAATAATTCGATCTATTCTATTATCAATGTTATTATTTTTTTCACCGGCCTCATCTTTTTTTTTTAGATTTGGGGGGGGCCATTGCTCCCATGGCCCCCCCCTTGTATCCGCGCCTGAATTTAATTTGACTGTCCGGTAGAGATTTTTTTATTGATAAAGGTAGATAATCTTATAAGGAATCTTGTGTTTCATTTTCAAATCTTAGATTTAAAAAGAAAAATTTTTACGAATTCTTAACTCAAAATAATTTGCTAATTTTCGTGATTTTTCCATATTTTGTCAATTTTTGAACTTTAAATGCTTATAAAAAAAAATTGTGACTAAGGATTTTTAATATTTTTCATCTGCCTTTGAAACAACATATTAGGAGCCTTCTATTAAATTTTCAAGCTTTCGCAACCAATAAATAAAATTTTATTGATATTTTTAGAAAAAAAACTAAAAAAAAATGGAAAATGAAAATGTCCCTAAACAGTTCAAAATAAATCAAAATATTTTAAAAATGTTATCGTGTATAGAAAATGCAAATATAAACAACCAGTGAAAATTTCATGTATATACGTTCATTTGTTTTAGAGTTACACCAATAACCAAAATCGATTTTTTGGAAAACCAATTTTGCGTAAAAATTCCCGTTTTTCCTTAATTTTTATGTTGTTTTTCCCGGCGCTTGTGAAAACTACTGGGAAATTTATACTTTTGACCCCCCAAAGTACCAACTAGATTCACTTTCCTATCAGAAAAGCTACTGATGAAGAAAATCCAAGCACTTTTACTGTCCTAAAACGTGATGACAGACACAAAAATATAAAAATATAAATAAAAAAGGTGGGCAAGTGGGTGTCGCTCTGCTGTACAGTAGGTTACAAGTGGGTCACTGTATAATGGATGATATTAAATTTGAATTCAACGATATAATATCATTGTATAAGAAAAACGATTCTGAGCGGAGACGGTATGTGTTTGTTCGCCGAGCCGCACCTACTTTTCTATCGCGGTTTGCGGCAACGACTTGCGGTGTGTTGAGACGTGAAAAGGTTACCCAAGTATAAAAAATGATAAATTACAAATGCGAGTACAAATGCGCTAGGCGCTTAATAATTATTATAGAAAACAACAACTTAGGTAGGTACATAAAACAGGAATATATAAGATACTAACAGACAGGGCGCCCCAAAACATAAAAATATAGGTACTTAAAACAATTACAACGTCAGTCCGTCGTCGGTGATAGGTCCACTTGATGGATGTTGATGGATGGGCAACACAATGAACTGAATGGACAGCAACAAGCCAGCTGCGGCACGCAATGATCGGCAACAAGCCAGTGGCGGCACGCAAAGATATAAGCGGCGGCACGAAATGAACGGCACAAAGCCAGTGGCGGCACGCAATAATCGGCAACAAGCCAGTGGCGGCACGCAGATAAAAGCGGCGGCACGAAATGAACGGCGACGAGCCAGTGGCGGCACGCAAAGATATAAGCGGCGGCACGAAATGAACGGCACAAATCCAGTGGCGGCACGCAATAATCGGCAACAAGCCAGTGGCGGCACGCAGATATAAGCGGCGGCACGAAATGAACGGCGACGAGCCAGTGGCGGCACGAAAAGATATAACGGCACAGACCACGAGGTTTAATAACGCGACGACTACATGTGGTTTGGTCGCCAAAACCCAGCGAAACGCGGCGAGCGAACGCAACGATGCGTCGGGCTCGACCGCCTGGAAAAGACACACGAACTAGGAGGCGGCACAGCCTACGGTGGCGAACGGCCCGGAGCTGGACGGCCGAGGAGGGGGTAAGCCACCTCGTGAGCTTCGGCATCCGAGGCGCAGCTTTGGGGACATATGCCGAAACTAGGATGGCGCGAAAACGCGTCCGTGTTCGAACATACTCCCCCCGTGAGGCTTTGCCTCACATGCAGTGACGTAGAAACGGACGCACGACGTAGTAAGGGATGAAGGTCCGAAGCAGCTGGATGTCCGACATCGGCAGGTCACAATAGCGCATTACCTGTGGGTGTACATTATTTTTTTTTGACATAGACAAACACAATATTTATAAAAAAAATCATTACACAAGTATAAATTATAATTAATGACCAAGGCATAGTACATAATACAAATAATTGAAAAATAAACCAATAAACATAGTATGGTTCAGGTACTAAATAATTACATGAGAACAAAAGAAATACATAATAATACAAAACAAAATCATATATATATATACATATGAGGACTCCCCCAGGTCCCAACACCCAGCCAGTCGCGATGTATACAAAGTTTAAAAAAGTGCAACACGCCAAATTAAATTAACAGGTGGGTTGGGTTGGTGAGTTAGGTGCGTCGTGTCATGGAGCCCAGTGCTTAAATGTGACACAAAAGGACGCGACAAAATTCAACAACTTAAGTTATTGGTGGGTGATAAAGCCACCGTGGACATACGCCACTCATTACATTTCGGCGGACAATTATTTGCCGCAATTCGTACATAGGCAGCATGCCTACCCCTGGACCCATCGACGCGGAACGAGGCGAAATACTCACGCACGTATTGGCGGGGCGCAACAACAAATGCAATCGGCGACCAAATAAGTGCCGTGAGACACAGGAGACCGACACTACAGACACGGTACGTCTGTGATTAGACCTGACAGAGCGTCGCGATCGACCGCCTCCGTCAAACACTACATACGAAAACAAATTCCTCGTAGGTACATACGGCACCACCAAAGCTCCGTGAACGGCAACAAGAACTGACGGGTCACAGTTACACCGACAACAAACGACAGTCGTACAGCGCATATAAGCCACAGTACGCAACATGTGGTCACAATTATTAGTGCGCGTAAACAATTTATTGGTCATATACACAAGACGCGCGAAACACGCGTTCAACCATTTGGGTGGGTCACACCGGGATAGCGACGGAAACGAATCGTCCCATTCCGACAGATTTCCCTTCGTTCCAGGTGTACCACATAAGTATAAAACGAATCGATGATATGAAACAATCGGCATTAAGCCGCGCGACGTCTTATTTACGTTCTTCGACGATTTACCGTACTGCCAAACACAGTCGGTTGTTAAAAATGTGCGGATATGATTCCCGCGACTAAAAACATATTTTTTGAACGATTCGTGGGGGCCAATTACCCAAAACACGATGATTTTGACGCCTACCCACGGACGCAAAGACGACGGCGACCACACGTATCGAGGACGGCGGCGCGCTAGTAGATCTACCGAAAACGAAGGACAGCGTTCCGTGATAATACGTTTAAACATTGTGGGTGGACGGCACACCACGGGGTGGGGTGGGAACACCGGCGGTTGTGTACGCGACAACGGTTGCGACGGCGGCACGTATACGCGCTTTAACACGGCCGGCGCTTGAATACAGGTCAATGACCTCTTATTGGCTCCACTGGCAACGCGCGCTGCGCGAATAGTACCGGGAGGGAGCCCGTCCCTAAACAAATCATAAATACACGGCCTTATAAAATTTGGCGATACTACCAAAGGTCCGAACACCGACACTAACTTGACCAACGGCATACAATGAGTCAATAAACTACAATCGGAAATATGAACACGAGTCACTGATTGTATAACTGTTGAACGGAGCACGGCTGAAAATGCATCAGACGCCGACGGACGGGACGCCAACACTTCCGAAAAACGACCACTCGGAAATATTGTACATTGGCCAAGGACAGACATTGACGTACGCGAAACTGACTCACAAGTCGTCGGATGTACTTTACTAATAATATTCCGCTCCGCAACCGTAGGACGAATTTGCGCCAAAACAGTTTTGGATGCATCGACAAGGTCACGCATAGTGATTTTTAAAGCACCTGAATACTCGTCAGCCCTATTAAGCTCAAACAAACAATTTAAAACGGCCAAATCAAAAGACTTAAAGTCATCCCACACCCAGTCTATGTCAGCAACATGAACAGAATACTGGAATGCTAAACTATTGTCGGTACGTACACGAACTCCCATGTCGTGTATACTTCGGATCATCGATATCATGGCCGCGCGCTTTATAGTGTACAATTTCAATAATCGTGTAAGGCGTCGAAATCTTTCGTCATCTTCGACCATGGTAGCGAACAAAACCCTACGCTTCCCTGGAGGACTACAACCAAATAATGTTCCAACGAACTCAGTTCCAACGACACGGTAAAAACAACCGGCGTGAAAGGACAATAATAAAAACGTTACGTGGAATATCTCACAGCGACCGGCGTGAATAATTAATAATAATATTGATATATGAACGAAATCAATTCAACGGCCGGCGCGATTACGTTAGTACAATTATTGATATATCGATATCAACGGCGCGACCGACACGACTCATTTGTTATATAATCTAGATATATGGACGATATCAGAAATAACGATCGGTGAGTGTACCTACTTACTAACTAACGACACTGAATATCTCAATGATATCCAGATAATGCGTAATTACCTAACGGCTAACTGTAATAATCTATATGACTATATATATAGCTTGTGTATAGCTGATAGCAACACTGAGACCTACGCGGTTAACTAATTGTGTTATAGATATAACGGCTATACAATTGGCGCTCAGTACACATTAAATAAATTCAACTTATCTATAATAATAATATTCACAAACGGGGAACGGGGAAGACCGGGCAACTAATAAACCCATACAATAATTGTCAACCTCCGGTGAACACCCAAGCACTGTACTCGGTACCCAAAATACCAGGGCAAACACAACCAACACGACCAAAACAAACCGCTACCGAACCCCCCTGTGAGGTCGGATAACCACGCTCTGCTACCAATGTTTGTTCGCCGAGCCGCACCTACTTTTCTATCGCGGTTTGCGGCAACGACTTGCGGTGTGTTGAGACGTGAAAAGGTTACCCAAGTATAAAAAATGATAAATTACAAATGCGAGTACAAATGCGCTAGGCGCTTAATAATTATTATAGAAAACAACAACTTAGGTAGGTACATAAAACAGGAATATATAAGATACTAACAGACAGGGCGCCCCAAAACATAAAAATATAGGTACTTAAAACAATTACAACGTCAGTCCGTCGTCGGTGATAGGTCCACTTGATGGATGTTGATGGATGGGCAACACAATGAACTGAATGGACAGCAACAAGCCAGCTGCGGCACGCAATGATCGGCAACAAGCCAGTGGCGGCACGCAAAGATATAAGCGGCGGCACGAAATGAACGGCACAAAGCCAGTGGCGGCACGCAATAATCGGCAACAAGCCAGTGGCGGCACGCAGATAAAAGCGGCGGCACGAAATGAACGGCGACGAGCCAGTGGCGGCACGCAAAGATATAAGCGGCGGCACGAAATGAACGGCACAAATCCAGTGGCGGCACGCAATAATCGGCAACAAGCCAGTGGCGGCACGCAGATATAAGCGGCGGCACGAAATGAACGGCGACGAGCCAGTGGCGGCACGAAAAGATATAACGGCACAGACCACGAGGTTTAATAACGCGACGACTACATGTGGTTTGGTCGCCAAAACCCAGCGAAACGCGGCGAGCGAACGCAACGATGCGTCGGGCTCGACCGCCTGGAAAAGACACACGAACTAGGAGGCGGCACAGCCTACGGTGGCGAACGGCCCGGAGCTGGACGGCCGAGGAGGGGGTAAGCCACCTCGTGAGCTTCGGCATCCGAGGCGCAGCTTTGGGGACATATGCCGAAACTAGGATGGCGCGAAAACGCGTCCGTGTTCGAACAGTATGTCAGTCTATGTTTAAGACATATTATATACATATCTATGGTATTAAACAAAAAATTGACCTATAATAGGTACCTATAATAAATTCCAAATTAATCATATCACAATGTCCATTAGGTACTTATAACGCGTTATACATCAACAAAACCGTGATACTATCATAGATATATAATAGTACACTTTAGAAGTTTCAAGTACCCACGAATAATATTATTCAATCACAACAAAATAACTAAAATAGTTATTCTAGGTTTTTTAATATGTATTTTCGTCCAAATTTGAATTTAAAATGTCTGTAAAAAATAACTGTGTTCATATATTTTTTAGATTTTTTGGTTACAGTATGAACTATTTATGAGAACCTTTGTTTTAAATTTGCAATCCTTAGCTATAAAAACTGAACATTTTATAATTTATTAATTTCAATGATTGATAATTTTCGAGATTTTGATAAATTTTGTCAAAATTTGATCTTTAAATGCTTATAAAAAAAAACTGTGCCTATGTATTTTTAATATTTTTCAACTGCTATTGTAACAGTATATCAGGAGCCTTGTATTAAATTTTTACACTTTTTGGCCCAACAGATAAAACTTTATTGATATTTATAGAAAAAAAACTAAAAAAAATTGAAAGCTGTAAATGTCCATAAACAGCTCAAAAAGAGTCAAAATATTTTCAAAATTGTATGGTGTATAGAAAATGCTAATTTAAACATTCAGTGAAATTTTCATGTATCTACAGTTATTTGTTTTTGAATTACAACAAACTAAGGAAATCGCTACATGGGAAATCGAGTGAATATTCAATGTTGTAAAAATTTGAATTTCAAACGCTCATAAAAATTTAATTTGACTTTCTTATAGACATTTTTTTTTTTTGATAAAGGTAGATAATCTTATAAGGAATCTTGTGTTAAATTTTCAAATCTTAGATTTAAAAAGAAAAATTTTTACGAATTCTTAACTCAAAATAATTCGCTAATTTTCGTGATTTTTCCATATTTTGTCAATTTTTGAACTTTAAGTGCTTATAAAAAAAAATTGTGACTAAGGATTTTTAATATTTTTCATCTGCCTTTGAAACAACATATTAGGAGCCTTCTATTAAATTTTCAAGCTTTCGCAACCAACAAATAAAATTTTATTGATATTTCTAGAAAAAAAACTAAAAAAAAATGAAAAATGAAAATGTCCCTAAACAGTTCAAAATAAATCAAAATATTTTGAAAATGTTATCGTGTATAGAAAATGCAAATATAAACAACCAGTGAAAATTTCATGTATATACGTTCATTTGTTTTAGAGTTACACCAAAAACCAAAATCGATTTTTTGGAAAACCAATTTTGCGTAAAAATTCCCGTTTTTCCATAATTTTTATGTTGTTTTTCCCGGCGCTTGTGAAAACTACTGGGAAATTTATACTTTTGACCCCCCAAAGTACCAACTAGATTCACTTTCCTATCAGAAAAGCTACTGATGAAGAAAATCCAAGCACTTTTACTGTCCTAAAACGTGATGACAGACACAAAATAAAATAAAAAAAAAAATAAAAAAAAAAACACACATCATTGTAAAATCAATACATTCATCGTTTCACTCAGAATCTAAAATATAAAAACATACATCATTGTAAAACCAATACATTCATCGCTCCGCTCAGAATCTAATAATTGAGGCAGGGACATCACAGGCCGTGCCTGGTTGTCTATGTGAGTAAACGAATAATATGAGTGCATTTTGAAATAAATCATATTGGCGTTGTCTTGTCTGATTATCATCAGTCATCAGTGTCAACAATATTTAATTCACTACAAGCATATTATTATCAAGGCATATTTGAAAAAATACTCAACGCTGTCGTGTACATAACGTATTTTACATACTTTATGAACTACGGGCGTAAGGCATGTATGAAAAATTTACTTGTATACACTCGTGATAGGCATATTTTTGAAAATAAAACCAAAAAATAAATATTTGGTGTAAATTTCAAGTATCTACAGTTATTCGTTTTTAAATAACAGCAAAATTAGAAAATGGTTTCATGCGAAATCGGGGAACATTCTACGTTGTAAAAATTTAAACTTCAAACACTCATACAAATAACTAATTATTTAGCCACTGCGTAAAATGAGTATAAAATATACGGTTGTATTAATACAAGTAAAATGCTGATTCGGTATTACATTTTTAAACTGTAAACAAATCACGAGAATTGCACTAGTATAAAATAATACTACAATAATTATAATAAAACTTAATATCACATTTCTAAATAACATATTAAGATATGCATCATACAACTAAAATTTGTCACAGACTTTTTACTAGTCAACAATATATATTTTACTAGTCAAATGTATTTTATTGGACTAAAGTGATACCAATAATATTATAATATATTATATATTATAATATACCATAATTCAAGAATACATTTCGATAAAAATGTTATCGCATGAAAATAAAAAGTTTATCACAATTTCAAGTAACAGGACCCAGGGTTGTTGCACTGGACGCCAGTGGCCCCCCGCCCTCCCCCCTTGAAATTTTTTTTAATTGAAATTACACTAAATGCTTGAATTGCTTTAATTATGGTGGGGGAGGGCCAAAAATTAAAAATAGCCTCCCCTTGATGTTTTATCAAAACCGTCACTGCTGGAAGCTTAAATTATGAGAACATGATATTATATACTAACACAAATATTTATTTATTAAATAATTACAATTTTTTTTTTATTTTCATCTTTTGAAACCTCGTCCTCCTCCTCCTCGTCCACTGCCACCACCAAATCCTCGTCCGCCACCAAATCCTCTTCCTCCACCGCCTCCGCCACGTCCGAAACCACCGCCTCCACCACCACGTCCAAAACCACCGCCTCCGCGACCACCACCTCTACCACGTCCAAAACCACCGCCACCGCGACCGCCGCCACCTCTACCACGTCCTCTTCCGCCACCGCCTCCTCTACCTCTTTGGCCACCAGGTTGAGGTAAAAATTTCTTCAATGGCAATAGTTTTGCTGGATCAATGTATAACTAAAATATAAAACAACTTAATAATATATGATTGTACCTATTAGGTAATAGCTATAAAATTAACTTTACCTTGTCCGCTCCTTTGAATGATTTTGATTTAATTTCAGAGTTTAACTTTATGGAGACAAAATAATCACTATATGTGCCAAATATTTCATCTATTTTTCCAATTTGTTGTTTATTAGCAAAATATATGGGTGCATTAAAGTATGGAACATCTTCCATTTCAGCCTTGCAAATAATGTCATCTTGACACGCATGAGTAAAATAACCCAGAGGTACTACCTAAAGAAACAAATGAAATTACAATCATGATTTTTCATTATAAATAACTATATAGATAAAATTACTGAACTGCTAATAGAAACCCGCATTGTATACAATTCATGCATTAAAACAGTCCCCTTATAAGAAGTTTCTCGGTTCTTTGGGTGTGCCATATTTACAGTTCAGTGTACCAAGTACAAAATACATACAATATCTGAATAAACAATTTCGACTAATCAATAAAAAGATTGTTACCCCTACTACAGTAGAAATGTAGATCAAGATTAAATTAGGTGAAGAACCAACAAAATACTTTGTTCATCAAAAATGAAATATATTTTTTCTACAAAGAATCACGAAAAAAAAACCAAAATTTAAATACTTGTAAAAACACTTCAACACTTCAACCAGTGCTACACTGTATAACAGGTTTAAAATATTATAAGATCATACAAGTTATTTTGTAGTTTTCTAATATCTTGATACGACTAGTATGTAACCACTATTAGGTAGTTTTGTTAACTTAATAGTACAGTAGTAATGTCAAGTGGTTCTCCCTTCTACATTTAGTAAAACTTTTAAACTTATTTACCCATTATATTAATAGGTATACAGATTGTACATTATTTAACTTCTATATTTTTTATAGGTAGAAGAAAAAATAGCAGACACAAGCTCTACAGTTTTATTTTCGTGTTTTTTTTTGTTAATTTACCTACCCTAACATAATATGCAAAAATTACCTAGTATGTACAATTACAAAGTGGGACTAGTATTACCTAAGTTTAAAGTTATCTATAGACAAATTATATTATGGCTATGGTTAGAAGTTACCTCAGATATTTATATACTATATTAAATGGCACCAATAAATGTTAATGTGGATGTTGTTCTAAGAACCATTTCCAGACCTACTGGCTACTACACATTTGTAGCCCACAATATTTAGAATTTCCCTAAGCAGTACCTTACATGATACAAAATGTATTCTAAACCTAGCCAATGTTTAAAAGTTGTATTTCTTCCAATAATTAATACAAATAAGGATGTTAGGAAAAAAAATAATTATCTCTCAAATCTATGAAATTGACCAGTAAAAAATATAATAATAATTCATACTTCTTCTGGAGGGCCTTGTTCTGCAAACCTATTGAAACCACCTCTTCCACCACCACGGCCTCCACCGCCACCACGGAAATTACCACCTCCGCCTCCTCGGCCACCTCCATCACCTGCAATTACAAAATAATGTTTTATACTTTTATCGTCATTAATTAATACAATCATTATTCAACATGCATAGTAGAAATCAATAATAATGAATAGGTATGCCTACTTAGAAAAATATTTAATTTGAAACAAATATTAAACCGAAAACAAGTATGATTAATTTACAAATCTTGTAAGCCATTGAAATGGTTTTCAAGATTAAGTTAATAATTATGGAATCGCGATGCACATGATCCACATAAAATAGTATATCCGTACTTAAAACAATATTATATGATTTACCTCGGCCTCCTCGAAAACCACCGCCTCCTCTACCGCCACCGCCTCCACGGCCAAAGCTATTTCTGTCATTGTTGTAAGACATTATTGTTGTCGGAATCAAAATTTTTGAAAAAAAAGTCACGTGTTTGTGTTTGTCGTTGTTTGGGCCGGTTAGGCAAACATTGAAATTTGAAACGACTACAAACAACAAACGTGCTACTTATCAACAACTGTTATATCACGACTTTGATGATAACCACGATTAAAGATAGTGTGGTTGCGTGACGACGTATGATAATGTATAGGCTGAAGCGGCCACGATAGTGCTTACAGTTAATCTGACTGCTTGGTGGCGCTGTCTACTGATCAATAAATTCACAAGAATTAATATATGTGGTTTTGACTGCAATCATAGATAGCATGGCGGTAGACCACAGTGTAATTGTGTGTAAATATATTATTATATTTATTAATTTAGGTATCGTACGATCGGGATTCAGGAATTTGTTTTTTTTATCGTCTGTGATTTACTACAGTATTTTACACACTGACATAACATCTCGTTCTAATATACTATATAAAAAATTGTGAATTATTCTTTTAATTAAAAGTTACAACTAGCCCAAAAATGTCTTGTTGCATTCGCTCACCACATTCTGTTGCAAACACCACTTTTGAAGTACCGAAGAATGAGTTGGAAAAATATAAATGGGAGGAGGCTTTAGGCAATAGGCATGAAATTAAAAAAAAGCCATCGCGTATGTGCTTCTCATTTTAATGAATGCGACATAATAAGCTGTTGGAATTCTGGTTTGAATCATTATTCGGTATGTAGGTACGTACTTAAAAAGATACAGAGAACATTAAAAACAATGTAAAGCAAATCTGCAAAATTAATATACCTATTTTATACCTGAAAACATAGGCATGCGCACAGGGTATGCAGGGTATGCCGCTGCATAGTCTGCGGCTTTATGTGAGGGGCCCATATATAATATAGGTACCAAAGCATTTTTGATATCTTCTATAATATAAAAAAAAATAATAAAAATTTAGGTTTCACTTTTCTCGAGACTCGCAAGATAATCTAAACTATTAATATACTAAAGCGTAACACGTAGATATAGTTATCTATGTTGCAAGAATAGAATAGGTACCTAATTATTATTGTTTTTATAGTTTGTAATCAAAGACAATATTATTATTATAACTGAGTCCGGTACTATGTCACAAGAACGTCTTGATTCACCGATGTTAATTTTTATCAAGAAAAAAATGGCATCAGAAATCAATATTGAAGAAGTAATAGATGAATTCAAAACATGTGTGCCGATAAAAAGAAGACTTGAACTTTAGAGTTTAGATTTTAAGTAGGTACCTTCCATGAAATAACAACATTATTAATGTGTTAAAGTTATTCAAAAACATTCATACTAGTATATATTTGATCAAATTTTCTTTAAATAAATATAATTCAAATTTCAAACTACTTATTTCTACAGCGCGTTGTTTAATATTCTACTGTAAAACTATGTGTGATTTCAGATTCCGAGGGAAGCAAAAAAGCTAAGTAGTATATTTGCAAAAACTTAGATTGTAAATTGAATCCTATACGTGTTAAAAAAAATGTTTAACGGCTTAGAATTGTTTTTTAGAATAAATAAAAGGAAAGATTAGAATTTGTGAGGGGGCCCTATTTTCCTTATTGCATAACCTGCGAATAAAGTCTGCGCACGCCTATGCGGCTATGCCTGAAAAAACAATGAATGTTTGTCAAAATAAAATGTTTACAGGTATGTTATCAAAGGAAGCGGTTAAAGAAAGGTGCGATATGTAACTGTAAAATGTGTTGACTTTTTAATTTATTTTTTCCAATGTTAATATCAAAAAAATTAAAAAAGCTAATATCGACGTATGACAGTATGAGACAATGAATTAGTAATTACATATCTAGTGGTTATATACTTATATGTAAAAACTCGTCTTTTCTACATTTAACTACTAGATAGCAGCACTAGGCAGTCAGTTTAGACTTAAGCACTTCTATCGCCGCATTTTTGGTCGTCGTCACGCAACCATACTATCTTTAATCGTGATGATAACCATCCGTGATGATAACACAAGAGGAACAACCAGACATCGAGGATCTTGACAGCCAATGACAATCCATTGGTAATAACCACGGACTATATATTTTTATATACCATTATAATATACTGATATCTAGTTCATGAATCATGATACGAATTACTTATTTACTTGATGATTGTATTTATTATCAAATATTCAACTTACAAACTTTGAACGCAATTATAATTAAATATTAAATAATAATTAATATTCATCAATCAAATATAATTAGTATCTAGTAGGTAACTATTAACTATTTTAATTTAAAATTTGTCTCAGAACTGTAATACATTATAATATTTTACTTAGTGTTAATTGACAAATGATAATTTTTATTGTACAATAAATTATCTAATATAATATATCGCAAACAAAAAAATATTTATTAACAATAGTTTCAATTTGTATAGTTACCAATAAGTATCAATTTTAAGTCACTCGAAGATAGTGGAAGAAAAAGTCTTTTTTCTTCTGACTTACAATTCAAGTCTTAAATTGTTTGCCATGGATCAAGAAGATTTTACAGATCCACGAAAAATTAACTTTCAAAACAACCGGGTAATGATTATATTATTATAACTTATAATCTGTTATGTACAATTAATAAGTAGTACCTAACCACATTCATTTCTGGCATGTTGTAATAAAATAAGTATTTATAATTTGAATACAATTTAAATTTAAACTCTGTAATTACCTAATAGTAATAATATCAAAATATTATGTACTATTAGTACATAATATTTCACTAAATTTTAATTTTTGCTCGACATATGGTTAGAATATAGATGTATTATCCCACCAAAAACATATATGTAAAATGAGAGCCAAGTTCAATACTATAATATATGCCTTGGTTGTTGACTTCAACGACAAAAGAAGTGAGATCTAAATGGGTGCCAAGTTAGGATAATATATTGAAGCCTAAGGTGTGACTTGGCTACTTTTCATATACGAATTATTATTATAAGTACCTACTAAAACAGTAATGGAAGAGTGAAGATGATTTTCCGATGAATAAAATAAGAACTCAAAGCTTTAGAACTTGCAAATGCTATAATATATAATTCATAGCCAAGTCAGACCTATAGGCTTCAATATATTATCCTAACTTGGCACCCATTTAGATCTCACTTCTTTTGTCGTTGAAGTCAACAACCAAGGCATATATTATAGTATTGAACTTGGCTCTCATTTTACATATATGTTTTTGGTGGGATATCATTACTTTTTGTATGTAAATTATTATAACCTAACCTAACCTAGCCATGACGTATTCTATAAATAAAGTTTATTACTATATAATATAATTCAGTTACTAATATTAATAATAATATTTATTATAAAATATTTTCCGTTGTATATACAGAGTATAAAATATATGTAAAATTAAATTAATATACAATTATTTTAACTCTTTTTGAGTATATTTTTAATTATCATAATTTTATTGACTGTAGTTTCTATTGTTGGGTGGATAATTAAATTAGAGGCAATTCATTAATAAATTGAAAAATTAAACATAATAGATAAAATAATTGCAAAATTATAATAAAATCAATTGATTAAAAATTTAAAAATTAAAAATTAAAAAATTTTAAATTAAAAATTTTCAAGTTTCTGATTTTTTCCTTTGTATTTACCTAACTACCTATCTGTATGCCAAATTTGAACTTTCTAGGTCATCTGGAACTGGGTTAGAATTTTGATCTATAGGTAAGTCAGTGATAAAAATGACGATTTTCGGACGTTAATATCTAAATAACGGTTTGAAGTGTGTTTATGAAATTTAGAGCACATATGTATCTCGTTAGTCTCAATATATGAGCCAAATTTGACATGTTTATGTGGAATAGTTTTTGAGTTATGAGGGGGTCAAAAGTGGCTCCAAATGGTTCGTGTAATATTACACACGGTGCTGCTCGCTAGTTCTGTTAGCTAGAACTTGGCTTGACACGCTACCGCGTGTCTAGATACAGGTATACATGTAGTTACTATACTTAACTATTTTAATATGGGTACCTATAGGTATTAGAAAAAGAATTATTATACCTTGTTAATTTTCCAAGTTTCATTAAACAATATTTTTATACCTAATTAAATTAGTTTTTAGTTTATAAGTTAGGTCTTACAATATTTGTGTAATTCAACCACCATTCCCCATTGTAGGTACCTATTCATTTTTTTTTAAATTAAAAAAGAAAAATTACCACCTACCTAAATTTTCTGAAATTATTTTATAGGTGTTTAGCTGAATAAAATATATTGGTTGGGGACAGGGTGTGCATTGATACTATGGCCTTGCCGCCTTGGCCTTCAGTTTTCCAATCTTTAATTGTGTACGCGTACTTTCCCTTTTGTTTGAAATCCTAATTTCCAATATAGGTAACTATATCAAATTTATGTGTTCAAAAATTTAAAAATAATAAAAGGTATCTCGTACAGTCGTACCTAAATAAAATATAATTTATATGTTATGTAAGAAAGCAAAGAATAATTTTGATAATAAAAATTCTATAGTGAAAACCTGAGAAAAGTTTTTTAAACAATTGGCCTGGTGGTTGGAAAATTGGCCTCTTTTATTGTCTGCACACCCTTAAAAAACACTGAAATGGCGCCCCTGGCCACTTGGGCAACCACAAAATGTGACAAAGAAAAGATTCGAAAGAAAGATACTAAGGAAAGTACATGGCCCAATTTTAATCCCGAAGAGCAAAAATAGGAAATAAGATCAAATAATCAATGAAGTATATTTCATAAATTAGAAAATGTGGTTCAGTTCATTAAGAGCAAAATTCTATAATGGATGGGACACGTTTGGCAAGCAGATAGTAGACTAATGAATAGAATCATAAGCCAAGAAATGGAAGGGACAAAACCGTGCCTAACCATGATGGAATTTAAGCAGTCACGAGAAGTTGATTTGGACATATCAAAGAACAGAGAAAAATTGGAAGACTTACAATAAATTGTTAAGAGGATGTCGCACCCGTTTATGTTGTCTCCATCTTACATATGTATAGCATAGCAAATTTTCATTCACCAATTTCAATAGTGTGCTGTTAGTTAAGACTTAAGATATTATAGTTAATCAACCTATTATCAAACTTTTAGGTAAGAACATTATTTGTGTTCTTTCTTTGGTTTTTTACAATATTTTAATTTTTAAGTGTGTTATGAGTATGTAAAATATTAATATTTGAAAATGTTCATAATTCACTTAAAAAATTAAAATATCATAAAAAGCCAACGAATAAACACAGATAATGTTCTTACGTAAAAGTTTGATAATAGGTGGAGGTCTTGAGAGTGGCAGGCATGCAACGGAGTACCGAAGGTCAATTCACTCTTATATCTAAACTAACAGCACACTTTTGAACCTAGTTATCAAAAATTTGAAATGTCGTATGTGTGTAAGACAGAGAATACATATGTGTGTGCTATGTCCCCTTAACTTAGATTTTAACACCTTGAGTAAAATTAATATTCTTTGACAAATCTTAGTATAGACTAAATTGTTAATAATTTATCATCCTTTTTTAACATTAAAATTATGAAACATAATATTATTATTAAATTATAATAAATCCGATTATCCAAAGCAAACTAGATTCCCTAATTCAAAACATACAAGTTGTGTTCTTTTTCAATTGTTTTATAATCGATGTTTAGTTATTAAATGTGTTTTTCCATTTGATTTTTATTTCTGTAAATTACTTAAGAGAGCGCTACACCCACATGCTTTCTCTCTGTCTTACAAACGCATAACATAGCAAATTGCACGCTCAGCAGATCACGTTTAGCTCTGTAAGTTTAAAAATTAGAGTGAATTGGCCTCTTTTAAAATTTAGAAGTAAAATTACTATCTAATGGAACTCATAGGTTTTTTTATTTTTTGAATTTTAAAGCAAGTTGTATTATAAAATACACAAACAATTTACAATTTTATAATACTCATAACATGCTTTAAAATTCAAAAAATAAAAAAACCTATGAGATTCACTAGTATTCTTACTTCTAAATTTTATAAGAGGTCAATTCACTTTAAGTTATACACTAACTGCTAAACATACAATTTGTTATGTTATGCGTTTGTAAGACAGATAGGATCTATGTGGGCTTAACGCACTCTTAAGTTAAAAATTATGGAATTATGAGCTATTGATTTTCTAAAACAATGATAACAATATACCAACATAATAGTAAAACCTAAAAGTGAGCCTCCTTACACTTGAAAGGGTTCATACATACACTGGTTATAAGTTACTCTATGAAACCTTTTAGTTTCACCACTGATCAAATTACTTGGACACTATATTTTAATGTAACTTTAGGCTGACGTTTTAATGGAATTCCTCAAATTACACTTTTTTACACCAGATCGATGTAAATTTTCATATGCATTGACTGTCACGACGGTGCATGAAACTAAAGTTCTATCAAGTAGTAAGAATAAAAAGATTTAAAGATGTCTTGTTAGTGAAAATTGGGTTTTCCTTATAATACTCAGGTGGAGGTGTTCATGATGAAAGATCTAATGAAGACGAATCATACAAATATTCCCATCTATATTATGCTGTTAATAGGGATTCCACCAAGTCCAAATCTCAGGTAACATGAGTAATAAATACATTATCTATATATTGAAGAATTAAGATACCTACATTAGTTATATATATTAATACAATTGTATATTGCCAATTACCAAAACTATTTTCCTATTAATGTACATTTAATTTGTAGTCTTCTACTGCTGAATTCATATATTTTTTCCGTGAGTATTTATCCATAAAAATTGGTGATTGTTTTATTTTGAATATATTAGGAGTTAAAATGACCTTTTTTTTCTTATTTAATATGCTACT
The DNA here is from genome assembly GCA_949089665.1 of Macrosiphum euphorbiae. Lineage (NCBI taxonomy): Eukaryota > Metazoa > Arthropoda > Insecta > Hemiptera > Aphididae > Macrosiphum > Macrosiphum euphorbiae. Next base: position 155,043,072 of record CARXXK010000001.1, on the reverse strand, counting down.
GACAATTACAATATATTGTAGTATTACATTAATGTGGTAGGTGATTTAATAGTTTGTTTTTCCTATACCTATATAATCATTGATTAATAATGTATTTATTTACTTGTCCAGTTCCCTAACCTTATAAACGTTTTATATTGATTGTCAATATTACCTTTCTACTAAAATAAGTAGATATATGAATAGACGAATAGTAATATAAAATCAATTTTGTAAACCTGATATTAAATATTTATAAGACACCCAATGTATGTAATATTCATACAAAACTAAATTAAAATTAATGCAGTTCTAATATTCTAATTGTGATTGTGTTTCAGTTGTGTTATGTTGGCCAAGATGTTACGAGTATTCCAGAAATACTGGGTAAAATGTATGGATCCAAAGTCAGGTCTTTGGATCTAAGCTTCAATAGTTTGACTACTCTAAATCATTCAGAACTATTTCCTGATTTAGAAGAGCTTGTTTTAGATAACAATAATCTAGATGATACTATTAAATTACCTTATTTACCACATTTACATATACTCTCAATGAATAATAATAAAGTAATATAGCAATTATTATATAATATACATTGTGTATACTCAAGTATTAAAATTGAAATTATTATGCTTGCTTAGATCACGGATTTAGAAAACTTGGTCACCCAAATAAAATATAGTATGCCTTCTTTAAGATTTCTCAGTTTGATTGGAAACAAAGCTTGCCCAACACAGCTAATAGATTTTGAAAAAGACGAAAACGATTATAAAAGATATAGGTTATTAAAATACTTTATTAGTCATTATAAAATAAATAATAGGTTGATCAATAATTTGTTATAGTGATTATATATTTTTGTTTTAGGTATTTTGTTTTACATTATTTACCAGAACTGAGATTTCTTGATTCAAGACCAGTTACTAATGAAGAATTAGATACTGCAATAACTAAAGGCGAATTCACCAAAATCATACGCCCCGTAAGTGTGGTAGATAAAGAAATACTCATAGTAATTGCAAATTTTACATTTTGATCTCATAGGTACATATTAATATTTTATGATTAAGAGGACGCTACATGGACATTTATTGTCTTTGTCTTACAAGTGCATATCATAGCAAATTTACGCTCAGCAGATAACGTTTAGCTCAATTTAAAAATTAGAGTGAATCATCCTTTTATGAAACTTGGTAGTAAGAAGATTAACTGTGTTCGTATGTTGGCTTTTTACATTGGTACAATTTTTTAGCAAGTTACGCGTATATAATGTAGCGTAAATTAAAAATGTTTATAACTCACTTCAAAACCTTATAATCATAAAAAACCAACATACGAACCCAGATGATGTTCTCACCATCAAGTTTCATAATAGGTTAATTCTAATTTTAAAAACTAACAGAGCTAAACGTTATCTGATGAGGGTACATTTGCTATGTTACTTACTTGTAAGACCGAGACAACAAATATCTGTGTGGCATCCTCTTAATATAATGAATATATAGAAAACATCCGTCATTAGATTTTCAAATTGCTTATATTATGTAGAAACTAGCTGTATTCCTGGCAAAGATATGTTTTTTTTTTTTTAAATGTATATGCAATATTAATAACTGATTGAACGCTTTTTTTGCTGTTGTATATTCGGTATTTTTTTTTAATGTAAAATGTGTGAAATCAAAAACCGGGTTTGAGTGTCTAGCAAGACAGCTTGTCAGCTCAAATGATAAACGATTTATGTACAATTTAGTTAATTTAGGCAATCCATGGACAATATACAAGCAGTTTTCCTATCAGTTAGGGTATGAATGTACGATGATGAGCTATAATAAGTACAACCACCTGTGTATCCAATATATGCCATCTATGTCCATTTAGAAGAAAGACCACCAATGTAAAAATCTTTATACATTACCCAATCAGTAATCACCGAGTTAACTACTCTTATTTGAATATCTTGATGATTTACTTGCGCTCCAAATAAATCATATGTCACGGAATGAAATAAGCAATTTTTAAGAGTTTTACATTAGTATTCAGTTTTATATCTAGAGTATTAGAATTTAAAGGAACCACAATTCCAAATTTCAAGTTAGTGAAAAGTTAAGTAAATGCGTTAAAACCGAGGAATTTTATATTATTTTACCGGACAGATGGCATCACTGTTGTATTCCTACAACCCCTTATTTTCCTTTTTAGGGATTGAATTTCCAAAAATCCTTTCTTAGCCGATGCTTATGTAGTTACCTTATACCTATCTGTAAGCCAAATTTTAGCCTAATCCGTCTTGTGGTTTGGGCTATGCATAGATAGATTAGTCAGCCAGTCACCTTATCCTTTTATGTATAAAGAGATTATTACCTATATGCATATCCCATTAAGTAATATAAAGCTGGTGTTTTCAATATTAAAGGTGATCAATTTAATTATCATGTGTCACAATTTAAGAATCTTAACTATAAAATTTATGATAAAGAACTTAAAAATGTTGTAATATAACATATTAATATATTATTTTATTTAATTTTTAGCAGTTTGGAAATGAACCACTTCGATTTGATTGGAAATTATCTCTTGGATCTCAATCTCGTGCAGATACTTCAAATATTTTCACCCCACTTGCTGTATCACCAACACAAGAAATACATCGTCAAGGTATTTTTACTAACAACATTTCTATGCTTCATATATTTATTTAAAGTTACAATTTATTTAATATTATTTACACTTTAATTAGCTGCATATGGCCGACGTCGATACCGTTATGCTGGAAAACATTCAGAAGGCAACCGTTTTATTTTAAATAGAGATTTATAAACATTGATATTATAACATTATAATTATTACAACTTACAAGATTAATGATATAATAAACATTAACATAAATAATATTAAGTTATTGACTTTCAAGACATTTATAACCCCCTAATAATTATTATATTTCTACAGGACTATCTGTTTGCTGTCCCATTAGAGTTAGTTAATAATAGTTTATATAAAACGTTAGTGAACTAAAAATCAAATTTATTAGAACTGCAAAAACCGAATTATACTTTGTTTATAGTTTATATTATGTTACATATAATAATTTTAATAGTAAATAGTGGTTATTTTTATCTTTTATAATATATTTTTACACTAAGAATTATACATGTAATTGATCTGTAATGTTTTTATTTAAATATATATAATAAAATATCTTAATTTTAGAAGTAGCAATGAATTTATTATTTTTACACTGATGTGTGTGTGTGTCTGTCATCATATCTATTATCTAGGGAGCAGAAAAATGAATCATTTAGTCCTTTAATCATTATTAAAATTTAATGATTTCTGGTAGAAAATTGAATCTAGTTGGTACTTTGGGAAAATTACTTACAAGTTACAGTTCAATTCTTAAACTTGTTGCTTTATCAAATCCTTCAGAGATTATACAATTAAACAGAAATACACGGGTCACCAATTCACCATATTTTATATTTGTTCATTTTTGGCTGGTCGAAGTTCAGTTGGGTAACACAGCTACCTAATTGTATATGAAAAAAGAACGAAAAAACTGAGATGTTTAGGTAATCTAACATTAAGCATAAATTGATTGTGAATTAAACTAGCAAGTGGTATTATTCGAGAGTATGAACAATGTTCATGAAATTTTAGAAAATTAATAATTAAAAGTAATTATAACTATTACTTATTACTGATTGTGATCACACAAAATTAAAACTAATACCTGGTAGGTAGTTTGTTAGTTTCTAAATTTCTAACATTAGGAGACGACAACATTTTTTATTGGGATCTACAAATATTTTACAGGGTGATTCTCCAATCATGCTCACCCTCATTTTTCCTTTTATCATTAATTTATTCTAATTCTTATTTTAGAATTTTTAAATATAGGTACCTACTTAAAGATCATACTTTTTAATTCTTGGGATTTTTTGTATTATTTCTAAAGCGTTGTGTGGCAATACAAACTTCTGTTTTTTAAATGAGAACCGTTTTTTTTACAAAAATGTAAATTAGATGTGATATTGGATATTGGATATTTCTTATTTGAAAAATAGATGTTTGAATTACTGCAGAACAGTTTTCATATTATTCTTTCGCGTTTTGTTTGAGGGATTTGCCGCCACAGAACATGCTTTAATAGTAGCAAAAAATGTGTCAAGAATTTGAAAATATGGTCTTAGATATGAAAATTCCAAAAATCAGATTTTGGATAATTTGGCAATTAAGAAAAAAAGGGGACTGAGCGTGCTAAGTGAAATATCTTGTGTGCCTATACAAAATTTTTACGAATCAAATCTTGTACACTAATTATTTTAAATGTATCTTGAATTCTTGAAATCTACAATGGGTACAAAGCTTAGATAATTAGATCGATTAAATTTGTACTATTGTACCTGGTCATCTGGATATAAACACTCATAATTAATAATACTATATGAAATATAATATTATAGGTAATATTTATTCTTAAATCATATTTTAATTACCATGTCCAAGGTTTATGTATCGTATTTCCGGTCACTTGTCAACAATTTAATTAAGAACTCTGATTAGAGCGCCTTTGTTGGCAGGGAAAACTAGGACACACAGTCAAATGCCAGTTAGTTGCCCAAACACACTTAGGTATAGTATATGCACATTTTCGGAGTAGCATGACAATTTATTATTAATGGCTCAGTTGTTGAATATTTCGTTTAAGAAGAACGACCTTTACTCTTCGTGGGGTTTTCAAGTATGTGGTGGAAGAGACAGTTGGCGTCCACTGACCGTGAGAAATGTGAGTAAAATTATTCCTTTTTGATTTTAAAATAAAATAAAAAATGTTTTAAAAACATTGTTTAGGTCCAAAATGGCACTTTAGCGTACAACTATTTAAATGTCGGTGATCGTGTCTTAGAGATCGATGGCATAGACTGTTATTCGTTAACCGAGTCACAGGCAATTAGTTTCCTCCGGAGGCCGAGTAATTCGATTGAACTTTTAATACTAAAACGACGGGGTGAAAACGTCGTACCGCCCAAAAGGTCATCGAGCTGTAAAGCTTTACAACATTTTGTCTTTCCAAAACATAATAGTATATCAGAACCTAGTTCTCCGCGCCACCAAATTATCAATAATAATGTAGAAATCTCACGTAATCCAGGAAACGAATTGCGTGAACTCGAAGATTCGGAAGAAAACCTAAAACGATGTTTTGAAGAACCTAACAAAGAATTTGTCTCGTCACCCATAAAGAATGACAATGAGGTATTACAGTTTTCCAATTTCAAACCTCGAAGGAATTCGTTACAAAAAGACAGTGAACCGCCGGTGTGTCTCAGAAGTCGGTCGAGTTCGCCGCAATTCTGGAAAACAAATGTGGAAACTTCGGTCACTGGACCATCTAGTGATTGTAAAAGTTTTTGGAAAAAATTAGAAAAATGCTCAATGGAAGACTTGAGTGCCCGTCGCACTCCAAGTCCAGTAAGACCAGCAAGTGTGGCATTCTATCCCAAAACACCCGAACCTATTCAGTCAAAAGATGAGATAGTTTCGCCAAAGAAAAAGGTAATTTATATGAATTAAATCCTATCATATTTTTAACTATGTAAATATTATAATTAATTGTATTTAAAATATTGATTATATATTTACAATATAGGTGACTTTCAGCAATGTATTGTTGGAGAGAAATTATTTGCAAATGGATTTACCAGATTTATCTCCTGGGTCGAGAGTCGACGAAGAATTCAATAAAATATACAACAGTTCCCGTCAAGAAGAACAGTAAGTTTTATTTCAAATCAATACCTAACTTTAAACATTATACCTAAAATCTATATAGTGCCTATAACCATATGGATATACACATACAACATATGTAGCTTATATGCATGTAGTAGCATGTATATAAAATATAAATTTAAGAAAGGGAAAATATATTAATATAGAAATAGAAATATATTTTTTTGTAGGTCTTATACTATTAGACCATAGTTCAAAGCAATAATTTATAATTATTTTTTATGACGCGTCGTTATTTTTTTCCATTTTATTTTTCTATGAAATACTTTTAATATAAGAAATCGCAGTTTTAATCTTTTCCTAGGTAGTATAATAATCTTTTTTGGAACGTAATGATTAATAATTTTTTTTTAATTGATAATCAAAACATAATTTTATTCTGTATTCTAACTTGCTTTTCTACTCCATGTTGAACATGTTTGTTTAATTTTTTATTCAATAAAGGACCATTTTTAAACATAACTCAGATACATTTTAAACTAGTATATTGGTATACAAAAATACAGCTATTTATTTACATAGGTACCTACTGTGAAGTTCTCGGTAGATATACATATTTAATTTGTCATTTTGAAATAGAATATAAAATTATGTACTTAAGTAATTGTGAAAAAATATATATTAAACTAATATTTATTTTATAAAAATTAAAATTTCATAACATTTTTATATTTTAATTTTTGGTATAAAATTTGTTATAAACAAATTGACTTGTGTCTGTTGTCCGAAAATAGCGTTGCAAAAACTACGTATCAGGGCCAAAATGAATATGTTAAAAATAACGCTTTTAATACACAACCGCCTGGTAGTGGAAATGGTAGTGGTGGTGGTGGTCCATTTTGGCTATCTTCAATGTCCAGTTGCAAGATTAGTCATTTTTATTAAAAAAAAAAAAAAAAAATGAGAAGAAAGAATATGTTCAGTGTTAATTTAGTTTAAATTTGTTTCTCCTATTAGACATGAGTTTAGGAGTCTCCGTTCCCTGGAGGTATATATAATTTTTTATTTTTAATTGTTTATTCTTTATTTAATCAATATTAAATTAAAATTATAATTTTTACTAATAATAACATATTCTTAACGAAATTTTGTGCGATCGCTATGGATTAAATTTAAGTTAAACTCTACTATAGGTAATGCTGTATACATAAGGAACGTCGTGTGTGTACGTACACATACATGATACATCTACGATATCTTATGCTATACAAGTGTTCAAGTTTGTTGTTTTATAATTCATATATAGTACATAATAATGAAACAAGTAATAAGTATGTGTTGTGTTTGTTGTTAATTACTAATACGATAGGTACGAATGTAGGATATGCCACACACACGTGATTTTGCTCAAGCACCTAATTTTAATATTTAAATAATTAAATCGATACATTTTATATAAAATATATTACTAATACGATACTATTCTTAATTTAATCGTTTATTAGCATATTTAGTTTTTGGATGGATATTATAATATTGTGTGTATACTTTAATAATTCAATCATGGTGTATCTATGAATTGTAATTGTGATAGTTCAGTTCTATTTTTACAATATACTTTGTTCACATCACGTGTGAGGTTGTGCCAAGTTTATATTTTATTTCATCTACATTTAAGTTTTTAAATCTGACGCTATTAACAAAAATTGATATTTAAAATAGTTGTACAAAAACTATGAGCAGGATACTACATTACTACGGGATGGGAATAAAAATTAAAATGAAGATCTAAATGATAATTAGAAAAGAGTCAGTATATAATATAAGTTATATAATATACCTAATATTAAATTGTTGAAATATTAGCAGATTAGTTTGTATTTATTTGTATATTTGCAGTAGGTATGCATTAATAAATAATAATACGCATTTTGAAATTTAAAATTAATAATTCAAATTTGGAATATTAATCTATAAACATTATAAATATTCAGATGGAAATATCAAATATTGAATTATAATAACAATAAATTATTTATTTATTTACTCGTTAATCGTTAAAAAAATTAATTGAATATGACGTATTTTTTTGTTTTACGTGTGCGTAATATATAATAATTATTAATTAGTAAGAAATAAGTATTATTCTAATCAGAAGCATGGCCAAAAAACTTTTGTAGAATTGCATAGATACAATTAAAATATTATAGATACCCAAACCTATAGCTGGTGTCCATTGTTCAGATACTAAGGTCTGTAGTACATAATAAGGTATCTAAAGTACCGATGTATATTTTATGAAAACATTTAAAATTAAGTATTAAGTAGGTATATTAATGTAATTACCAAATGACATAAAATAAACATTGAATATTGGTATTTTTATTAATAAAACTTAATGTCTTTAAACAAAAAAACACAGTATTATCTACACGTATAAAAATATATACATAATATACCTATTATACAAACACGCTTTTGATTGTAATAACTAATAACTAATAAATACAATAATACAAATGATCTCGGGAAACAAATAGGTAAAGAAAGTGGTTTTTTGTATCTTAGTGAATAATTATTATTAATTTAAATTGTGCAGAAGCAATTTATTCCCTATTCATTTTTTTTCCAAATAATTGAATAATATTCTATACTCGTCAAACAATTGTTATACTAAGAATTTGATTATTTTCTGTAAATACATTTAAATCTGATTATAATAATTAATATTACATATTATTATATAATATATTTAGATGAATTAAATAGATTTTCAGACCTTACCGATTCTATATTACACTATGTTTTAAATATGATGCAAACTGTTGGGATTTTATTCGGGTTTTTTTTGTATTATGGTAAAGTAGGTATTAACAAAAAAAATCCTACAAAATTATTACTTTCAAACCGTTGTACAATGTACTTATCTATATTGCAGTAAACAAAGATTATTATGATTTATGACACACATAAGCCGTGATAGCCAGGGGCGTAATTATAATTTTCACGAGATGGGTAGTATGGAAATTTTTTGGTGGCCCACTTTATATTAAATTAACAAAAATTAACGAATCCAACTATAGAAAATTGCATATTTTTTAAGTTAAAAATATAAAATTTTAATTTATTTTTTCGAAGGAAAAGTTTTTCAATAACCTCATCTATAGATCCTTATTTCTTTTTCTCGGTACCATAATATCAACCCATGCCGACCAATGGGTGAAATGCATTTAGTTTTTATAAATATACTTTTACAAATTAATAAAATAATGTATTGTATTATGTTGATTTAAGTTATTTGGGCGTATAATAGTAAAAATAAAAATATCGTCAATCTTATATTACTATAGTTGTAGCTATTCAATTTTAAAACCAGTATTGAGATTTAAGAATACAACCTATAAGTTATAACGAATTTAATATTAGAATTAGAATTACATTAATAGAGGATAGAGAATCGATAGAAGTTGTGACACGAATAGGTAAAAGACAATTATTTATTATCAAATTAAGGAAATATCCGAGTATCAAGATACACCACCACAGTTGGAGTGGGTAGGTAGGTACTCGAATGAGTACAGTGATCGATTTTTTTTTAACCATGCAGAACTGAGTTAAAAGAATTGATTCATATGTTCGGGTTATTGTTACCGCTAATCATAATATCATTATAATAATATAATGTATACAAAATATATAAATAGTACAAAATCCAACTGTTGCATTCGTCCGTGTCGTATAGGTATCAGGATCACAAATTAATGATTATTGATGATATTTGATAAAAATTAATTATTACGTGTTTCGGAACTATTGTATGTTTTTTCTTATTTAAGTTTTCTTAATTACTAACATTAAGCTGTACAGTATATACGTTATACTTAACACGGAAGTACACATTATAGGTAGGTACCACTGTAGATTATAGCCTGTGGTATTCAACTACAATGTTTATTATATTAATATACTATAACTCTGTAACATAGTATAGCCTACGTAGCCATGTAGGTACTTATAGGTACTGTGAATACTGCAAAAAAGTTGTAACTTTAATTGTAATAGGTTACTTTTCAACTCGAAATTAATAAAACTAAATAAAAAAAATATTCGTTGAACGTTTAAAGTATCTTAAGTATCTATAGTTAATCGTTTTTGAATTGCAAAAAAGTAAGAAATTCGATCGATGAGAAATCATTAATTTACTGGTGAATATAATATATTATAATGTCGCCAAATGTCGTGACTATTTGCGGTAAACTTTTTTTGTGAAAAGTAGAAAAAATTATGTGGAATCTTGTAAGTATTCAATATCAAATCTCAGATGAAAAATAAAATTTTTTATGAATTTCTAACTCAAAATTGTTAATAATATCTTATAAAAAATTATAGAAAAAATAACATCAAGTGTCTTTAAATAACTTAAAAAGAGTCAATGTATTTTGAAAATGTTGTCTTGAATAAAAAATGATCTTCAAACATTTTGTGAAAATATAAAGTACCTGTCTACGGTTATTTGTTTTTGAGTTACCTACTAAAAAAAAAAATCGATTTATTTATAAGCTGGGTTTTCGTAAAAATTGGAAGCCAAACTTATAAATTGTAAAAACTCTTAACTCGCTTCAAAGATTAAAATATTGTAAAAAATACAAACCATGCAGAAAACACAAATAATGTTCTTACTTTTAAGATTGATAATAGCCTTAGGTATCCATAATCCATTATAATATTGTAAGCTAATAACATAACTTTTGAACGGTCAAACGTAAATTTGTTATTCATGTTAGCATAGGCGCAATTAGGGGGGTGCTTGGAGGTGCTTCAGTACCCCCAAACTTTAAGCCAGCACCCCCAGTTCAAAAACACCAAAAATTGAAAAATCATATGAAAAAAATAGTTTTTTTTAGCTTTACGTCAGGTTTATTTAATTTCTTCGTTTTTAGCAGAAACACAAATTATTGTTTGTAATGATTATAGGTATATCAAATATTAGAATTTAGAATTTATCAAAATTTCGAAAATGTTCAAAAAAATGTTCAGTTAGAAAATTATAAAAGTTTTACCTTTCATAGCTAACATTATAAATGTTGATACAAGACTCCTCACAAATTTTTTTTTGTATTTTGTTGGATTTCAAAAATGAATAACCGTAGACTCTTGAAATGTTCATCAAATATTTATATTAGCATTTTCTATACATCGTAAATTCTTAAAACAATTTCAACTCTTTATGAACTATAATATAGGTAATATATATATATAATATAATATATAATAATATATATATATATATAAGTTATATAACTATTATATAGGCATGAAAAAATGTTTCAATTTGAATTCAAATATATCATCCATTACAATTTACAACGACATGCTCAACAACTACTGTACGGCAAAGCGGTACACACTTGACCACATTTTTTTTTCATCCGTTTATACTTCCAGGTTACTTATTTCTACTATAAGAGGTATTACCTCAGTGTAGAGCAAAGCTAGTTAATCCATATGTAACCATACACTTGTACACATTTGTCTACTACTAGCAATAAAAATTATTATTATTATTTTTATCACCTAAATTATATATTATACCTTAAATATTTATCAGGTATATTACTGTTGATTTACTTAATATTAGTGTCCTTATTTTTTACTGTGCATTTCTGAATGGTTATAGTATCTATAAAATTTAAGTTTGGTTATTTGGGTCTGTGTTCTCTACATAATTTTAGCACCCCCAGTGTTTGGCCTCTAATTGCCCCTATGAATGTCAGGTAGGAGGTAGGTTTATAAGTCGGAGACAACACAAAGCAATAGTGTGCTACTGTGCTCTTAATTATTGTTATAAAACAATTACTTACATTTTAAAGATATATTTCTTATATTGAATATTTGATTATGATTCTCTCGACCGTTGACGCTATTTTAGATAAGTTTTGTCTTATGTCTCGTAGTCCAAATTATCATTATTATTAATTTGTATTACAATTTACAATAATATAATAGAAATGGTTTAGTAAATAAACTATTTGAAAGTTGCAAAATATTTTAATTTTATAATACGCGTGCCTAAAGTTAAAATATTCTATTTCGCATAATTTTCTCATCGGAGAATTAGAATTTTATATGTAAACCTGAAGACTACATTTAATAGGTAACGATCATTTCTAACTACGATTTCGACATAGGTACTTTAGACATATAGAATTACAATATATTATATACCAGATACCTATATATATTTTAAGTTTTAACAATTAAACGAATCATACAAAAATGTGAACTATTATAATAATATCGATAATTAAGCCTTGAGAATATTTATTTATAACATTCTGGATGATATGCAATGACCGGTGAAAGACGAAAGAATATCAAAAGAAATGCTTCAATGAGTCATAGTCGTACGAACTTCATGGGTATATAATATGTATGACCCTCCCACATTCCTATGCGTAAACATCCTAATAAATAACTCTTACATAACTGCTGCTCTGGACCGACTCTGTACCGATAGAAGGTATACATTACAAATAATCATATGCCTAGTAAATAAAGAAACCGGTTATTTCAGTTTTTGTCATTTCGGTTTCGTTGGAATTTACTTTTATTGTAATATTTAATATAGGTACTTATAAGTTATAACTCCTTTTTACCCTTATGGATGTTTATCGTATTGATGGTTTATTTCTATCATTTATCGATTAAGTTTAGGCTCGGTTGTATATTTTTTCATTATTATATAGGTGGTAAAAGATATGATCTTGACATTTTAAAAGAAAACATTTGGTTTTTTAACGTTTATACTTTATATCACCTATTATATATATAAAAAAATCAATCGTTGATGTATTTTATGTAGGTACTTGTTAATACTTTTAACTAACAATTTCAATGCAGTTGGATACTATAGGGTCAATACTTAAAATAAAGTAATTTTACTTGTAGGTGTGTTATTTTTAAGTGGAATTTTATAAAATTAGTGATACGTATTAACATCATGTTGATATTGAAATTTGAAATATTTAAACATATTATATTATACTAAGTACCTACTAGCCGTCTAGCCACTAGGTATGTTATATGAATATTATTATGTTATACATAAATCATTCAACAGATAAATGTTTTTAATTGTTTCATAACATAACATCGTGTTTTGACATATTGAAACTATTTTGTAATAGTTTATAGTCCCCTCACATGCTTTTGAACTATTAAGTCTATAACAATGGTAATTTGTTTTTAATATAAATAAATAATAATAATAATAAATAAATAATAATAATAATAAATAATAATAATAATAATAATAATGTATGGTTTGGTTATTTTTCAAACGGACGGATACTAAGTAATTTATGATGTTATAACTGGAAATTAAAGAAGTATTTGTACTTGTAATAATACTTTATTTATTTTATATATTATATTATATTTATGCTTTATCATATAATCATTATATTCATTAATTAGGTACCTACTACAATTGTGTGGATAATAGGTGCCTACTGCCTATATACATTATATATATTAATATATTATAACTTATAAGTAGGGCTCAGATTTATATGTATTTACATAACCAAAGTATGTATTTATACAATAAAAATATGTACATAAATATGTGCTAAAGAATTCAACAAAAAAAATAATCAATTGCTATCCATTTTTTACTAGCAGTAGGTACAATACAAAATGTGACTGTCACTTTGTAAATGTTCATTTGGATATTCAGAAATATATTTTATTGCTTTGCAAGTTTTAGACTATCTTACTTTTGGCATTACCTATTGGTAATATACATGTAAAATATAACGAAAAACGAGGCCACGAAACACACACTACGATGTCACATTAAAAACTACACACTCATCTCAGTGTTCGCTCGTTTAACGTGTTTAAAAATGTGTTAATCGTAATACATTACGATAAGATATCTGATATTTCAATCGATAAAATCGTATCTATAAAATAATTGAAAATATAACAGGTTGAGTGCCACGGTCGTTTAGCCAAGTCAAAAATGCGTGAACCTGAACTCTGAAGAAAAAACGTTAAAACAGTAAAATTGTTTAAATATGTGAAAAAAATTGAATAATTGTGAAATATGTAAAAACATGTACCTATTTATGACAAAATATGTAGAAATATGTAAAATCAAATATAGCCCATTTTCTCAAAAATCTTGTGAAACGAATTTATCACTTGCCGAAATTAGTTTATCATGTCGCAGAGAAAATATGTATTTACATATAAATCCGAGCCCTACTTATAACTTATAAGTACCTATTAAGAATATTTAACTAGAAGTGATTTTACATTATACATTTATTATGTCTTGTATCAATATATCATTGATTATAAATACTATACTGTGCTAGTAGTTATAAATTATAGGTAACCAATAGTTGTATCTTGTTTGTACATACTGACACACTGTCATACTCAAAATTTGATGTTGGTATTCAAACAAAATAAAAAGTTTATATCATGAATTTCAAAATTTTGGATGCAACTCCTTTCGCACAAAAATCACAAAAATGACTTTCCACTTTTCGCACACGTCCTCTTTTCAACCAAATATTATGATAAAGTTATTTCCTCTCTTCGCCTAAAAATGATTGCATTATTTTTTTTGCTTAGGGTTTCTGTTCATAATTTACGGAAGCATTGTTTTAAAATTAGTTTAATAAAGTAATTAAGCATTAACCATAGAGTTTTGATTAATTTAATTTTAATGTAATTTTTATTGGCCTTATATAATGGTCTATGGAGAATTGAGGTGTACAGATTTTTGTTTACGTACTGCGTTTACTATTTGGTGATTAATATTCGATTTATCATATTCCAACTGTTGAAATAAATGCATTATTTTTAACTGTGAATAATTTAGTATAACACGCGTTCTTGTACTCCAACGGGTAGAGGAGTGTTTATTTTTAGTCAATCCAAAATTGTACTTATAAATTTACAATTACTGTAAAGGATTATAATATGCGCATCCCAAAATGTTGAACATAATGAAATCTTGGGGGAAAAAATGAAAAAAAAAAAATATTAATTATTAATTTCAGTATATTATATTCCCGTAAAATAAGTTATTACAATGCTAAAAAATTATAAACAAATGCATAACTAATCGATAAACAAAGAATTGCAGTGATTTTTCAATAGATATTAAATACTGTGTAAGAGTGTAAGACTGCTACAACATTCTACAATATACAAGTATAAGTAAAATAAAATGCTTAAGTTAGATAGTGTTTTAAAATATTGTAAAAATTTAAACCTGTATTATACAATTTTATACTATGAAGTATGGTAATATTATGTACTTCATCTAGTAATTATATTATTATACATACTATAAATATTGGTATTGTTTACTACAAGTTTGACACATTTACGGTAAGTTAACAGTATGTCAGTATCTACATAATATGGTACCTACAGTGTTATAACTTATATTGGATTTGGATCAATTCAAAGATTTATGATTTTATAAGTTTATAGCGGTTGTATTTTGCAAAGAAATTTTCATTTATTTTTTACATACGAGTTTATTTTTGTACATTATATACAAATTATAACTTGATAGTATAGTTTTAAAATAATTTAATTTAAGTAATTGCTTACATTGGTAAAAAAAAAACATCAAAGTATTTTTATGATTAGGTGTATACATCATGTAAAATATTGGTAAAAAAATAATTATTTTATATCAATTTAATTTTGGCATCTGATTCTAATCTGTTCTAAATTTTTTTATGACATTGAATTGATTTATTTTGATGAAAAGTATTCTTCTGATTATTGGATTATTTGTACAATTGTACAGCTTTAGTAATAATAATAACAAGGAAGTTAATATCTTTATTCTATAGCCATAATTAATTGTAATTAACATAATATCAGTATGTCGTTTTCTGTACCGTATTGCACTGTTACTGTAGAGCCATATTGTATAGGACAACGACGAACAAATATGCTGCAATTAATGAATAAATATTATGCAATTATCCACAATAACAATCGTCAAAATATTTAAAATAATATTTCCTAACTATATGAACGGAAACAACGAACACTAGGCTATATATGGAACATTCCAAGTTGTAATAATCTCTGTACTCCATGTATATACTTTTTGTATACGTATTCCCTATTATTATTATTATTATCACTTAAGTGTTTATGTGTCAAACTGACGTACTTAAAAAATTTCATATAATTAACAAATATAAAGCCATATGGGTAACAGTTTTCTCCTGTTCGGACGCACGCACGCACTCACACATGCGCTAAAACGAAATAAAATGAAATTTATCCCATAACAATATTTGCGCGTAATCGCGTTTAGTGCGTCACTAAAAAAAACACTATCACTCATGTACATGTATAGTACAGAATTAGAATACCTATCCGAGTGACCGGTTTGTTATTATACTCTGGAGAGCGGACAAATTGCAGACGACAGTCGTCAGCCGTTGCATCTGACTCGCATTCAGCGCCGCGTCGCCTCAGAGTGCGCATGTCTATTATACCTACCTAATATACTTGAACTTGTTTTTATGAAATTAAATATCGTCGCCGTCGTCACAGACTCGTATATTTTGTGGTTGTTTAATCTATATTATATTCGTGCACGTTCCATCAGCCGTTCTTCGTTATTTAATTTATTTGTCACCGTGTACCTATATATTTAATATAATTTTCACTCGAATTTCTCAATCATGACTACCACAGCTGCCGTCGAAGCGTCAAAATTGGACCGTACCGATCCCAGAGTGCGAAAACTTGTGTACAACATGTACAGAAACGTTTTGGGGAATTATAACGATAAAGCCAACGCTATGTTGGACGCGTTGCCTGAACACCAGGTGACCCAAGACCAAGGGATCGATCGACAGCTATCCAGTATATTGTAAGTCTACGAGGGATTTGTTGCCTGCAACCGGATGTTAATATATATTAAATTAATACAAATTAAGAAAAATAACAATTTTTATTTTTATTGATACTCCTATACCTCTATACTATAATAAATATATATTATACGCAATTAAATATAATTTTCGGTAGGTATATATGCACCCGTTTTAGAAATAGTTATGTCCGTAGGTACAGCTGGAAATGTTTTTTTTTTTTCGGCACTTTATTGTCATTTTCTGAGCACTGATCTTTCGACAATTTTGTTCATACAGCTGTTCACACCTAAACCAATATCATTTAATGACTGCATCAATTCCGATCACTTGATCCGTAGCCAACATTTGTATTATTGTTATCCTCTTTAAGATTTCAATATTATGACATCATCATTCCTATTCCATCGCAACACATTACATGTATTTAATGAGTAAATGTTATGTATGGATACATAAATTAATGTATCT
This sequence comes from Macrosiphum euphorbiae, assembly GCA_949089665.1. Taxonomy (NCBI): domain Eukaryota; kingdom Metazoa; phylum Arthropoda; class Insecta; order Hemiptera; family Aphididae; genus Macrosiphum; species Macrosiphum euphorbiae. The sequence continues at coordinate 155,025,958 of CARXXK010000001.1, read as the reverse complement.
TATTTTTTAGATAGATTTTCTGATATAAATTATTCTTTGTTAGGATTAAAAACATTAACATAGGTTTCGAAGACTGCCTATAGTTATATTTGAAATGGGAGTACCTACCTATCATATCTATAATTTTAGAATCGATACACGACATATTATGGAATAGCTCTCTTAAATACAATTTTAAGTCGTATTTCATGATACAATGGACTGCAGAATTTCTTGCGTTATTGTACGATGGACTTTATTTTGAAATATTATTTTAATTTTAACATAAATCATAATGCTATATTTATTTTCTGAAATAGTTTTTTTATATAATATTATTTAATTACCATAGGTTTACATAAATATACATGCAATATTAGTAAAATGTAAATTTAACAGGTACACTTAATATCTATATTTATACAAGTGGTTCTTATATGCAAATTTAAGTATTGCTATTATTATTATATCGTGCAGTACGAATAGATTATGTCATTATATATAGTACATTACTACATTACCAATATCAATTAAAAAAGTATATTATTTTTAAAATGTTTTGATTGGATATTAGGAATATTTGATTATGTCACTATGTCGGTATCTATCTTTTTAATGTAGCACGATTTCTGATATCAAATATTTATATTTAATTAATTTTAATTTGAGATCGAGGTATTCGTGAACAATTATCCTATACTTTTAATTTATTTATTTTTAGTTTAGATCAATTTAGTATTTTTTTTTTATTAATCTTGAATCTCGATTTATTAATAAGATATATTATAAGTTATAACTATACACGACATAATATGATGTACTGATGAGTCATATTGTTTGGCGCACATCCTTGCATGAGTTTATTTTTTTTAATTTATCAAGGATAGTGAAATATGTATGATGAGATCATATTCAGGAGGAGGATTTTCTCTTATGCTATTTTGAAAATCGTATAGGTAGTAATATTGTTGACTGTTGTATTTTATAATGTTGTGTTCTAAGTTGAATTATTGTGAAATATGATATATTATAATTTATAGTAGTACTTAGGTATATAATATACCTTATTCATAAACAATCATAATGATGTATAAATGCATAATTAATCAATATAATATTATTTACAAAAATTAGGTAACTATATGTATTTTTCAAAAGTATACCTAAATGTTACTTTTTCAATTCCCTCTTGTAAAAAACAATTTTTTGACATACCTAAAGAACATTATTTAATTATTTGTATACCTATATTAGTGGCAATAATGAATACTAAAATACTGCTTGGACTATTTGTTAAAAAATTCAAAATCCATGCTATATAATATTATAATGAAGGCCATCGTAACAGTCAATTTTCTAATAAAATGCCTTTGCCTTATATTGAAATTAAATTAAGTGATGGGAGTGATACGACATGCCCCTTCCATTAAGGTAATACATATTATATTAAATATTATAGTCAGGCACTTATTTAGAGTTGGATGTCGGTGTAATCGCTAATCGTAATTACAATTTATAAAGAATACATATTATATTTAGTAATTTGTTATAGTGTAGGTATATAATCAATGACGTATAACTTAAAATAATAATATATTATATACCTAATTTATAAATATCTCTTTAAAAAAAACAATTAAAATAATAACTTGTCTATTTCATATTTATTATATAAGTTTTTTTGATTTTAATGCCCCATTACTTCTCAATCTTTTGAAGATAATTTATCAACGATTTTTTTTATAGATTTTTGAACTTGACTACTTCAGTAATATAAACATGCCAAAATAAGAAGAATTTGCGTACCTACATAAATTGATTAGGCATGAATTATGATGTAAATCTGATATGCAAAAAAAATTTTTAATTTATAAATGGTATCTTCATTTTTATCGTCTTCATTGATTTGAAATTTATTTTAAATATAGTTAAATCAAATAATAATTGTCTAATAACAGATGTATTATATAAATGTTAATGTACCTACCTATTTTGTTAATATCTTATGATAAAGAATTATTTAATATTATAAAGATTTAAAACATAGGTAATGAATGTATATAGTTGAGACATCTGCAGGCTCTCTCTCAGGTTCATGGCTATAGAATAGTATAGGTAATAGGTACACGAATATATCAATATATGACTTGCGTTTATAATTTACTTTATATTTTATTATTCGGTTATTATTCTATGGACTATAGTTTAACAAGACCAATTCTTTTTTTTGTCGTTTCGGTGAACATAATTTAAATCTCATATTTCCGCGTATGTCGGTGCAGTTTCCGTTTTCCGGAGTAATAGTCAAATATAGTACAGTATAGTACCTAATCTAATCAAATTACCGTTGACCTTAACGACGCGCAATAATCGTAAATACAGAAGATATAAACAACCGGCAAAAAAATTCAACGTGAGAATAGGCAAGGTTGTAAAATACATATTATGTGTTTACTATTTGAAGAGTAAAAAACTAAACAGCGGCGCCTGTCCAAGGGCACACAGGCAAGGCTGACCCTGCAAAACGTCATACGTACCTATACAACAAACACAGATACTACAGATTACTCGTGTAGTAGCAGACGGTCGAACGGCTCTTGAGTAGCGTAAATATAATATAGCTTATTTCGGTCCAAATATGGTAGCTTGTCCCCCACAATGACAATTTCAAACACGAGTGCATAATATATAATGTACTCGAACGCTATTATTAAACCACTCGATACACAATATAACATATAGACATGGTATGTGCTGCTGTATATATACCCACATTAAAAAGCAGCAATTTTGCAGGTCCATAATCTGTATTCGCTCCAAAGATTTTAAAATTTGTAACTATTTAATAATATATAACGGTTAGGTACTATTATTATGTAGTTTGTCGTAATTATAGATACCTATGATACGATCGTGCAAAACTTGCCGCATGTATTATAATTTTTATATTATTAGATTTACTTCGCGCGTACTACTGCATAGGCTGTATAGTTTTTAATCCAACTGCATTTTATAAAAAGTGTATATTATAATATATATCAATAATTAAGTATTACCGTTTGTTGTGAAATTATTTAGGCATCAAATAGGAGTGAAAGACTTAGCCGCTGGAGATATGTCCGCACCACCCCCGCCAGCGCCGCCACCACTGCAATATTCTGGTAATAGAAATAAATCACGTTTATTAAATCCATTTAAATATAATATGGCTCTATCGTCGTGCGAACGACGTTTAGGCTTTGTTGAGAAAATTCGTAATTTAGCGTTATGTATAAATTTATGTTATTTGTTTACAGGAGGAACAACTCAAGGTGGTCCACCCCCACCGCCACCTCCACCAATGTTGCACAGTGGACACATTCCAGCTATTAGAATAAAAACTGAGGTAAATTATTACTATTGTTTATTTTGCATGTACCTATATACTTTATATTAACATCATTATAATCATAATTAATCGCAGAAAATCTGAGTACTTATTAATCATTGTTTGGTTAAGCTAAATATTAAATAACTGTTAACTTTTGAAAATATTTAAATACCTGCATTATTTTACGTTTGTATTGTTTAACTTTTATTGTCCAATAAAAAGAATTATAAAATAAATTAGTAGATTTAAAAAGTAAAAAAACTATGAACAATACAAATTAAAAACAACATTAGCCAATTAAATTTGTAGTAAAATATTATTAGGTGCTCACATAATAATAAAATTAAATATGGGTTTATAATATATTGTATATTTTCCTTTTTTATTTAATAAACTATTGTTCATTGCATTATGTATAGTATGGCAAAAATTGTGATTGTAAAGTGCCATTCGAACTAAGATAAAATGTTTTTAATTGCATTTATGTGTAACGCGTCTATGATTAAAATAAATATTTATGATGCAATTGTTTACACTTTTTAGTACGTTTTAACCATATAGTTAAACTTTAAAATCAGAACAATAATAAATATGCGGATATTAAGAATTTACCAACCATTTTTAACTATAATGTACTTACCTATTCCTGATTCATAATTTAAAAGTCAAATTATTACAATTTAAACAATTTAAAATGTAAACATTGATAGGTACTTTTTGTTTTTTAAAATTAATTATTCCGTTTAATAGGTAATAGAGCCGCTGGTTTTACTGAATTTGTTAATACCTATAATAGAGAAAATTGGTTATTTAACTATTACAAAATAAAAACCGTTCAACATAATATTAAAATAACAAATTATAGATATTCACTTTAAAAACATTTTATCTTATTGACAAATATTAAAAATACTACCCTGTATCTCTGTAGGTACCTTGCTAAATATTAATCAACATCGATAATGAATTGTTTTCAGCTGAATGAACCTAGAGAAATACCATCAACCATACAAAATGCAATGGCTACCAAAGACAAAAAACCATTTACGTATCTTCCAGGTGGATTAGACTTGAGCGAGATCAGAAGTCCTCGAATGCAAAGGCGCTTAGAAAGAAATGCCCAGACTCCACCTAGCCCGGAACATGTACCTCAAAAATCTCCTGACTATCAGCAACAACAAGAGGTGAAACCAAACTTTGAATACAAACCAGTGTGTAACGTGCGACCTGCCTCGGAAAGGGTGTGCCTGTTGCCCCAAGTTCAGCATCAACCACAGCTGAATAAGTCGCCCACTCCTTGGATGCAGAAGGCTGCACAAATTCAACCCTCCCCAGCTCCGTGGACCCAAAATAAAAAAGAATATGTTGATCAGGTGATTATTTTTAAGAACCTACCTTAACATATTATATGCCGCATTCGATTTAAATTTAAATGCAATTGAAAAAATATCATGTGCTGAGTATATTGTGTTATATTGTTATATTACATTGTGCTCTATATAGTAAAGAAATCAAATATCAAGAATTTTTTGCTATTAAAAAAAATAATTGCATATATATTTTAAAACATAGGTAGGTAGGTACTTCTTATTATAGGGGGTATTGCAATCCAGTAAAATATTTGGTCCTTGCAGACGACAGTACTTACATTTTTAAAAATATTCTTTAGGTTTAAGCGTAATTATATTAGAAATTATTTATTTATTTATTTCACATTTATTTAAATTATAATAATATATATTAAACATTTAATCTAGGATTCTGTATTTTTGGTGTTTTGGAGGGAGGGGAGGTAGATGATGGCTCGGTCTGATAATTTGTACTGTGTGAGAGGCTTTTCTAGTATCCCTCATATTGGCTCATACGTTTGGTATGCTTATGCCGCGGGGCGTGAGTATATAATATTTTAGACTTTTGCAGTAATATTCATAGAATATAAAAATTACAATTTCAATACGTCATGGTTATGTCCTACGTATAATACGTTCACAGAACACGAAAAGCATTTTTAGATTGTTCTGATATTTTGGGATGCATCTTCCCAGGCATATTGATTATTGTAGGAAATAATAAAAAAATTAATAAACATTAATTGTTTCGTATACATATTTTAATTTAATTGTCTAAAATAATTGTTTAGGTTGATAAATCAGAAGAACGAGCTGTACCAGTGCGAGTTGAAATGAATAGACAAATACCAACACAACCATTGAAGAATAATACAAACCACTCATATGATTCTGAACCGATACAAGGACGTTCATTTAAAGTGCTCCAACAAATTACCGAGCCAAAAGGTGACTACACAAAATTAATTAAGATATTATTTGTGACTTTATAACTTTATTTAGTAATTAAAACAACCATCTCTGAACCCAAATTATTATTAATATTATTCGTTGCAATTTGGTTATTATTTTAGATTCAGAGCGGAGCAATGAATGTATTGGTTTTACAATTCGTATTTTTTTTGTGTTTTCATCACTTTTTGGAGCAGTAACAATGCTTTATTCTTCAACTTTTAGGGTGGTTACCTCATAGCAAATTGGGGTCAAAAGTAAAAAAAATAATGGTGGTTTCTGATCTAGGTACTGTACCCTACAGTAGTTGTCGAGTGGGTCATTGTAATTGATGTGTTAAAATTGAATCCAATACCATATCTTTGTACCTAACCTATCTATTTGAAAAACGATTCTGAGCGAAGGCAGTCTGTCAGCCTATATCAAGTATATTTCATGATAATATGTTTTTCATATTCCTATTAAAGTAATTTATTTTGCTATTATACTTACTATTAGTTAAGTTGATTTAATTTTTTCCCGAAAACATTGCATTTTATTATATAATTAATATTTAATTATTATAAAAGTATATATTTATATTATCATGTTATGTTCTTGTAATTAACTTTTAACTTTTTGAGTCAATACCACCTTCCGTAGAACAGTGTAGGTTATAAATACTAAATAAGTAATATACTAATATCTTAAAATTAATCTAAATATTTTTAAAATGTAATTTCGTATAGTAAAATGTATAGATATTAGATAATATACGTAAATGTTTCAAGCTCCCACAAATAATGTTTTTAAATCACAACAAAATAACTAACATCGTTTTATTTTTCGTTTAAATATGCAATTTCCGTCCAAATTTGAACTTCAAATGTCTACAAAGAAAAAGTGCATATTTCATAATTTTTAGAATTTTTGGTATCAGTATGAAATATTTATGAGGATCTTGTATTAACTGTTCAACCCTTAGTTTTAAAAATTGAACATTTTATAAATTTTCATTATTTTCTATACACGATGGAATTTTCAAAATATTTAAAACAATTTTAACTAAGTCATTCATACCCACACTGATATATATTCTAGAGTATGTATGGTAAGCGCCGCGTGGTACTGACAATTGACCTATAAGTAATAACCATATAATATAATAATTAACAATAGATTATCATATATTCGATGTTTTTGCCAAAAAATAGTTTAAACTGTACCTATTAATGGAAAATAAATTACTAATAGTTTTATCATTATAATATGTATAAACTATGAAATATACTTAGAAATGGAGGCTGACGCATCATTTCCGCTAAGATATGTTCTTCGTATGAAATGAATTATCATTGAGTTTAAATTTAACACTTCCTTTACAGTGACCTACTCTAAATCGAACCCTATTATACTATAGCAGACCGACTTTACCAATTTGTTTTTCCTTATATCTTAGAAGTGACCATATTACGATGCTTTACGGTGCTAGGTATTTTTCACAAATTATTAGTAGGTAATTAGGAAGTATATATATGTGTAACTCAATACTCACTGCATATAAGTATGTTTATATAGAACTAAATTATTTAAAAACTGAAGCTGCAAACAAAATGTCAAAATTCGTTTTACACTTTTATATCCATTATAAATTATTTACATTTTATGAATTATAGTATATAAATTTAAATAACTACGTACTTGCATACAATATAATATGATACATTTGGGTGTAGACACTTAAGTATTATAAAATAAAAAAATTATATTGCAGAATATTATTTAGGTATACACCTAATCATTTTAATGCGTCGTATAAACATATTATTTATCAGCTAGTGCCTATAGTATATCGTTTGTTTGACATAATACTTTTAAATTTCTACGAATTCTATAACCCATTTCTTTTATTTAAGTATTCATTTTTTATTTTACAGGCGTGCTTTATGATGGTACTCAGCCCTATAACAGCCAGTCATTACCCTTATCGGAACTCAGAAAGTTGCAGTTAAGTGATGACGACCGATCTTTCATGAACAGGGTTAAATCTCAAGGTTTGTATTCTTACAAAAAACTTAATTTAGGCATTCAATAAATAATAATTATCCACGGAATATTTCAATATCTAATCGTTATAGCTAGTAATGTAGACACAGAAAACCCAAGATATAGAGGCGGCTCTATACCTTCCAAGATATTCAAAGTTTTGGAAAATAGTGGTAAACATTTATGTTATTATTCGGTGGTGGTAATATATACTTAGTATAGCAACACGCTCGCTTTTTTTTGGCACATTTTAGAATAGGTTCAATTTCCGACTTAATAAAATAGTATAATATATGAAATTATATAGGTACTTAGGTACCCACTCATTCAACTACTGTTTTTTCTTTATTAATTTAAATGTATGTATACATGTTCAATTAAACGGTTAATATTTATATATATAATATCATAATATATTAATGAAGGGAATTATTTTTGTATACATTTATCAGTTGACGATGATAAATTTTTACACAACGAAACGGACCCTCGTTACAAAGGTGCGTCGATTCCGTCTAGAAGCTTTCGAATGTTGCAAACATTAACGAACTCTGCACCTGGTAAAAATATCTTAAATCAAATCCCTATATATGTGATTGTCAAGAGTTTATCTACTAACGAAACATAATAAATTGCCGTGTATAGATTTTGGCTACGCGCTAGTATAGTAGTATAATTCTATGCTTTGAGCTTCGCTTTAGTATACATTTTTTGTTTGATTTCTTTAATTTCATATTGGTCTAAAAATTTTTCAGTTCCGATGGATAACAACTACAAACAATCGGTACCGATAAACAATTACGTATCAGGTAAAAACGAATTTTAACGGGTCGTGTCGACATAATATTATACAGTCTAATGGATAAATTTTTAGTTGAACCTATAGAATCCAAAATGTATGTACCACCGTCAGAGAGACCTGTCGGCTCAGAACCGCATAAGTATACCGGTGGCTCTATACCATCCAGATCATTCAGGATGTTACAAGCTATGACTGGCCAAAATAACGGTAACATTTCATAGTTCAACATTTTATACTTAACTAAGACGTTTACCTAGTTTTAATGAAATCAGGCGATCAAATATATGATACAATTTTATTACCCAAGTAAATTCCATGTTATATCTTTATGACAGTTAATTCATAATAATTTGCCAACTTATGTGGGGTTTATGGGAGAATTGCTTACATAATTATTAATTAATACCTAGCACTTTCTTCAGTTTTATCGTATTATTTTTTATCATATTGTGTTACTAATTATTATGAAACCATTTACACCTTTATATTGATAGTTTATGTATTATTTTTAAGGTTTTTTATGCGAGATTAATGTAATTCGAATCATCGAGTTAATAGTTAATAGTTGTCAGTTGATAATAATTAATGAGTTATAATATTATGTAGTCATGTAGAAGTAAAATACTTCATACTGACACCACCCATACATATTTTTCAGCAATACAAACACTGAAAAATAACTAAGTACACTAATATATCTATATATTTTAATTTTTAGTATATGCCTAAATGGTTTTTCATCTCAGAAATATATAGTTAAATTTAATTTTGTGATTATTATAATTTATAAACTATTTTTTACCTAACTCAAAAGACAATCGATCTCTTAAAATGTTGAAGTGTTTTACTGAATGATTTAATTGTATATTAAAATATACCTAGTATTTTAATAATCATAATTCATTGTTCAATTTTTAAAGTGATTAACTTTGTATAATATTAAAGACTACATTATTATAGTAATTTTATATTTTATTTTATATGCTGAGGAATCAAAATTAAATGTACAGATATTGGAGTATTTACAAGGATTTAATAAGGTTAGGTTAGGTTGTATAACGTCAAAAATAATGTCGTGTAGTTGAGTAAATAACCTAAAAAATGTTACAGTTATACGTTTATAAGTTTATATACATTTTTTTTAATTTGCTTTTAAATGTTTTTGTTAGTAAAATGTATTAACATTTTAAATAATATTTGTTGTAGAAATAGTTTAGTTTTATTACTGAAAGACATTTTTTTTGTATGTGTGACTTTATTTTAGTAGTTAATAGCTTTTTGATTTTGAATAATATTTTTCTTTGTTTTTTTTTATTCATGTGCATTTTAATAGTTACATTATATACTTACATATAGTTATGTTTGTAAAGTTTATTTATAATTTTAATATTGACCTTATGTCTTTAAATTTGTTTTTTTTTTTTTTAATAGCTTAACTAAAATATAAATAGTTAACTTTTCTTTTTAAACTTTAACGCTGTTATTAATAATTAATATTAATTAACTTTGTTAGTAACAAAAAAACTGTAATTAACATCAATGAAAACACTACACCACATTGGTCGTTAACATATAGTTATGTCCAAATAGAATTTTATATTTTGTACCTATACTGTCATTAAAATGTTGTTTACGTAATATTTTTTTAACGATATTTGCATAATCTTGAATACGTATTATGTGTGCTCGTGGGCGGTGCCGCGGTGGACATTATACATTTATACAGCTTAATATACAAACATAACATATATCGTTAAATAATGAAATGTAGTTTATGCATTGATCATCAAATGTCTGTAATAGTTATAGTAAATTGTGCAAAAAAAAAAGAAAGTCAAATTGTGGAACTATCATACCAAGGACGTTCTAGTACTGTGAATTGCGATTAGCAAGCTCGGCCGTTATTTTTGTTTTTTTGTTTTGTTTTGTAGAAGAAGAAGAAGAACAACAACAACAAAATGACTTACAAAACCTGCAATCGCATACCCCTTATCCTTTTATCTGTCCCGAATTTTGGCAACATTACAATTATCTAAAGGAATTTCACGACTGGCACTGCACCGGTGCTGAGTCTGTAACAGATCAGCAAGTATACCACGAAGACTACCAACAACAACAATACCACCACCACCCACAACAACAACAACAATATAAACAACAACAATCCACAATACAGCAATCGGTGCAGACTGGCGTCGCGTCGGCGGCAGACACCACCGCGGCGTATGCCGGCCACGTGTTGAATACCATAGCCGAGGAAGAAGCCGCCGACGACGAGAACGTCTGCTCACCACACGGCAACGATTCCGACTCAAGCGAGTGCGAAGTGACGGTGACGGTGACGTTGCCGTCGAAGAAAGCTGCCGCCGTGACGATGGTGGGTGGGGCAGTACAGGAACAGGCAAAGACTAGTTCGCCGGTGGACTTTTGGCAGCAAATCAACGACGGTGAAGGCGTGCCGGCCGACACGTCTACGTCGGATAGCGACGACGAGTGTTCGGATGACGAAGAGCCTTCGAGCGTCGTTTGTCAACCGGAGAACCTACTGCAGAAGCCGTCGGGCGCCGCTTGTCCTACGGAGAACCTGTTGCCGAAGCCGTCGGGTGTCGTTTGTCAGCCGGAGAATTTGCTGCAGAAGCCGTCGGGTGTCGTTTGTCAGCCGGAGAACCTGCTGCAGAAGCCGTCGGACGCCGCTTGTCCGCCGGATGACGAGGAGGTCGGTGACTGCCGCCAGCCGTCAGATCGCGAAGACGACGACGCTGATTCGGGCATCACGACGACATCATCGGCCGACGTGGCGAGCCGACCGACCTTCGACAGAGACGTGATCGGTAGCGGTAGAATCGGAGGCGTCGGCTCAAAGAAATACCAAAGAACGTGCACGCACTCGCGACTCTTTGACTTCTTGCAGCGAGACGACGACGACGACGACGCCGACGACGATGACGGTGCAGACTCCAGCAACGGCGCGGACTCCATGAGCAACGGTACGGACGGGAGAAACAAACCACCGCAGTCGTGCACTTCCGGTTACTCGTCGGCGGCCACCACGCCGTCCACGCCGTCGGCGGTCGGCAGGAGCCGGACTTACGAATCGGACTTGGCCCGGACGGAATACGACAGTTACTACAAGAGCTGGGAGTACGCTTGCCCGTACTTCGGATACGACATACTGCCTTCGAAGGCGTTCAAGACCATCGCGACGCGGCTGCAGGGCGGCGGCGGTCCCGTGGCTGCCTGCAAGTCCCCGACGACTGCCGCCGTGGGCACCACCACCAGGTTCAAGTGTCCCAAAATTCCTAACGGAGAAGACGGATCTTAAACGCAGTCTCTTCCCCGTCACCATCCCCTGCCCACGCACTTTTCATTTCTCTCGTTTGGGGTTTTTTTTACGATTTTATAAGGTATTATATAGCATACGCGTTGTTTGGAGTCTGTGAACGGTTGTTGTTTTCTCTCTGCAGTTTATATCTCATTCTATCAGCTCTGTCTTGCGAATACTCTCTGTGTACACATTTATTATAATATTACTTTTACCGTCAACCTCGTTTATCTATATACACACAATGCACCTACCGAAAATATATGCATTCGTCACTGCACGCTTATGTAAAAAATATAGGTACCTATAACTAAATTGGTACACTATCTGCACACAACATACACAACACCGACTGCTGCTGCATGTACTCTCCACAAACCACCCCACTCTCATGGGTGCCCCGCGACGACGCACACCTGCAAATAAACGAGGTTGTGGTGCGCTGCAATGATATGTATATTATAATGTTATACTATTAAATAATAATATACGTTATATATAATATATTATATTATAATGTCGTCCAAACCGTAGACATCAATCATGTGTCCGTGACTCTGTAAAATATTATATTCTCCCCCCCCCCCTGAACAACATATCCCTTCTTCTTCTTAGCTCTGTGCTGCGTTAACTTCTTCACAGTTGGGAATAACATTATTATTATTTTATTATATAACTCCACCTTTTGGAATATACTGTTACAAAGCGTATATACGTGTTTATTAACTTTTTATATATAAATATTTGATTATATTTATACACAGTCGTTGGTCTAAAGTATCAAATATTTGAACGTCTCCGTTTCATTGAAATATAATAATAAAATAATATACATTGAACGGATGTATATTTAGATTTAGTCTTTAATCTATTATAAACTAATTATTTTACCGTTATAATAATATACGAAACAAAAGGTGTAGTTTTTTGTATTTTGTTTTCCAAGTTGTTGTGTGTTGTATACAGTTGTTGCTATATGTCTTACTGCAGACAGTGTTCCAAATGCCCGGTAGACGTTGGTTACATATTCGGTTAATCAGAAGTTCCATTCGAGACGTTCGAACGACCTGTTAATCTAATAATATATTATATTATATTTCGTCACCGGCAACGTTTGGGACGCTTTGATTTTTTTGTAATTAATTTACATCATTTTTAACTAAGACTTTTTTCTTTTCGCAGGTAATTTAGGTGAATCTGACTTCTGATTTGGAATGACGGTAACCACAATCAAACTGCTTTTACGTTGAATGATTTATATTTGTATGGTTTACACATTTTTGCTATATTCATATATTATGTATAAATAATTGTAACTATTTAGTATTGTAGGTAAAATGAATTTACATTAACACATAATTATAGCTAATATATTATATTTATATTGTCTATAGGTATTATAAAAAAATAAATTGTAATAAAAACGGATAAGTTTAAAACCATGAATAAAAATCGTCTAAACAGTTGTATTTAAACGTGTTTCGTTTGTGATGTGGTTGTTCGGTGAACGAGCCCGTCGATTTGCAAACAAAAAAACCAATAATATTCTAGAATCAATGTACACACCGCCATTATTATTAGGTCAGTCGTCGAAGACGCAGAACGATGATGGGTACGCAAGACGATTCGGTGGTGCGTAGGTTGACATCGAATAATAATAATATGTAAATAGCATAATATTAGTACACAGCTATAATAGTGTCTTCTAAACACATACCTAGTAAAATTTATTAGTAGGTAGAAAAACATAATATGTGCAATTAGTAAACTATCGCGAACGAAATCGTTTTATGGGGCGGCGGCGTGTTCAACATGGTATTTTTTTCTATTATTAACAAATCGTCATTTAAATAATCATATTATATTATACCTACCCACCTGCTACCCAATCGCAATTTCTGGTGCATTGCTCAAGGAACACGCACGAATATAGCCGACTTTAATAAGCGCCATTGTAAACACGCCCGCGGTAGACCAGCTTTAACCCATTTAATAATAAAATATTGCTGTCCAAACGATTTGCAACAATAATAATGAATCTAAATGTTTTGTTTCGATTCGCCGGCTGTACAACAACAACATAGCACTACAAGTAGGTAACACAACCGTCGCAACAGTTTCATGTATCATCTAAATTTTAAATTATAAGTTAGTATAAGTATGTTACTATATTTATACAGGGTGATCCACCTAACATGCTCACCCCCTTTTTATTTTGAATAAATAATGCAGTTAAAAAAAAATCTGGTTTTTGGAATTTTTAAATATACTTAGGTCTTAGAGACAATAATATTTTCAAACTTTAGATTTATCTATTGTATTATACTTAAGGAGTGTTCTGTGGATATACAAACTTCTCTTTTTCAAATGAGAAACCCGATTTTCTACTGTAAATTATTTAGCGGATAGTTTTTTTGAAAATTATGAAGTATCAAAATCAAAATTCTAATGAGTCGTTTTGGAGTTAGGTATCATTAACTTTGTGTACCAAGGATAATGGATTCCGAAAATATAGTGGTTATGGTGAATTCAAAATTTAAATAATTAATATTGATCTATCAATATTTATAATTTGTAAGAAATAGCTAGGATCCTAAAATATTACAACATATATTATATTTTTGCAGTAAAACCATTTTTAAAGACTATAATATTAAAACGTTTATAATAACTCAGAAACCAATAGCTCGAGTTTTCAAAAGAATTATCCTTTTATTAATTTAAATTAAAAAGTTGAGGGGGGGGGGGTTAAAATTTAAGTTTGTATGTCCTGTTTCTACTGAACAGTCTTTAAGTATACTTCTTGAGATTCATTTGTATTATGATACAAAAAAATTTCAAGAACTCGAAAATGTGGTTTTAAAGCATATTAAAAAAAAATTCAAAAATCAGAATTTAAATAAATATATTATTATTAAAAGAAAAATTAGGGTGAGCATGGTTGGTGAACCATTCTGTATAATAATATATACGCTGTATAGTGCTGTACATAAAAATATTGAATACACGAATTCAAAATTATTAGACCTGCGCATACAAACACACACACACACACACACACACACACACGTCACACATTCGCCGAAGTCACTGGGTCAAGTCTCTCGCTCACATGGCGTGGGCCGAACAGGTATTATTCATTACAATATTATGGTGCTTATACCCGTCGGGGCAGACTTATTGCATAACGAAGCCGACGACGACGATACGTCGAAAGCGTTAAAAGACAGCCGCAGAATGCGCGGAACGAAGAGTCTTCTTGGTGCTACGCTGCCACACAGTTGTCAATTCGGTTGTGGTCAAAGGTATCTACCACGGTATATAAAATAATAGTAACTCGGAGCTCAAATATCACTGCGGGTAAAAAAGTCCGCCAAAGTCAAATTTGGTT
The DNA here is from genome assembly GCA_949089665.1 of Macrosiphum euphorbiae. NCBI lineage: Eukaryota > Metazoa > Arthropoda > Insecta > Hemiptera > Aphididae > Macrosiphum > Macrosiphum euphorbiae. The sequence continues at coordinate 155,010,769 of CARXXK010000001.1, read as the reverse complement.
TTTCTTTTGCGCTCTCGCGTGCTAGAAATGTTTACGGAACCGCCTTTTAATCTTTGGACCGCCGTAGCCCGTACTTGCAGCAGTTGTTGTTGTTGTTGTTGTTGACCGCACGGCGAAACTATTATTTCATACAGCGGTTGTATACCTTTAATAGCGGATCGATTCATCGCGAGGCTGTCACTGCACAAAGATGAGAAACGAGGTAAATATTATATGTTTTTTATGAATATGACATAGTTTTTATGAACATTTAATATTATGTGTACGAGTGGATTACCTACGCGAAGACTGAATCGTGGAACACTTGACTAGCTCAACAGAAAACGGGTGTCGGGGTTTCTCAATTTTTGAATGAAGTCTATATAATATTATACGAGATACGTAGATACCTAACAAAATAATAGTATACTGTTCAACTGTTGTAATTTTCTCTGCATTTTTACGGTATTCAATATCTACTTGTACGATATTATAATGGTAGGTAGTAGGTACCTATACAAAATACATAGGAAATTCAAATTAATTGTCATTTGTCAGGGACTGACGTATCTTAAGTTGTTCAGATTTAATCATTTTTCAACGTTAAACAATCTATTGTTTCAAAACGATAATTTACTTGTATGACAAATGACATATTTTATTTCTATAAACCAAGCAGGTAGTAGGTATAGGATGTCCTATATATGGGCTACCTATATGTTCTAACTATAAGTACTATATAAGTACTATAATGTATTAATGTATAGGTGCTATTGTTTAGGTACTATATAATGAATAATGATACCTACTATATAGTAAGTAATATTTTACATTCTGAGCTTAGTGATAAGTATACTGATTTTACAATGATGTATTGTTGTTGTTTTTCTATATTGGCACACGATATAAGCAGTCGATATAATGCTTTGATTTTTAACTTCAGTATCTTTTTATTAATATGCTTTAAACAAATACTTTACTATGATACATCATGATATTTATTTATTTAATCCAATAATTATTTATTGCATGATAAAATAACTTTCTGTTGACTATGATAATAATTTGCAATTTAATAATGATCTGAAAACTGTTTATAACATACATGTGGAATTGTTAAATTGTTGTGCTATTATAATATTATGATTCACAAACTGTATTAGGCTGAAGCCTGAAATGGTTTTTTTAAAAAAAATATTAAGAAAATTTAACTTTTTTTTTGTTTTGGAGGAACGGGAATACAAAAATTTATTTGGGAACAAGTTTTTTTGCTGAAAAGGACCTATCCATGTATAGTATACGTTTTTATATAATTATTAATTAGTGCAACTTTGTGTCATAATAAAATATACCTAAATATCCTCACAATTTCGATTAACTACTTTTAATATTTATTAATCCCAAACACAGTGTACCGGACCACTTTTATTTTAACTACATGGTTAAGACTTAATAGGACACTTATTAGGCCACAAGTAAACAGTAATTGTATGAAATACGAATTCAGGATGGTACCTATATAATATATTATGATAAATTTACTTTCAATTTTATGTGCTTAAATATATTTTATTCCAATTGCGATATCGTTTAAAAATATTATTGCGCATTGCTGATTGAATAGTGAGTATACTAATATTACTAATTATGTTAATCAATAACAATTAATGCTTTGAATAATAATTAATAGATATGAGTGTTATGAAAATACGAATAAAATAAATAAATAGTTTGAGTTAGGTGTTAGGAGACACATACACGTGGCAATGTTTTTATTGAAAATAAATATTATGACCCTATGGACCCTATACCTTCGTGTTATAGTTATCGGGTCAATTCTACATTTCTACTTAATAATTAATAATACATTAATACCCATAATAATATATGTACCTACTATATTCGAGTATAACAGTTGTACAAATACCTATTACTACTATATTCTGGAGTCTGGAACCAGTGGAACCTATTCATATTGGTTGTAAACTGTGTTTATACCGCTATGCCTACATTTACAATGCATATTGTACACTTTATATAATGTGTGGCATTAAGCATTTAGATATAATTATATTATTAGGTAAGTACGTACTTATATTGTGATAAAAATCGACAAATCATTCAATATTTTATCGACCAAGTACATTTTTACGAAACTTGTTAGGTATCGTAGAATTTATTATTTATTTGTAGCGATCGCGATGGTCCGAATACACGATACCTACGTCCTACCTACCTACTGACAATAATAATTTAATATCGCCTGAAATCTAATTAAATTATGGAAAGCGACAGGACGACACGCGTGTGTGTCTCGACTCTCGAGAATTTCTGTAACCTATATATTGATCAATTGGTGCAAATCGTTCGTTACACTTGATGGTCTTATAATTGATAATATACGTATATAATTAAATGTTGCGAAATAATATATAATTTTAAAATGTTATAATACAATTAATTACAAATATTGAAATATGTTTATATTTGTAATGTATAACCGCATAGGTATAGGATAAAATTCTAATTAATGAGGAAACTTGTATATTTTTTTAATAACAATTCTTTGCGATGTGTAGTCTATTATACATAATACTATAATAATCGTGTTGTTTTGTTTGTTTTCGTCTTAATGATGAACTCCAAAAACATTGGGTAATCATTATGAAAGAGGTAAAATACTAGAATGCACTATTCACATACTCGGGGAAAAAACCAACTTTTACTCAGATGAGGTCATAAACTACCTATATATATTATATATAATAGGTAGTAGGCACCTACGTTTAACGTATTTTACATATTATTTAAAAAAAATGAAGCGTTCAAAATAATCATTCTTAGTCATAAGTTATGTCCAAATAAACTGTGCAACAACCATTAAGCATTAATCACTAACCAATTATATACTGCTAGTTAAAATCTGAAAGCTATTTATTATTGTTGGTAAGTTTTAGATTATCAAGTCAACAAATTGACTCTGATTATAATGCTAAAGGATAAATCATAAAAACAAAATACAATTATATAACTGATTGGTGTGGTATCTACTGTACAAATTGAGATGAATTTTCAGCTGCTAATCAGAAACTTAGTTTGACAAAACTGTTGTAGGTCTTGATTTTCTTGAATATCAATATTTTGAAAATCAAATGTGTTTTTTAATGTAAGGTCAATTGGTTTACAACATACCTATTGGGTTTTCAGAACCTTTGTCGCATTATTTCATGGATCGGTAAACGTTGGAAATAGTATTCCTATGAAAGAAAATCACTGCTGACCGCTTTCGAATTCTTTATTTTGGAACTTCTCCAAATCTTAACTCGATAGTCAATACTCAATATAGATAATTAATAATTATTAATTATACTAGATTCATGTCATAGGTTTATAGCATTTATTAATTATATGGCATACCTATTGTAGTATTCGAATCATTTAAAGAGCGTGCCTACAGGTCGGATTGTTTTGAAAATCATCCCGATTAATTCAAATAATATAAGTAATCGTTTCCACAGTGTCTGTTGGCAGCCTTTTGGTTGGCCACGTGTACGATGGTCATCGTTGGCCGCGTTGCCGGGGTGGAGTTCGATCAGAGGCAGCCTTCGTCGTACGGCGATGACTATTCTTACTACGGCGAACACAGTGTGGCGGCGCCTGAGAGCGAGGAAGTGTCGGCTCGCACCCATCACGCAAAACTGCACAAGTTGAAGAAGCTCAAACTCAAGAAGCGTCTGTTGCTGCAGTGCCTGTTGGGGCACGGCCGGCGGCGGCGCGACACGTCCGAGGCTTCCGGTCGATTCTTTCTTCCGGTCGTATTGCAGAGCACCAACGTCAACGTGGGTTCCGGCGGCGGCGGATATCAGCAGCAGCAACAGTCGCACCACAGCGGATGCATGCAAATGTTCGGCGATGACAACAATCACGGTCCACTGGGCTCGCCGCCGTCGTTGGGCTCGTTGGGATCGTTGGGCTCACCGTTAGGCTCGTTGGGGTCGGCGCTCGGTTCGCTGGGCTCGCTCGGGCCGGCTCCAGTGTCGGAAGAGACGGAAGAGGGCGGCAACCGCAATTACGCCGCCGACTGGAACAGATATGCCAGACAGTTCCGCCGCAACTTTGTCAGGCCGCTGTACCGCTTGTTCTAGCGAGACATAAATAGGTAGTTGTCTCGGCGATTCGATTCGGTCCCGTCGTTATTATATATATATATATATTAATCAAGATAAAGCGGAACTAATTCAGACTTTATTGTATATAGTCAATGTAGTAGTTGTACAATATGTCATACCATTGATTATGAATACTAATTACTAGTACAATAGTAATGTAGTATACCTGTTTATAAATTATAATCAATGGTTATAAGTACAAGACGGAACCCATTAAAACTGGACATGTTTTATAAGAAATATGCCTAAGATAGGTAGGTACCCAGGATTAACTTAACTAAGGGCTGCGACCATATTATTCCTATTTTATAAATGAAGAGTTTAAACTTTAAAAGTTATACCTATACTCGATGTATCATATTATTGTTATATTCATAACCGACACCGCCAGTTTTCTATTAATTTTTAAATTAATCCTAGAATCAACTCTTTTGACTTTTTGGACATTTCAATAACGCTTTATCTATGCATATAAAAAAAATATAGGTACCCCGTACCCAACCACTTATGGCCTCCAACTCACTTCCTGGGAATCCACCAAGACACGAGACACCTCTAAAATGGAATTGGTGCCATGGCCCGCGTGACCTGAATAAGTAGATAATCTCCATATCACCGGGATATCCCGTTTGTGGGAGTCCCTTTCGTGTGTTTTTTTTTATATTTCATGTCAGTTTTGTATTATTGTAAAAATGTAAAATAAACTACTTACCACTGTACATAACACATTGTATAGATCGTATTATTTCCAAAATAAGTTATTTTAATTTTTTTTTATAGTGTATAGATACAAGTAAAATAATGTGGTTTTTATTAAGCTATTTAAATCGTGATAGTGGTTGTAAGTTGTAAATAATTATTAACCTTCCTCGCAATACATAGATACCAATAGGCAATAGTACAAAAATACAAAATATGTTAAGAGTTTAGTTCAGTTAACCTATAAGTTAACAAATATATATTTAACTCTAAAAGTTTAGTTTTTATTTTTACAAGCAACATAAAATCTGTATCATTATAGAGACAATAAGAATATAGGCTTAAAGTAACAAGTAGGACAGGTAAGCAAAAAAGTTCCACAGTAGGTATTATTTTAATAAATCATGCATTAATCTATTAAAATAATAATAGGGTAGATAATTATTTTTTACTTAGTTTAATTGTAGTTTAACTTATGATGAAATAATAAATTGTTATTATTATTATTTTGTATTTATTTATTTAATTTATAATTAAAAACAATACTACAATATGCTGGAATATGGACCAATATGACTAACTATTTTTTCTAGTTTATTTTCTTGTTCCATTTCGTACTTGTAAGCTTATTTTCAGGTTTTTTGTGAAGTTTGTAGTCACGTTAGGTTAAATTATTATTAATGTTGATTTGTTTATTAATAGATTTCAAAGGTTTTTGTGTTTAATATTTCACTTGTCTCTCTCATAAAGATAGGTGTGTGATTTAATTTCAATTTAGGCTTTTAGAGTATAATGCAGAAATAATATGAAGATGTGGAATGAATAAAAATACAATAGATTTTATGTCTATTAGTGTTATTATTTGTTAATATGTAATTTAGGTAGTAAGGCCGAAATAATTGACACATACCCCATTGAAAAAATAAAAAACGCCGCACTAAAGCCCCTCAGAAAATGTAACAACTTTACGTAACAATGTATTTATTTTTCAATAATATACAATTTAATGTATTCGGTGTTCAAGCATGCTTTTAATAGTGTAAAATAATGACTATAGAATTTCATTACCTGTAATTTATAAGTTAAATTTAAATAGGTAACATGAACATTAAATAATATCATGACAATAATAACATTATTCTCAACATATATTCCTCTGTGTAAAATAATTTATGAAATACAAATAATGAATAATAATATTAAACATCTATAATAATATATAATTAACGAGGGTAAAATGATTAATAATGCACAATTTCTTCATAATAGTAAATTTAAATTATATTTTATAAGGATATAATAAAATTTTAAAAGATAGTCAATAATATAAATACGATTTTTCTTTATAAATGTTCACAGTATTTTAATTCAAAGAGGGAATGTAATTTAACTATTTCAACAATATAAATTTTACAATAATTATGCTATTGGAAGCCAACAAAAAATAACAAACTGGAGTTTTACAATTCATTATTTAAATACACTTTAAGATGAAACTTACGAAAAAACAACCATATAGTAAACATTTTTCCAAAAAAAGTTGTCATGTAAACGTGACCATAATACTGATAACCTCTCAGTAAATTTAGTGAATCATTAAATATTTTACACTGAAATTTAGACTAGACAAAAGTAGTTGGTGAAACAGGCAGTTTTTTTTTAATAAAATAAAATACTATTTTTATAATAGTAAACCATAGTCCAATAATACAATAATAAAAAAATAATGTATTGGTAGATAAAATTTAAGTTTCAGATACATGGAAAAAATAAATAATAATTTTTTTTTTACTTAAATATTATACTAATATTTGGACATGAATAAAAATTATTCTTAATAGTTATTTACAGAAAGCACATCTTCACTAACTTGATTTAGCATCAAATTCTGACCAAGCGTTGTTCAGTTCCACAAAAATTAGTTTTGCAATGTTTTCATTGCAAGTTCCGGTTTGCTAGAATAATAAGTGAAAATTAATTAACTCCTTAGTTTATTTTTGATATGGTAATTTTTGGTTGAATCAAATGTTCTACCTTATCAGGATGAACAGCAAGGCATGCTTTCCTATATGCTTTCTTTACATCAGCATAGGTTACCAAATTACTGAGATTGCAATTCCACCCAGATCCTTCCCATAATACTGTATGTAGTGTACCAAGTAAAGCTCTAATGTTTCCTTTTTTTCCTTCAACCCATTCCATAACCTGAGTAAATTAAATATTTTAATAAATAACATTAATAATAATCATTTCAATATTGTTTACTTTTAGTTTTTCTGGGTCAATTTCTTTAACCAAGTCTACTCGGCGCATTTCGTTTATTGTTTTTGGACCAGGATTAAGTTTTGAACTGAATGTATACCCTTGGCTCCCTAAAAGATCTCCAAAAATATCTCCACCAGGTTTGGGTGGAGCTTTTGTTGTTTCTGATTCAATGTTTATACCACTGTAATTAGGTTCAGCTGGTGTCTTAGCTGACTTTGTAGGGCTGCCTAAAATTACAAAATATTAAAATATAAAATATGTTGAATTATGTTCTTTAAGATAGAATAAAATCACTTGTTTGTGAATGGCTTGAAAAATTCATCCAATTATCAGTTTTCAAAAAATCAAAATCATCAACATTTGATTTGGTAGAAGTAAAACTACCATTTGAAACGCTTCTTCCATTCACAGCTATAATGTATAAAAAAATGTTAACAAGTATCTATAACCTTACAAACTCTTAAAAACGGCAATTACTTACGATTAGGTATCGTTATGTCCTGTGGCACTGATTGGTTAACCCAAGAATTGTTTGTTTTATGTATGCTAGGATCATTTAAATTTAACAAATCGCCATCCTATATATTATAAAAAATGTAAATGTATAAATAAATTTTATGTTGTAAATTGAATGCTTACATTTGAATTTGTTTTTGAAACAAATGGATCAAATAAAATATCATTGTTTGTATTTGAAGAGTTTACAAATCCTCCAAATAAGTCTTTAGATTCAGTCTTTTCAGACTCAGGTCCTAATAAATCAAATAAGTTATCCGGTTTCGATGCAACTGGTTCATCGTCTATTGAAACTGATGAAAAATTTAATAATAGGCCTTCGTTAGGTTTATTTGATTGAACATCGACTTTTGGAGGTAAATGTGGTCTTGGGGGTGCTACTCGAATAGGAACATTTGCTGGTTCCTAAAATAAAGAACTAAAGTTATAATACTTTTTATAGATAATGGATATTGTTTATACTTTTGGTTGAACAACCGGTGATGTCTTAATATTTTTATTTCTCTGTGGAAATAAATCTTGAAATTGAGTATTCTCAATGGAAGTTGAGAACAGTAAATCAGGTTTCTTACTATTATCTCTTGTTTTGCATTGTAACGAGATTCCATTTTTATGTTGTTCCATTTCAATTTTCACATGAAACATATTACTCTGATAGTGTTCAGAACTCGCTAAAAAATCTAATTCACTCCTGAAATAAAAATGTATTGCACATTTGGTTGAATTTCAATTTTCAACTTTCATACCATGAAATTGTTAGGGCATTATACTTACTTAGTAAAATCTATTACAATATCTTCTCCATCGGGGAACATTAAAAAATCAGAATGGAATTGCAACTGAAATATTTTAATTGGCACTGTTCGCCCAAGAACTTGTCTAGAATGGTATACAATGAGAGTGATGTCATTTCGAATTCCAGCAGGTAATGATTTCAAGGCAAGTGATACCTATGAAAGATAATTTTTTATATCTATATAACGCATGATTAATTAATAATTACTTTTCCATGGGAGATATCATATGAAGTCAATCGCTCATATTCTACTTCTGTAGTTAAAACTTTATTGTAACCTTCAAAAATTTCTACAAACGGACGGCAGCCATCGCTAAATCAGTTACAAAAAATGTATTAAAAATAAATATAATTTAACATTCAGTTGAGTTACACAATATATATTATATACATCTATTTACTAAAAAAATATGTTCGTACCGATTTTTATTAAAAAGAGGAACTGGCTCCATAATGAGTCTTCTTATGTTTATTGAATCAATATTATGTGTGTGCTCAGTCGCTATGTAATTTAAATACCTATTGAAATTTGAAAGTAAATTATTTTCATTACATTATATCAGTAATAAAATAATTGACTAATCAAGTATTCGGCAAACCCACTATGTTTTTTCCATCTTGGTAACATAGACAATTATGGTTTACCACATGCACATTAAACCTGATTATACCAGGTATACTTTTAAATTACCTATTTTCCGAGGGCTGAAAAATAGGTGTAGACTTTTTAACAGCATATATTGTACAAGCATTTTCAGCAGTATCTGATGCATTTGTATACAATAAAAATGCGCAAACAATTAATGCAGAAGTACCAAAGTTTTCCTACAACCAAAAAGTTATAATTAAAATATAAATAAGAGTAATATAGTTTAAAAAAATATTACAGTTGATTGGAGTATGACACAAAGATTTGTGGAATTGTTAGTCAGAAAACTATACATGTCATCACAAACTGCATATATCTCATGTAAAGTAGGACATGTTATTGTCTTTGGATGAACTTCTATCACCTTAGCATTTAAAAAACACATAATTAAATCACTAAATTAACTAATATTAAATGAATATGAATTGACATACAATTGAACGTCCAATGGTCCGAGGATATGAATGGCCTGTCATGTTGTACAATCGACATTGTCTGGTGTCTAAACACGAAGCAATATTTTCCGAGTTTGCGTCTTGAGTAACTGTTAACACGGCTAATTTTGATGTTATGAACACCATGTCTATACCAGATTTTACATTGACTGATCTATTTACAGATTGCAAAATTTAAGAAGTTGTCAGTGAGATAACATTTTCCATGTTATAATGTATGAGTACTCACGATTGGACTGTTTGCATTACTCGGTTCGATGTGTCTTTTAAATTTTTTAAAAAACTTCCTGCCCCACCACGTATTTGAGAAAATAAACCTGAATTAGGTATAGTTACTGGTGATTGTCTGAAAATCATTAATAAACAAATATTATTTCGGTTCAAATTGCGTAAACCTTATTTATACATTGAAAATTACTTCGCTACTACTGGCTGTTGTGGAATACTAGGGATATTAGATCCAATAGGTTCCAACGGTTTTCCTTCAGATTTCAATTTGTTGATATCTAATGAATCAATACTAACTTTATACATTTCTTTAATGCGCTCAATAAGTTTTAATGATTCAAAAACTGACATTCTTAATGAAGGATCTGGTTGTAAACATCCCTCTAAAAATAAAAAGGAAAATAATAATATACTTACATTTTATTAAAAGAAAATCTACATACTTATTATAGAGATAAAATCAGTGTATGAACTTTCTACTTGTGAAAATGAATATCTTGCATTTAATATTGCTAGTTTATTGGAATCTTCAAATGGATGCCGATTACAACATAAAGCGTAGCAAACACAACCTAAAGCCCACACATCAACAGCTGTACCAATTTCATGATTAGACCAAGTATCAATCATTTCAGGAGCACGGTACATTGGAGTTGTACATTGATTAAGCTAAGAAAAAAAAATACTTTTCAAAAATTCTAAATTATAGTTAAAAATAAATCTATATTGATAATATAGTATAGTGATTGGTAAGTATTTATTAAGATAATACTTTATCTTTATTTATTTACTTATACAAATTTTTGTAATAAAAAAGGTTTGCTCGTATACATAGAATGCATAAATAATACATTTATAATAAGCTATTGCTCAGAAAAAAGTGTTTTTAATGTATGCTTATTGATTTTGGTAAATTACTTATATATAATATGTATAATATATAATCTTATATAATTTTTAATAAATTTACTTTATCTTCCAAGACGGCTCGTTGCTGTGATGTCCAATTCTCATCTGGCTTGTAAACTTTTGTTGTACAACTTCCAAAGTCGCATAATTTAATTTTACCATCATCACTGATCAAAAAGTTTTCAATCTAATATTTATAAATGAGAAAAATATTATAGAAGTATTGATTACATACACTCTGAAATGATTAATACACTTAGGGCCATTGTAGAATTTTATGATTTTAAATATATAATATATAATGCAAAAGCAAAATCTTTTGGAATAAACATATAGCATAGGTAATTGGGTGAATTAGCAATGTCAATTGTTATATTAGAAATACAGCAAAACCTCTAAATACCAGACATTTTCGGTCACTGAAATGTTGTCTGCTATACAGTGGATTCAGATTTTAGAAAGTTTGTAGTTTTTTTCCCAAAAAATTTATTTTATTGGGAGGTGTCCATTAAGGGAGGTTTCCCCGTAATACAATGAAATTGGATACAAATATAACTGACAAAACATTTAGATTATCAACTGAATATTTAGAATAAATACTGTATATCACAATAGATTTATTGCTAATTAGATTCTGTCAATCAAAGACTTAATTAGTCACATGGGTGAAATATAAGAGTTAACTATGAAGGGCAGTTAGGCGATGGGTTTATGGTATCCGGTTAGTTAGGAGTATGGAGTGTGGAGTCCGAAAACTATGAATTTTGTTAAATATTATTTGATTACTGAAGTTTGTCACACAACACAGACCTTTATATCTCTATGAATGAGAGGTGGACTTTGACAGTGCATGTGTCGTGTGGCTGAACACATTTGGTAAAATACTGAAGTAACAATATTTCTATGTAAAGGTTTTTCTCTAGTTGATAATAATTCTGCAACATTTCCTCCTAAACAATATATTAATATATTTTAGTAACAACAAAGTAGATATTTTATGTAAACTGACCTGGACAGAACTCTGTTAGAATAAGATACTCATTTGATCCTCGAGGTGAATCAATTTTACTAGTAAATGCTGCCGACATAAAATGTATTATGTTTGGATGACCGCTTAACTTTTTCTAAACAATTGTAAATTATGCTTATACAATATACATATGCATAATAAAATAGTTCTCAAATATGATTTACTTACAAGTACATCAATTTCGTTAAGAATAACTTTATCAGCAGCATCATCTGCTGCAAGTAATTTCTAAAAAATAAAAATAAATATTGTATTAATCACTTGGCACTACTTATGTAGATAATAATACTAATAAATTATAGAGTTAATTATCTTTGGATTACACAGAAATATTAAACAATAACATTAAGAGTAAGTCTTAAAATCATTCAAAAGAAAATGTTATAGGTATTAAAAATATGATTAAAGGTTTGTAGGTTTAAAATATGTATTATATAACAACTAATAAAACCGCCCCCCAAATAATATTATCAAACTAGTTAGGTACACATCATAATTTACACATAAAACAAGAAAGTAAAACATTATCTCACCTTTAATGCATACTCTTTACCAGTATCTTGAGCTTGGGCTACAAACACCATGCCTGATCCACCTGAACAATATTGCAAAATATTAAAGAAAATGAATAATACTGACCACTACTGCTAAACAATTTTGGTTCTCACCTTCGGCAATAAGTCTTTTTATCTTTAGCTTGACATTGCCCAATTCTACGTTTGAACCGACATAATCGTTGTTTTCGGCCGAGAAACTACTGCTAAAGTAGTCTAGAGCAGATTTGAAAATATCAGACATATTTTACAAATAATTAAAAACGTTCTCGATATCAAATTACATCTAACTTCATTAAAAATCCATAACTAATTCATTGTAAACAAAATGGATTGAACCAGATTTCAAACGTGAACAGTAAATTTACAAATATAATAACAATTAACAATCAATGAGTAACGACAAATGTAAAACATGATTAAAATATAATTCCAATAATTTGTAATAAATCTGTTTTTTATAAGTTGTAGCCTTTAGGTACTATTTATTTATAAAAAACTTGTTTTTTTCTTCCTAGTTATGTTTTCAATATTGATAGTGTTATCAAGTAGTTTTCTTTGTTTTCGACTACCTTGGTTCTTGAAAACTTAAGACCGCCGTCGTTTTCCGGATAGATCCGTGCTTGGTGGTTCCGTCACAACCACTCACAAATCGCAATTCACAACCGAATATTTTATACGATTATTATTATACCTTTCGTGGTCACAACCACGGACTGTGGTCATAACGTAGGAACAACAACTGTAGACGAAAATTATCAAGGAAACGTATCCGGTCGACTCGAACATCACTTTAGTAAACAAAATGTTTATATGAGATTTAGCACGTAGTCCAAGTAATAAATAATAATAATAACAATGTTAATGTCATCTTCATAACAGACGTGGGTTTGTGATTGTCTTTAAACGGTAAAATTGAGTTTAAAATCGTATTTTTTTTTTTTGTCTGTGCGTAAACGCGATAACGTTGTCCGGTTTTTTGTTCTTTTCAATATATTCACCCTACAGCCTGCTTCCTACAGTCTAAAATTATGGCTGGGTGGAACGAAAGTCAGTTACGGAAGTATGACATAAAAGTGGATAAAATACCTATCCTACAGTACGATGATCCAAAAGTAGACTCGCTTCTCAGCAATAATGTAAGGAACTAAGTATAATAATTTAATTGTTATCTCAGAGTTATACAACGCAAGTCCTAAACAAATAATTTGCAGTTGAACAATTTCAATAAATAAAATTTAAGATTACAATACAAAATATTATTGAACTTAAGGGGTTTGGTTACCAATATTTATTGTCTCTGTCTTTCACTCATCCATCATAGTAAAAACTATACATTTTCACGTGTCCATCAGCGTAAAGTCTACATGAGATAGAATAGTAAACTTTTTTTGATTTAATTTTAGTTATTTTTTAAACACAAATTTAAATTTCAAACATTCAAATGCTAAAAAAAGCTTTCCTTTTGGTGACGTCCTTACACCCAAATTCATTTCATATTTTTTTTTCAGGTATAGTAATTTTTTAATAATTATTAACTAAAATAAGTATAGTATATTTGTATATTGTAGTATAGTAAGAATTATTTGATAAAACAATACTCTATAATATTTTTTAGCTAAACATTATGAAATTCGTTTTATTGATAATATAGAAAAATTACATTGTATTCTAATTTTAGTATACATTTTATTCCCCCAATGTCCCATCATACTTACAACGATATATATTTTTAATTATTGATAGTGTAGAAAAGGATTGTTCACTTTCACAGTTGATAACTATTAACTAGTATAATTAAAAAAATTTGGATCGTTTCATGGTATAGCACCCGAAAGATCATCTTCAACAATCATTTTATCATTCATACAAGTCTTGTCATTCATCGAACGATTATATTTATTTCTTTGGCGGATCGGGAAGCACGTTTGATAACTACAATAACAAGTTACAAGTTAAACGTGACAAGCAATGACCACTATAATTTTGTATCTTTATTAAAGTATTTAAGTCTATTTTGATACAATAGAAATTTGAAATTTCTACTTAATAATGTTTTATTTATTTGATCATGCCATTTTTAAATTTAAAAAAAAAGTTGGGTCTAGTGGATGTCGTTGCTCTACAGTATTACAAGTGATCACTGCTATAATGTTGTATAATTATCAATGATACAAATATTGTATGAGAAACGATTCTGACTAAGACGGAGTCAGTCTAGGTTAAACAAAATTTACAATCTATGGTATTAAAAAAAATGACTTTAATAAATTCCAATTAACATATAACAAATCCATTAGGTACTTTAAAGTTTCACCAACAACAAATGATACTAATTATAAAAGTATTAAGTTCAAGTAGGTCCCCAAAATATTATAATCACAACGAATAACTAGTTTTTAATTGTAATTCTCAATTGAACTAAAAAATAAACTGTGATTGTATATTTTTTAGATTTTTCGGTAAGAGAATTAACTACTTACGTGGAATCTTGTTTTAAATTTTCAATCCTTAGCTATAAAAACTGAACATTTTATAATTTATTAATTACGATGATTAATAATTTTCGAGATTTTGAAAAATTCTATCAAAATTCGATGTTAAAATGCTTATAAAAAAAAATTGTGCCTATGTATTTTTATTATTTTTCAACTGATATTGTAACAATATATCAGGAGCCTTGTATTAAATTTTTACACTTTTTGGCCCAACAGATAAAACTTAATTGATATTTATAGAAAAAAAAAACTAAAAAAATTGAAAACTGAAAATGTCCGTAAACGGCTCAAAAAGTGTCAAAATATTTTAAAATTGTAGGGTGTATAGGAAATGCTAATATAAACATTCAGTGAAATTTCATGTATCTACAGTAATTCGTTTTTTAATTACAACAAAAAAAGGAAATTGCCACATGAGAAATCGAGTGAATATCCAATGTTGTAAAAATTTGAATTTCAAACGCTCATAAAAATTTAATTTGACTTTCCGGTAGAAATTTTTTATTGATAAAGGTAGACAATCTTATGAGTAATCTTGTATTAGATTTTCAAATCTTAGATTTAAAAAGAAAAATTTTTACGAATTCTTAACTCAAAATAATTTGCTAATTTTCGTGATTTTTCCATATTTTGTCAATTTTTGAACTTTAAATGCTTATAAAAAAAATTGTGACTAAGGATTTTTAATATTTTTCATCTGCCTTTGAAACAACATATTAGGAGCCTTCTATTAAATTTTCAAGCTTTCGCAACCAACAAATAAAATTTTATTGATATTTCTAGAAAAAAACTAAAAAAAAACTAAAAATGAAAATGTCCCTAAACTGTTCAAAATAAATCAAAATATTTTGAAAATGTTATCGTGTATAGAAGATGCAAATATAAACAACCAGTGAAAATTGCATGTGCCTACGGTCATTTGTTTTAAAGTTACACCAAAAACCAAATTCAATTTTCTGAAAAATCGATTGTGCGTAAAAATTCCCGTTTTTCCTTAATTTTTCTTTGTTTTCCCGGCGCTCTTGAAAACTACTGGGAATTTAATTTTGACCTCCCCAATGCACCAACGATATTCACTTTCCAATCGAACAAGATACTGAAGTCGAAAATCGAAGCATTATTTCGACTACTTATCGTGTACACAGACACAAAAAAAATAAAAAAAAAATAAAAAAATAAATAAAAAAACACACATCATTGTAAAATCAATACATTCATCGTTTCACTCAGAATCTAAAAACGAGTCGACACATTGTGGTCCTTTTCAACTTGCGGCTATAGCCCTCCCTCGCACCCCCTAGCTCCACTCACCATTTGATCCAGTCCTGCATGCACATTTCAAGCTGAACTCAAATCTGTTTTTATATATTTATCACTTTATTACATCAATTTATTGTATTGATGGACGCAAAATGGGTAATTCTTACTATCTACTGGAGAGATACATTATCAATTTATTTATTTTAACTTTTAAATTACATTTTTATTTTTTGATATTCTATATTGTTCTAAAACATTTTTTGATTGTCTTTTATAAATTAATTATTTAGAAACCAGTACTAATCAAAGGATCCAAATTAGTTTCTCAAGTGTTAAAATGGGATTTGGATTATTTAACGGAGCATATGAATTCAATATGCTGTAATGTATTGGTATCAAAAAATCATAAATTCAAGTATTATGACCAAAAGAAAATCACCCCAAATATGACGTTCAAACCAATCAGTCGACCGAGCCCTATGATATTTTCTGAATTTGCTAAAAAAATAAAAGATTGGAAAAAAGGAGACTCCAGGTAATATTTGTACAATAAACAAAGACAAACATTTTTGTTTTAAATATAGTTTACTAGTTTTATGTGATATAAATAGAATTGGTTGTATTTAAGAATTCATTTTAAAATCGCTTCAATTTTTAAGACATAGTGTTATGTAAATAAAATAAAACATAGAAATATTACAAGAAACATTAAAATTTACATATCATTCATCTTAATTATACTATGATAAGTTTTGTACATATAATATGCTAATAATCTTCTTATTCATATTATGTACTAGAACACATTTAACCAATAAATAAACATACACAAATTTATTGATATTTTGTAAATCACAACAGGTGTTTGTTGAGGCTGTTAGCTACTTTTGGTTTTTTATTCAATGGTGGTGAAGAAACACATGGATTGTACATGTTATGGTTATAAATATATTCTACCTAAAATTTTATTTGAATCAGTAAGTATAAATGAAAAACTGAAAAATATTATTATTATATGGTTAACCAAAAAATCTATAGGATCCTCGGGCGTATTTTTCATAATTTCCAATACTCCATTTATCAATATAGGATTTACACATTTCATTAGAAAATCTATTATTTTAATATTTTCCAATGAAAACTCTTCTTCTTTTTTAATAATTGGTTCTTTCAACAATTGAGCCAGCTATATCAACATATATAAAATTGTATCAATAGTGTAAATATTAAACAATGCTATTTAGATTAACAATGTTAATAGTTATATGCTCTGTCTAGCTAGAGAACGTGTTGATTCTGCAAACCCCCCCGCATCACCCTGCTATTCAAACTGGTTCCTCTATGGCAGGGTGTCACGTGGGGATTTGCAGGAGAACTGATTGTAGTTGGCCCTCCGACATGTTCTCTCACTGGATAAAGTATAATAAATTTACATTTTTTTCATAAATGTCTTCTTCTACTGCTAAATCTTTATTTTCAATTATTGTCGGATGATCGACATACATTTTATTGATCACAGCTTTTATGTCACTTACATTGTTTTCAGCTTCATCATCTAATAAATGTTTATTAGTTATATTTATGATTGAATATGTAACTTGCAATCCTGACCTTTTACTTTTACTGGCATACTTATTAAAAGTGAATTAAACAGTCTATCAAATTCTTCATTATTAACAAATATGCAATTACTTTGAGTTATTAATAAATACTCTTTATACATTTTTGGTTTAAACAAAACTTCTAAGTAATCAATTAAATCACGATTTTTTCTTATTTCTATGTTACTAAAAATATTATTAAGAAAATTATCATATTGTGTAAGTTAGTTAATCTTACTCATTTTCTAGAATATGGTTCATAATTTCGCTTTCAGTATATTTAGAATCTAAGGACGGCCAATTAAGTAATTTATCTAATGCATCATCACACACTAGTTTTGAATTTAAGTTGAAGTTTTCTGCTTCCAAATTATTCTTCACTTTTCTCATAACATTATTTCCAACCATAATTACATCAATGATAATTGCTAAATTTATACAAGACTAAAGTTTTTTTCTTAGTATAATTTCATAAATAATACTTGGATGTATTTCATCTTCAAAAAATTGAAAATCGTTTTCTTTATTGGACTCATATTGCTCCAAATCAAAAAGATTTTGAGCTTGTTCAATATTTTCAAGAAAATTACAAATTATATAACCACATTTATTCACTCTATTTTTTAATATCTTATTTTTGATAAACCTATATTAACATATAAACTTTTATGTTTTATTTAGTATATGTAAGTTTAATTAATCATATAGATAGATCATTCTTAACTTACGGTAATATATATTTATCAGAAATTCTGCCATTGTCTTTAAAATATATTTTTTGCTCTTCCAATAATTGTTTGTTACTAAGTGTGTGTAGGTTATTTGAGTTATTTTCTTTAAATTCTTTACTAGACTCATCATATTTTATATCTAATTTTTGCAGTGATGCATTATTAAATGTTGAAAGTTTTTGATTTACTAATTTATTATTAATTAAATTTTGTAACCAATATGAATCAATATCATAGATACCATTTTCCTAAAATTAATGATTAAATTATTTAGATTATAAAACAATATTTTTTTATTATTATTTGATTAAAAATTAAAATTGCAATAGTATGTGTAAAAGTAAAAATATAATATATTTTACTAATATATTGAAAAATTCTTCGCTGATTGTTACTAGATCAACAAAGTAAAGATTATATGTATATGCTAATTTTTTGGCAAAATATATAATTTCTTGTGGTCCATTAATGATAATGTTCTTCTTCTAAAAATAAATATACATTTTAACTGAGATTTGGTTTTTCATTTATTAAATTTTCTTTCTAGTTAATTCATTATTTTTGTAACTGTTTAAACTACAGCAAAATTAAGTTTGTATGCTTTAATAGAATAAAAAAAAGATCTAAAGAGGAATTATTAAAGTATATTGCCTCTATGTATATGTTTTTTTTTCCATAAATTTGCTTTATTATGATTTACCATAAACTGTCTTTTGTATTGACTTACTTGAGAATTTTGTTTGTAATATTCAAAGATTAATGTGTCGGTTTCAGTAAAAATCCGAGGAATAGATTGGTCAAGTCCCATAAATTGTGTTATAAAATTATCAATAACAGGAACTATTTGAATGGACATAGTTATCATGTCATAGACAGTTTGCTATAAAAAAAAAAAAACATTGATTACAAATCTTATAATGTAATGTATTATACTATTATCACATAGTTCTTATTTATTGCTAGTATAATTTTAAAAATATGTCGAATATTATATCATTATGTGTATTATCGTTTATTATATTTTATTTCAAATTTATATAATAATATACTGGGTGATTCTTTTATCAAACAACACTCATTATTTCAAAGAGTGTAAATTTTTTTGAAAATATTTTTTACATAGTTTCAAGTCGCTTATAAAGCAACGTTTTTATAAAAAAATTATATTTTTAAATATTTTTTATCCTTATATTTTTTATGTTTTTTACTTTTTTAAATGAAAACATAGGGTTTTAATTTTATATTCTAAAGTAGAATATTTTTCTTAGTATTTTGATACATTAAAATCGAATTTGAGGCGAGTAGTTTACGAGTTATAAGTATTTAAAGTTTAGACGAGCGGAGTGGAGTGGTTCGGGGTTACCCCGCGAAATGTTTGTCCACTTCACCGCTCATCAAACTTTGAATATTTAAACTCATAAACTACTCAACCCAAATTCGATTTTCATGTATCAAAATACTAAGAAAAATATTCTGCTTTGGAATATAAAATTAAAACCCTATGTTGTTATTCAAAAATGTAAAAAACTTAAAAATGTATAAGGATAAAAAACATTTAAAAATATAATTTTTTAATAAAAACGTTATTTTATAAGTGACTTGAAACTATGTAAAAAATATTTTCAAAAAAAATTACACTTTTTGAAATAATGAGTGTTGTTTGATAAAAGAATCACCCAGTATATATTTTTTCCCAATAAAATGTTATAGAAGAAACTTACAGTAACCCATGCATTTAGGCATAAACTTATGTAATCACAGTATATGTAATTTTTCTTTTGAAATTGCTTTATAATGCACTGTGTTATACTCCGTAGACTGATCGTAGCAGTTTCAATGCCGACTATATATGGTTTTGTCACTTTATCATAATACAAAACCAGATTTTTGACAATTCTAGAATGAATAAATTATATTGAAAACAATCTAAATTATTGTAAAAGTTATATTTAACTTTGCAAGATTTTCTACATGTATAATAGGTAAATTATTGTCTTCTTTTGGTACCAATAGTGGTTCTGTGTCATTAGAAACCATGTGATATATGTATTTTAACATGTGTTCACCTTGACCATAAACTAAACCTGGTGCTAAGATTATTCCATAAAAATATCCACTGTACTGTAAAATAAAATTAGAAATATAATATGTGTATAAAATATTTTAAATGCTTGAGGTTGTCTTGTGTACTTTATCATTTAGTGATAATATACAATTTTCCATTTCATAAAATGATTGAAAATTTGGGTGACAAATACGATCTTTATAATCATCTTGAGTAATTGGATTTGTATTCTTGTTAAAAAATTAAAAGAAGTTTAAATTTATGTTCAATTTGGTCAGTATAAAATAATGATGATTAGGTACTTTGTTTTTAGTTAAAGCCCATGTTTGTATACTTGATATAAGTATAAACACTCTAATCCCACTTTCTCTTGCTGCAACAGTTTTTGGGTGGCATTTTATATATTTAATTTCTTCTATTATACCTTGATAAAAAAAAAAAATATTTTAGAGTTTTGAATTTAATTTTATAATAATTGAATGAATTATTTTACTTTTTAATGCTTTACTAGCTTCAGTTATCTGATTTTTGGCCAACGATATATCATACACAACTACTGCACATTTTTGTATTTCTTTCATTAATAATAGTTTGTTATTTGAAATAATCAATTTTTTAACATGTTTCAGGTATTCATACTAGAATTAAAATTAGTTATTCTTTCTCGAAATATGTTAACTAAAATTATGTTTATACCCTTTCATTATTGATGTTCAATTTATTTTTTACTGTAGTCACTATATCATATTTTATTGGTTCAATGTCTTCCTTATTCACTTTTATAGTAGGTTTCTGTATATAATACATTGGTAGGATTTCAATGTTTTTCATGTATTGAAATTCTATTGGCGGTGTATCATCATCAACCTCCTCATTAATATATGTTTTTTCCGAGACTTTGTTTTCTTGAATATCTCTATCATAAGACACTGATTTAACACTGTTTGTTCTTTTATATAATATCGAAATTTGACTTTTTTGTGAGTGAGTGGATTGCAAATCTTGTGTTTTATATTTTTCATTGGGTATATTTTTTTCAGTTTGTTCAGTATCTAGATTTATGAACTCAATGTCCGTAAATAGTGCTTGGCTGATTTCCTATAATTAAACGTAAGTCTTTAAAATATTCTGAAATGTTTTTGATTCTTATCATTACTAATTTGAAACCCCATGAAATGTACATAATATTTGTATTAATATGAATACAATTTCAGAACTTGTTCAAGATGAGATCTATATTAAAAATTATAGGTATAATTAAATTTTGTTGGATGAGTATGCTTTTTATGTACATAAATTATCTTATCTGTATAAAATTATTAATATTTAGTTGCTGTATTTCTACTTCGTCAATTTCAATCTTTTAGGTTGAATAAAATAAATATAAGTTTTTTTTCCATCCCATTTAAATAATTCATTTAATATTTTCTGGACTTTGTTAAATACCATTATGGATAATAATGATGACTGATGGCCAATATCATCATGGCAAATATTTAATACCAATATAATTTTATTTAATATACCTAATGTAACAACAAATGTATTTAGTTTATTTTAAAACTACATATTATAATACCCAAGGTACACTCAATTAATATAAACCAAGCCTATCAAACTTAAGATTACGTGGTACCCGTGTGTATTGTCTCCTTACAAGTGTGTAACATAACAAATGTTACGCTCAGCAGATTACGTTTAGCTCAGTTAGCTTAAAAATTAGAGTGAATTGACCTCTTATAAAACTTTAAGGTAAGATTATTATCTAAGCAATCTCATGAGAATTGTATTATATTTTAATTTTAAAGCGAGTTATAAGTATTTTAAGATGTACAGACAATTTACATAATTAAAATACTCATAACTCGCTTTAAAATCAAAATATAATGAAAATCCCATGAGGTTACCTAGATAATAATCTTACCTTTAAATTGTATAAGAGGTCAATTCCCTCTAATTTTTAAACTAATGGAGCTAAATGTGATCTGCTGAGCGTACAATTTGCTATGTTACGCACTTGTAGGACGGAGACAACACATGCAGGTGCCATGTCCTCTTAATCTAAATATTAAATTTATTCTCATTAAAAATGTTTCAGTTGTATTTAGTTTTCATTTATTATATGATTTATGTATACCAAATCCATATTTAAAATTGTCGTTTTCCACCACTATCAGATTGTATTGTATTTTAATCACAATTAATCGATTATAATAAAATAGTAACTTTTCTAATATTTTTTACAATATAATTATTTACTAACAATAAATTGTTTTCATTAATATTTTATTAAGTTAGGGACATTAAATGAATTTGTATAAATGCAGGTGTAATTTAATTTCTGATTGATTTCGTCTTATCGATAATTACCCAAATATATGTTTATAGATTTACTGCTCAAGCTAAATTAATTTACTTGTATAATATATTTGCCATGATAAGAATCACCATTGTTTACAAATACTCTGTTTGCAGCATACTTAATATGAGCTTCTAAATCAGCAATTCGGTTATCTTCTTGGATAATATGGACCTTTTTTTTAGATGCTTCAAAACCAAAAAAATCATTTTTTTCTTCAAACTCTGATAAATTAATATTGTTAATAATTTCATCTTCATTATTAGTCATATTTTATTTTAGCAAATATTAACAAAACCATTCACATAACATGTGAATCATGTAACACTTTAATAATGAATATGTAATGTTTTTAGTAAAAAAACATTAGAAAAATTATTCTTTACTATATAATTTTGTTGTTTCTATGGGGACATCAGTGAGTTAAAAATAAACAATTATGCTTATCTATAATATTATCTAGTACTGTTACCTACACCAAATAACAAATAATATTGTATTGTGATTTTTCAGATTATACATGCAACAAGTATTGAATAACTCAATTAGCCAACGTATTGTTAGTGATTTTGTTATGTTCAATTGGGATTGGATTATGTCAAAACAAAAGGCGTGTAAATGGGGATCTCTGACATCTAATCTTCTTTTAATTGCACAAGAGGGTAAAACTTAATTAATTATATTAGTTAATAACATAATATACAGTGTTTAATTCAGTGTCAAGTCTTTCCAAATAACTTTGAGTATATTTCTTTGAAATCTGATTATTTTTTATGGTACAATGAAGTATTTCAATTGTTTTTTTATTAGAATTTTCAAATATACTTTTCTATTTACTCAAAATATGTTTCTTAAAGTAATTGTTCAGTATATATTTACACAGATGAGGCTTTGATAAGATTTTCGTTACAACAAGAATCAACAAATTTTAAGTGAAGAAAAATATGTATTACAGCCTGAATTACTTGACTGATTTAATTTAATGCTGTTTGATATAAATACAACAATACAATTTATCATAGAAACTAATCATAATATTTTTTCGCTATAGGTAATGTTACTCCGTGTCATTATGATGAGCAACAAAATATGTTTGCTAGCATTCGAGGGTATAAAAGATTCATTTTATTTCCACCTAGTGAATTTGAGTGTTTATATCCACATCCAGTTCATCATCCGTATGATAGACAAAGTCAAGTAATGATAAATAATTCCTTTGAAAATAATACATATATAATTTGACATGGTTTTCTTTAGGTGGACTTTGATAATCCAGATTACATAAAATTTCCAAAATTTAAAGAAGCTTGTGGATATGAAGTTATAGTTGGACCTGAAGATGTCTTATATATACCCATGTATTGGTTTCATCATGTTGAATCATTGATGCATGGTGGCTGTACAGTTTCAGTAAACTTTTGGTTCAAAGTAAATAAATTTAATTTTAATTATATTTCAAGAACCTATGTATGTGAAATATAGGAACATTAACAATTAACAGGGGAAGAGAGTTAGTAGAAGTATTGAATAAATGAAAGGTGAATTTTCATTGAGTGCAGAAAATTAAGTAGAACGGGAGAAAACAAAACCTTGTGGATAGGGTTTAAGATAATATTATACTTAATGCACCACTGCACCAAGGTTCAACATTAAGCCTAACTCAACCTTTAGTAATGGACGAGACTACAAAAGATATATATGGGGAGTATGGGCCATGATGCATTATGTAATATTAGTAGGAGGAAGCCCTGAAGAATGAATGAGAGACTGGACTTGTGGTGAGCAGCGCTTGAAGAGAATGTACTATCGATTAGTAAGTATAAAACAAAGGCAACCGTGTATGATTTTGGCTCGAGTTATCTAGGAATTGACCAGGTAGGTTATAAAAACTAGGGATTATATAATGTGACTCAATATAATATAATATAATGTGCTCAAGTACTTAGGATTGGTGGTACAAAAGAGATTGAGGGAGGAAATAAAAAATATGATGAAGCGTAGATTATCAAGTGGAGAAAAGTGTCATCGCGTCTTATGTTTTGTGAGAAAAGAGGATACCAATAAGATTTCTTAAGACAGTTTTGGGCCCATAAATGTTGTATGGGTTGGAATGTAGGGGCATAGAGCAGTATAAAAGAGAATGGAACAGAATATGAGAAGATGGATGTGTGTAGTGCATCAACTGTGGATAAAATGACTATGAAGAAGAATAGGTTGAGAATTTTTTTTTGGCAATACGGTTGAGAAGTCATAATTTATGAGAGAAATGATTCAGACTTAGTGAGAGTTATGAAAACGAATGTAGAAAGAAGAAGAGGCAGAGGAAGACCGCAGATGCTAATCGAATGGATAGATAGAATAGGATGATACAAAAATAGTTGGTGTGAATGAACGATAGGTAGGAGATTGAACCCTATGAAGATGAGGATATGGATGAGGATAGCTGACTCTATATAGTTGAAAGTGTAATTCAAGGTAAATTAAGAAAAAGAAAAGAAATTTTTTGTTAAGAGATTTACTAATATAATTTTTTTTAGGCGGGATCCGTTGAAAAAATTGAGTATCCTTTGCTAGACCACCAGAAAATGGTTATCATGAGAAATGTGGAAAAAATGTTAGCTGAAGCATTGCATGATCCAAATGAGGTTGGTAATATGCTGAACACAATTGTTCTAGGTCGATACACGTCTGACACCAACTAATAGTTCCCATTAGGATATATATATTAATTGTAAAAAAAGATCTGATTGAATAATATTTATTCATGCAATAAGATTATTTAATGCTTTTATTTAATATAGAACAAGATATATATTTCAATATTTTCTACTGATGTTAATATTAGTTTTTTTTTTTATTTTAAATAGGATTTTTAGTAATTCTAGGCTTGGTATAATTTGTTAAGCTTTAACAGTCACCAATAGATAAAAAGTGGTATCTACCACTTAGACATATTGTTTGCATGTAATATAAACCTTAGATCATATAAACTAGATTTATAGACTATTGATTTAATATAAGGCATACTAACTTTGATACAGATAATTGATAAAACTTTATATGCATGAGTACCGAGCATTAGTGTACTAACACACCATTCAGATTTTGCCTTAACAGTTCCCACTTGCAAGTGCAATTCTTTTAAATGCAAACGGGAATTGTAAATTATGGTGCCACTTCTTTGTATTTCACATGTGTTTGAGATGAATTTTTTGCGCTATAGTTCTATCCAGTGTATAATATGATCAATCTACTTCAACACATGTTAAACATAAGACATATTTACTAGTCATCCATGCTCTACTATGATTGCAATAATATCTTTTTATAATTGTTATTTTATTGTATTTATATTATAGTAGGGTATGGACAATTCAAATTCACATTATTTGAGTGTGAATCATACTATGGAAATCATAACATTTATATGAATTTTAATATTTGATACTAATAAGAATACATTTTGTACATTGCTTGTACAAAAGGTTTGGTTTTAAAAATGATTTAAAGGCTGAACTTAAAACGTAACTAAACGGAGTTACACATAAGTTTAATAGATAAATAATGGTTTAATGGAATAAAATATTTACCATTTAGGGTACAAAAGTTAGATTATATTAAAACTATTTTATATTTAAAACTAATTTATTATTGTTACTACATTTTTTTTCAAAATCTTTAATTGATTTTTTTTTTTTGTTTAATTTTTAACATAAATATTCTATGATATTCCTAAACTTGTATTGTTCATAAGTACTAAATACAGAGTTATAATGTTTAATTTTATGCAATTTCTTGTTTTAGGATTGTATTATAGCATTTCATAGACTTATGTGTGTTATTTAACATTTGTAAATCTAAAATAATTTTTTGTACATAGTTTAAGCTATTATTTTTAGTTCCTATAATGTATCGAAACATCATTTTATTTATAATTTATATTGAAATGTAATTTCACTGTGATTTTAATATTATTTTATTTGTATTTATTTTGCTAGTCTTTCTGTAATATTTTAACTTATTACCTAATCAAATTAAATTATTTTTCAAGTACTTATTTTTGTTTGATGCTGGTATTACATTGTAATATTGTATAGACAACTGTATTTAATTAAACACAAATAAAAACTAAAATGGTATATTATTTTAATTATGTTAATAGGGTAGGTAATGGAACTAATCAGTATATGACAGTACTAATAAAAATAATAAAATAACAAATTATTTTTGAACAAGAGGTAATTTCTTTGTTGCCGTAACTAATAAAAAAAAATCTTCATAGTTGAAATGAGACGATTGACAGTTATTATGCGAGGCTGGATAAGTTTGAATAGAAAAATGTAAGTTTAATTTGAAGTTATTATTTTTTTATTTAACTTGTAACTTTTACATACTTAATTGAAAATTGGTTATATTTTTTTTTTAAAACTGAATACTTACAAACTATGCTAAGCACAGTAAGTAAATTAAATAAAAGTTCAACACAACAAGCAAAATATATAGTAAAAATAATACATATAAGAGTAATATTAACAGAAAGAAGGTCCATCTAATGATAAGCCCTATGAAATAACAGAAGTTATTGGTTATTTAGGTAAATTTTTTAAATTTTCTTTAAGTAATTTTTTCAACAAATCATGTCATTATGGCACCAATATCTCTTTAAAAGTTGAACTGAGCTAAGCCCTCCCCCTATTGTAATGCCAATACACGGTGATGGGGCCCTACACTATATATGGCATAGGTTTCACCTTAAGAGTCAATATGTACCTCAGTTTTTTTCCACCCTTTTTGGTATGGATGATATTAAGTATATATTTATTGCCATGAAGTATATACGAGCAACATAGACGCGTATTTTGTTGTTAGCACAATGCACAAAATATGCGAGCCCAAAACTACAGCTCATTTAGGTTTGCTAACGAATAACCATGATTGTATTATTACTATAATAAAATATTAAACTGAAATCCGATCATTACAAAACAATAATAATTTATTATAATAAAAGAATTGTTAGTAAGACAGATATAGTACTTAGTAAATTGTTGATGATGAGTACATGGTATAACTATATAAGTATATATATTTTTTTAATAATGATAAATTAAAATACAATTTAACAAATTTTTAGAAATATAAAAATAAAATTTCGTTAGCAATTTAAAAAATGTATTGATTTAAAAATATATAATAATTTTTGAAAAGAATAACACAATTTAATTATTTTATTACTAGTATACTTACAAAAGGCACCATTTTGATTGTTTAGCAATGTGTTCTGACTAGATACCAGATATATAATAAATTATAGATATAGAATAAAGCTAAATTAGTAAAAAAAATGTATACAATACTAATATAATTTTAAATGTTTGTGAATATATTTAACTAAAGTAAACAATGTTTGAAGTTTTACTTTTAGTAAATGATTATTCAATGCAGGTCTCTCAAACATTTCATTATAATTTTAAAAATTAATTTCTAATCAATAACAAATAAATAGTTAGTTTTACAGTTGTACATATAGTAGACATTATGTTAACATATTAAAAAAATGAAACAGTAATATTGTCGCTTGGAGTTTTACCTTAGAACATAATTTTTTTCAGACTGTCTTTAAATATATTTGTTGAGCCAACAGTTTCATAATATTAAATGTGTAATTATGTGTTTATTATCAAAATTGTATAAGAAAACAAAAAAATCACAACGACACAATCTAATTAAGTGTTTAACCAAACGGTTTGTTGGTTATAATATACTATTAACAAACATCTCTGTTATTTAAACTTATTCAAAGTAAAAAACTTGCATTAAATAATAGCACAGTAATGAGTATAGGTACAAAATTTATATTAATACCACATGCATATCTAATAGTGATTCACCGTCAAAAGTGTATTAGGTATGTATTGCATGTGGTGACAATTGACAACTTTAACATATTATATATATTTAAAATATCTATTTAAAATTTTTTTTGACTAGAGGCATTGGTTTGCCGCTGTCAACCAAGTCTTTTGCGGTACTAGCAGCAGTCGGTCTCATGAATCCTAACGATTTCCTGGAAGGTGACATTCCCGTCATACCGGACCTGCCTTGGTTCTCTTTGAAGCTAGTGCTCAATGGTTTTGGCTTTGGTTTGTTAACAGGAACTGCAATGCTACTGCCACTGCTACTGCTTCTGCTAGCCATAGGCGTATCGCGGTTGTGCAGTTGCAATGCATTTAGTGGTTTTTTGGACTTCAAATCCGTTGTCAGATCATTGATAGCTCGTGTATAGGTTGCAATACCGGGTATCTTTTTGACCGTGCTGACAGAGTTTGAACTATTTAGCGAACTCCTAGAGCTACGCAAGCTACTTTTAGAACTTGATCTTTCAACAGGCTTTGGTGCACTTATGGTTCTAGCTATAGTTGGCTTTTGAACGGCTGTTGATTTTATTGTAGGCTTAATTGAAGGAATAACTTTCACCACTGGTTTCTGATTAGTCAGTGGAGTTCTAAAACTACTCGTTCGTTTTGGCAACTCAGTTTTTCTTACTACTATAGGTTTAATAGATGACTTGAGTGAATTTGTTTTTCTTAGGGTAGGTGCAACGGGTCCACTACTGCTATTAGTATCGTTACTTCCGCTACTATCAGCTCTAGCTATCGTCTTTGGGATTGGTTTTTCGGTTTCAAAGTTACCCGAAGAAGTCTCCTGACTTAGTGATTCGGCTGACATCAAACTCACAGATTCTTCAAAACTAAAAAACAAAAAAATCAAAATCAATAATAATATAAAGTGCAAAAGAAAAAAAAAAGTATATATTAGCAGTTTTATTTACCCTTCATCATTTAAATCGTGTTCAGTTCTAATTTTTATAGGTGGTGTTAAAGCTTGCACTCTGATCTCTGGTATGAACTCACTTTTTAAGTTTATTGACGATTCATCATTATCATGAAGATTTATCTTAGTCACTCGATCCAGAGCTTTTGGCTCTAAAATACTTTTCTCTGGGGTAAGCTGTCCATAAATCTTTACAGCTTTCATAATATCACCATGATCCACAACACTTTGGTTTCTGGTCGTCCTAGGCATAGACGAGTATAGTCGGTTTCTAGAAAAGTCCTTATTATCATCTTCAGATGTTTTGTACATTAGTTTATCTTTCCACTTTTTCAACCGAACATCTGTTTCCTCGTTGGCTTTTGGTGATTCGTATCCTTCTGATTTTCGACCTAAATCATCTTCTGGATTTTTTCTATATCTCCGGGTACGCCTGGCTGCTGAAAATCTATCAAATTGACCGTCTCCTAGATTTTCTTCTTCAACAGTTTGAATTTTTGATGGAATTGACTGAGGTTTTACAATTTGCCTACGTGATGTTGGTGGTGTTTCTATATTATCTGAATCAATGTCAATTTTATCTGTTACATCCCCTGGATTAGTAGAATCTGAAGTTTTTCGTCTAGGGGCAAATGGTGGTAATAATTTTTCTTCCGGTGAATCCGGACAGGCTAATTGTTTCCTTAATAAGGATGGACTTCTTATAATAGGTTTTATTTCGGGCTGATCTGTTCCTCGAATATAAACTGTTAAACAATCTTGGTTTGATACATTCTGTCCTAGTTTTTCAATAAAACCTTTTCTTCTGTCTTCTTCTTTGATAGCCTAAGTATGAGTTATAATTAATAACACTGAACTAAGTTTTTTAATTTAAATAATGAATATTAAATCTATGAACTTACATGTAAGGGTTTGCTATGATTATCAAAATTAGTTAGAGAAGTTGGTTTTTTACTCCTTTTCAGATTGCTATCAGTTTCTTCTGATGTATTTGGTACATTTAAGTTAGATTTACGCCATTGAGATTTATCTTTGACTGGAGGTTGAGCTTCTAAAACAATTTAGAGTTAATATTTTAGTTCTTGGCTAGTTCAAAGATTTTACTTACCAGCAATTGCTTCCATAACGCCAACGACATCGGTTTTATCAATAGTGGGTCTCCAATCAGCATATACTCTTTTATATCCATCTTTGTTAGCATCAGCCAATTTTCCTTCAGGCAATGTATCCAAAATGCTACTACGTCCATCACTCTCGGAGTCATTTTCTAATGATCGTCTGTTATTTTGTATCCGTTGAGTCTTGCGTCGTAAATCGTCAGAATCTTTATCTTCTTTTTCGTTTTCTTGTAGCCATGCTTCAATTTTTTGTCTCCATGCTCTATAAATATATATGACAATAATTTTTTTTTTTTTGATATATCATAACTTTTTTTATATTTATTATACTTTGGCTTAGATTCTTCTTCAGGAGTTGATGCTGCAGTAGATACAATTGACTTGGTTTCTACTACTGGTGAGGGTGAATTTGCTCTCTCTCTATCAGCGCTGAAATCAGCACTTAATAAGTCTGGTCTCTTTTTACCACTTCCTCTGAATCTCCTTGCCCATGAACGGTCTATAAAATGAATGAATAAAATATGGTAAATATTGATCCCAACGACATTTTGGAAAGGGTTAAAATTTTCACCAAATATTTCAATTATTACATTACAAGCGACTTTTCGCTTATGACTAAATTTTTAAATCTAAATTTTAATATAATTTGA
Source organism: Macrosiphum euphorbiae (assembly GCA_949089665.1). Classification (NCBI taxonomy): domain Eukaryota; kingdom Metazoa; phylum Arthropoda; class Insecta; order Hemiptera; family Aphididae; genus Macrosiphum; species Macrosiphum euphorbiae. The sequence goes on along the minus strand of CARXXK010000001.1, from coordinate 154,979,404 downwards.
CACTCAAAAACATAAAATAATAATTTTATTGTCTTATTATAGTTCAAAAAAATATTTATTATGGAGACTTGAAACTTTTAACTTTGACATTTATTATTATTTTTATAGTAAATAACATTTTCAAAATATTTAGACTAACTTACCTACTTATAGAAATATCAATTTTTTACTTTTATAGTTTTATTTTTGATTTATGTTAATTACATTTTTAATTTCTTGGTCAAAAAGACCAAAAAATTTGTTTAACAAAAAAATTAATGTTTTAATATAATACATTTAATACCTACTTATGACTTCCTTTAAAACTTTACTAGATATATTTTACAAGATATTATTTTAATAATAGAACTCTAACAGTATTAATCAATTATTGAACATAACAAATAACTGTATAGGAATATAATACATTTTTTTAATTTAATAAAATAGTTTACATTACCTAAACTACCCCATGATTTTCTTTGAATATTTGATACGGGTGGAGCATCTTGATTAGAAGTTCTCAAGAAATCCATTAATGTTACTTCATCTTCTTCTGATGGCACTCTACTTCTTCTACGACGCAAACTTCCATTTGGAGTAACATCTTATAAATAATATAAACATAAAACAGTTATAATTGACAAAATTAATTACTATACGCATACATATGGAACATAATAAATACCTGGAGATAGATTATCTTCTTTATTAGGATTATCGACAACACCAAGTCTTCGTCTAATCACAGCTGGTGAACCAGATACTGATATATTATCGTCTTCTGAAGTCACAATTGTCGCATTATGTGGTCTCTTACCCTAGGAATAAATAAAAATAGAATAGTATAGAATACTCAAAACTTTAATTTAATTTAATTACACATACCTTATCAAAACTCTTTTTATGAGGAAATCCTGAACGAATGTCATATAAAATTGAATCAACTAAATTACTTTCAACATCAGAGCCATTGCCTTGTTGATCATTGGTCACTGTCAAGTGTATAATAAATATAAAAATGTTATACAGTTATTAAATTAAGAATCATAATAATATCATATAAATTATTGATTTTACATAAACGTTTTTTCACAGCTAGCTGTTCTTCTCTCAGTTTTCTTCGAACTAAAGCTTGTTCTTCTTGTACTTTCCTCCGTTCATTTTCAGCAACAGCTAATCTAAATTTCATACAAAAACTATGAACAATTCGGAAACATTCTTCTAATTTGAATGTGTTGATATCCTCGCAAAAGAAATCGGCCAATGTTTTCCTCATGGATTCCAATTCAGCAATATCACTTTGTAAGCCCCCAACTTGTCTTTCGGCAACCTATTAAATTTGCCATTTATAACTTATTAATAATAATAATAATCGTTTGTAATTTCAAAATAATATTAATTGTTAATATTTAAACCTTTAAAAATTCTATCATTTGATTTTTAATATCTTGTTCAGTATTGGGCAATTCAATTTGTTTTCGTACAACTTTGAACCTTGAATCTAAAGCATTTATTTCGTTTTGCAACTGTTCTACTGTAGTCCTAAAAAAGAAAATTATTTTTTATTAATTAACTTAACGAACCAATTAGTAAAAACCAATTTAAAAAATATTGTTTAAAGCCATAAAGGATTTTTATTAGGATAACGTCGTAGACACATGCATTGGCCTGCTTTACTAACGCATATAACTTACCAAATTGTACGTTGGGAAAAATATTTTACTATGTTATTTATAATATTCAAGTGAATTTACTACACATGTTATAGGTACTACATGTTTATATTTTAAAAACATTTTAAATTAAGTTACTATAATATATTAGTTATTTTAAATATCTTTGTATAAGTAATGGAACATATTTTAATGAGCTAATAGCATATTATATTAAATTATTTTACTTGGTAGCTTCTTCTAATACAGACATCTCCTCAGGAAATTTAAGTAAATCTTTTCTATTTTTTTCTGCTTGCTGTAAAAATGTAACAATATTATTTCCCCTGACTATTTGATAATTCCACTGAATGTTTGTTTGCAGTACTTACCAGTGCTACATAATGGATAAGATTCATACCAGGTTTATTAGCTCTTATATCAGTGAGTTTTTGTAAGGAACTTAATTTCACCCCAGCAGCTTTTCCTGCGTAGCCACCCTAAATTTCAAATGCTATGTTTTAACTTTTTCATATAAACAATTTTGAAATTTTTTCAAAAACTTACAAAATTCAAAAAATTCCCAGCACAAATCACCATATAAAGTACTTCTTGGAATCGTTTGTTCGTCATTAAATCTAAAGTAAATTGTTCCATGTACCATAAATTCTGTATTATGAATTTCATTAGAAAATATCAAGTGTTTTTATTACCTTCACCAGCTACGATCATTGAATTAATGCTTGGCTCGAGGTAACTCATATTTGATGCGAATTCCTCTTTTAATAACATACTTTCAATGCGTAACTTGTAACTAGAAATAAAAATTACAAAATATATAGTTATGGCTTAAGGGCGAAAAACATTATTGAAGGTTAATTGTATAGTTTTTTCTTACTTGGGAATGTCAATAAGTTGTAACAGGAATTTCTCGGCATTTCCCAATTTGGTCTTATCTCCTTCAAAAGCCCTAAGCATTTCTAATTCATCTAACTCTGGTAAGATTTTTAATAAACCACGCAGTTTTTCTGCCCCTATATCATCATGATCACCATCGCGAATCAACTGTATGATATCTTCATTTGAACTGAAAAGTGAAAATATAAACCATATTATGTATTTATGTAATCGTTGTATAGATATAAGACCACAGGTAGCTTATTGTAGACGTAATATTTAGTACAAACACTACGAACCTTCGGAATTGTTTCAAAAATATATTAACGTTTAAACTTCGTTTTCCATCTAATAAAACAATCTGAAATTCAAAAATAATTAGAAATATAATATTTCCAATAAAACAATTAACAATAAAACATTAACAATTTTTTTGATTAAAATTGTATTAAATTGGATTGTTAAAAACTGAAAAGTTATTATCTATTTACTTCTGTTGGTTCTTTTCGTTTTTTATCACATTCACTAGTATCTTGGCCTAATCTGAAGTTCAACACTCCACTTTGACTAGTTGGTGCTGTAGGAGCTTGTTGACAAAACAAACCTTCCATTTCCGACCAGTCAAGATCTGGCATGGGTGAATTTTGATGGCTTCTGGCCACAAGTGACCAAATATTATGGCGTCCAACGACCTACATTTTTGGATTGATTAGATTCCACAAATATAAACATTTAACTCGAGTAAAATAATTTAAAGACAAAAATGTACACCTCCTAACTGTACAGGTGATGGATAATTATTTATAGATACTTAATAAAAAATCCTAATTACCTATATTATTAATTGTTTGGATCAGTGGCTATTAGCTCGACGGGAAAAGGGCACGAGGCAGTAAATAAACTAGACCCCTTTTTTAAACTAATATTATTTTTATAAAAATTTAAAATGTAAGTACAAGTAATATTGTGAGGCCATCCTGAGCTCTGGGTCGGAGCACTGTCTCATTTTGCCCTACGCAACGTCACCACTGATTTTAATACATCCCATATAAATATGAAACTATGATGGTCTATGGCTGTATATAAATGTCTGTATAGGTACCTGATTATGTTGTTTAGACACACAATTAATGAGATTGCTATCTACCTATGTTTAAAAAAATGTGGATACCTACAAAAGAGGTTATTGTAATAATTTGGAAAAAGCAAAAGTTAATATTAAATACACGAAATGTATTGAAATAAAAAAAAAAATAGTTTTAAATTAAGTCAATAATATTATAATAATAGTATTGATTAGGTATAAGTGTATAACATAATTCGTGCGTGTACCAATAGCATATTTTCTACGTAAATGTTTTAATTAAAACCTATTGTTCTTATTTCAAAACTATTCGTTCTCTCTCATTCACGGTTTCCTAACAATGATTGATATTTGATTTTATATAAGCATTGTTGTAATTTTTTTTATATAATATTTTATATTATTCATCATTTTTACGTTTTCCGTGGACAGTAACGAAGACGTAAGCACAACAACGATATAATTTTTTATTAAAAAGAAACTCACTTTGTTGTCGGGGATTTTGTTCCAATTAATAGTTTTCATTTTGGCTTTGGGCGTAGGGGTTTCTTGTTGAGGTAAGAGTTTAGCGACCGCGGACACCGTGGGTGGCGGCGGAGGCGCGTCCACGGCGGTGGCCGAACCGCTGTTGCCCATCGTGAGGAACCGTTTTCCGGTGTGTTGCGCTAATTCGACAGCGGTAGGCTGCTGATTTTGAGGAAAGAAAGGCGCTGGGGGTACCGGCGGCGGCGGTACGCCCATCAACGGTGGCGGAGGTGGTGGCGGTGGCGGTGGATTCCCGGCGGACTGCTGGGGAGGCGGTGGTGGCGGAGGTGGCGGCGGCGGAGGGGCGACCGACGTGGGTGAAGTCACGTTCGACGGGCCCAACGACGGTTTGCGCCCACAACAGCACACCCGCAAACCCACATCCCTGGGTTGACTTTGGCCGAGGACGCTTGGCGTGCGCAACAGGCGCGATGCGTCCTGTCGGTTCTCGAGCAACGTCGAACGGTGCACCAGCGTTTCGGCCGTGTCCCAGACGATGTCGCTGACGGCTTCTTTGGGGTCGATTCTGAGCAGGTGCTGGAGGACGCTCAAGAATGGTATTTCTTGTGGCGTGTCCGCTACCTGAAGTACACAACAAACAATCGCGCGTTTAGATTTGGTTTTGAGTTAACGTCTGTTAATGTAGTTGGTAATTTCGGTATGCAGCTGAGGTATTGACTGCCTACCAATGATGAGTATAGGTATATTATAAAGTAATGTAGTATTCAAAGGTACCACGCACTAGCTGTGAGTGCATTAATATAGTTAGGAACCTAACTAAAAATTGAAGATAGGTAATCGAGTTTTTATATTAGGTAAACAGTTCAACTCATTCCAGTTCGATATGATACAGTATACCTATTCAACTATTGCAATGTAAATTGTAAATAATGCTATTCTTACTGTAATAAAATAGGAGTTACTCAAAATCGTCAATTTTTGAGTTAGGTACTATACTAATGATATATACCTACACACAAAGAGCACTCGCGGATGGTTACTTCTTACATACCTACTTACATATTAAACACAGTTAACTGTTAAGAATGCTGTTGTTAGCTGTTAGCTTTGTTATAATATGAATTATAAATTACCTATAGTATATTGTCATATTGATTATAGTACCTATTATATACATAGGTATACCTATATATTTATAGTATCTATAGGCTATAGTACACAGGTTATATAGGACATAGGTACAGCATAATAACAATTTATATTATAATATAATAACTAATAAGAGTGTGTAATTGTGAGTATACACGTGCTTGAATTCATTAGCGTCTAAACCTCAAAGTATACAAGTTGATTCACCAAGCATTCTCAGTCCTTACAGTTGGCCCCTTTTTTCTTCAAAACATAATGCGTTTATCCATTTTCAAATTTACTTTAAGACCATATTTTTACCAATTTGAGATTTTTTTTTACCACTTAAGTTGCGTTCTGTGTACATAAAATATGAAAATGAAACCCCCCCTTCTTGAGTAAATTATATAACGGACAGAATTAAAATAAAAATTCGATGGAGTAGTTTTTGAGTTATTTAACATTGTGTATTAAGGATAATAAGTCCATAGTATGATAATGGGTTTGGAAGATAATATGAGGAATATGGTGATATGAAAATTTTAAAAATAAATATTAATCTATCAACATTTATAATTCGTAAAAATGGTCCAATGTTATTTTATATTTTTGTATAACCAATATTAAGAACTATTATCCTTAGTATAAACATTTTAATATCTGGGAAACTACATGTTCGAATTTTGAATTACTAATTAGGCAGTCAATAGGCACACCAACGTTTCCAAAAAAAATATTTACTAAATAATTTACTGCGAATTAGGAGGATTTCATTTGAAAAACAGAAGTTTGTATTCCTCAAGTAATACCTACCTAAACAATTTCAAGAATTTGGAAATATGGTCTTTAAGTGCCTACTTAAGAAAATTTAAAAATTCCAAAAATCGGAATTTGAATAAATTAATTATTAAAGGAAAAAATGGGGTGAGCATGCTTGGTGAATCCTGTATCATAAATGAAAATAAACAATTACAATTTATTCTTTTACTTTTTTTATTCAATATATTATAATGATAATTATTTAATGCCTATCATATAATATTCTTATTAACATATTATATTTTTTGGTTTTTATTAATTATTTTATTATATTATTTTAATAATTTATTATAGATGAAAAACCATTTTATTAATTTAATAAAATATAAAAGCTTGAAAAATAGACCTTTATTATTTTAAATATAAAGATATAACTTCTCGTTAAAAGGAAACAATATGGAATTAGCCATTAAGAAGAAACTAAAGGTATTATTTTTACTATATTGTACGTAAGTACAATATTAAATTAATACGTAGGTAATATTATTGTATCGGCTAATACCTCGTTGTTGTTGATGCCAACTAATGGGCATGTATAAGCATATCTCATGATATTATTTTAACCGATAAAAAATACACTATTTTACCAACTACATATACTTTTCTAGACTTTTCTTTACATATTTTAAGAAATCGCTTAACTTAACACTGCTCTTCATTCTTTGAGGTGTTTAATAAACAATAAACATTATTAGGTACAAACATTACCTAGACAAAAAGTAAATTTTCAATTTATCCCACTAAAATATGATTACTAAATTGCGACAGTTAAATTAATTTTTAACATTTACGAATTCTTTGTATTAGATACCTAATTGCTGTATTTTAATTAATAATTTGTTTTGTTTGGTGTGTTTTTGTTTACAGTCATTTATTAGTTTGAAATAATTTAAAATGTTTACTAACCTGTTTTAAAATAGCGTAAAATACATCCACATGAGAGCTTATATCGACACCACGAAAAGGTACATCTAGAATTTGTGATTCATCATTTTCTCGTTGCTCGTCAAAAACATCTAATTGTACCCCAAGATCTGCATAGTTTATTGATCCTTTCCTTAAATAAATGAAACATACAAAAATTGTCCAACAACTATTTTGTATTTAGAGACTAATAGCAGTATAGCATCGGTAATTGTTTAGGAACGACTGATGCTGGAAATAGCAATCGTTTTTATTCAGCGACTACGGAAGTTCATTTTTTTCTCACCGACGAGCTCAGTGTACTATTCTTGTATATTTAATTCTGGACTCCAGTGCCAGTGGCCCGCTGCTAGTCTATAACCATTATTTGGCACACAGCCCGTCTTTGGGTCGGAGACGTTAAAATAAAAAGATATCATAATGAATGTCAAGTCCAAATGATATAAGAATAGACAAAACTTCTAATAAATTAGTTAATTAAGAGTTTGAATGTAAAACATTTTTCACTAAAAATGCACTAATTATTTCTAATTTTTAACATAATATAATCCGAAACTTTATAGGTACATATTAATTTTTACGAATAGGTTATTCAAAGTATATTATTACCAATATCTGAGTGATACATTTTACATACATGTCAATTTTATTACTAAATTATTAAATTATTTTTGCAATGTTACACATTTAATAATTTATTCTTACTAACATTTTACTTATTTTAGGAATATAAGTAATCGATTCCCTATCGGGAGATGAATAAGAAATTGGAAATAAAATAATTTATAGTCGTAATGCGAATTTAAATTAACAGATCTATAGGTAGTAATAACATAATATAGGTATTAATATTGACTATTGAGTATTAATAATCAATGGTATTATGCATTTAGTTGTATTATGGTAGTTGTAAATTGTGCATTCATGCATGCATCTATAAATACAAATCTTCGAATGGTTGTTTTTAGATGGTACTTGGAAACCGTTGAATATTTCGAAAAGACATCTAATAAATTTCATTAAAATTACTTTACTTCGCTTACGTAAGAGAGTAATCGAAACTCCATTGGCACCATTCCTAAAGGTTTAAATTCTTATTTTCAGTTAACTATGCACTCTGAAGCTATATACAAACTTTTATTAGACACCAAATTACTTCAAAAAACATAAATAATTTTTTTTTTGTAAAGGAATACAATATTTCCAACAAAAAAAAAAAAGGAAAGAATAAGAAACCGCTTTGCTGTACAATAGGCATTATAGGCGTCGAGTATGTATCTCGTAATTGAGTAAGTCGCTGCAGTTATGTGTATGTTAACTTTGAATTAAATTATTACACTCATTGCATACTAAAATCGATTCTAAGCGAGTTCTGTCAGCTTATGCCTTATATATTATATTATACTAAGTATATTTTGTGATATATTTTATTATTTTAATATTTATACCTATTAAAGTAAATTATTTTACGTACCTATTACTATAATACATTAATACGGTAGGCGTTATTTGGTAGGTATAAATACTAAATAGATTTAAATTAATGTAAATATTTTGAAATTTGATTGGGTATATTATATGGTAAAAATTAATAATATACGTAAAAATGTCAACTCCCAACGAATAATATTATTGAATTACAACAAAATAACTATAATCGTTATTCGTTGTTTAAATATCTAATTGTATATGCAAATTTAAACTTCAAATGACCATAAAAAAATTGTGCCTATGTATCTTTAATATTTTTAAATAGGTAGCTAATAGCTATAATAACAAAATATTAGGAACCTTGTATTACATTTTTAAGTTAATTGACTTCAAGAAAAATGTGTTGCTGACATTTACCTACAGAGACAAAACTAATAAAATCGAAAATATTATAGATAATTCAAAGAGTTTAAATATTTTGAAAATTATACCGAGTGTAGAATATTCTTATATTAACATATGGTGTAAAATACAAGTGATTATGACGGATATTCTTTTTATTTTACGTGATCATCAAATTTCATCAATATTTTATCTTCAGATGCTCATAAAAAATATTTGTGGAATCTACTTTTTTACAATTTATCCTAGTAATGACAACTATAATGAAGAATCTTGTATTATATTTTAAAATCTTAGGTATGAATAATGAAAATTAAAAATTGTTTGCATTTTAATTACTAAATAATTTGAAAATTTTCACGATTTCGATGAAATCTGTAAACATTAATTTTATCTTTCTACAATAAATGGTAATAAAAAAACTATTGTGATTTGTGACTGCAGTGTATTTCCAATGTTGGTACATTATACATGATTAATGTTTAATAGTATCTATTTATTAAAATATCCTAAATTCCTAGATATACCTACCATTTTAGGTTGAGCAGCTGTTAACTACTGAACTTAAAACTATACTTATAAATTGTAGAATAAATAGAAGGTATCTTGGTAGGTATCTTCTAAAAATATATAGTATGAATTGCCATATTTTTGTTAACATCCGGGTTTTTATTTATTGTCATGAACCTATAATTGGAAACCGAAATAATGGAATTGTCAATGTCAAAGACAAAGTAGGTACTAATTGGTCTATCCTCATTTCTCACCCAAAAAAATGTTGGCATCATCGGGTGAAACCATACAATTAAACTCAATGTTTTTTACCTAAACAATATTGGACAAAAATAGTTTTTAAAAATATGAAGTCCCCAGAATATCTTGATAAGAATAAAACATCGAATAAATAGTGGTAATATGCAGTTAGCCATTGCCCGTTAGGTTAGGGTTTTAATTTGTATGAAACTAATTATAATTAAAGTAATTTACCTCAGTTCATTTAATATTGGAAGAAGTTTGAGACCTGAAAAAAAAATTATTTCAAAATTACAAAAATTATTTTTTATTTGAATTATTTCATTCATAATACCTATGTATACAATAAATTTAATTGTTTAATATTATAACTATAGACGAAACCAGTTATTCTCTAGTTCAACTTATGTCCAACAGTTCAACGTATTCATTCATTTTTATATTTTTTCTTAATAATAAATGCATATTCAATGTAACAAACATATTATCTGTAAACTCAGATAACTATATCTACCAATATACATACATCTACGTATATATTAAATAATATAAATTAAGTTTAATATTCAAATATTTATCAATTAAATAAACATTTTTTAATTATTATCTAAATCTTAACAACTCCTAAGTAATATTAGGTCCTCAGGTCCTCTAAAGTTTGTTCATAAATTTAAATAAAACGATATATTGTACTTGGTCACTCGGATGAGTCTCAATAGCTTTCAATGTCTTTTGTATTAAGTAAATATACAATTCAATAATCTTTATATTCTAAAATATCAACAAATATAATATAGTGGCATATAAGTAAATTTACTATATTTTTGTAAAATTATAGAATTAATTACAATAATAGTCATTACTTGTAGTTTTATAAAATAACTTAACAATTTGCAGAGTTTAAGAAACAGTTCATATACAAATCACTAAATGATTAAATAGTTAATTCTTATTGCTTACCAATAAATTCGTTTCTGATTCTTATCCGGTCTCGAAGCTGTGGCGTCGATATAATGAGACAGTTGATAAACGCCACAATAGCTGTTTGGTAGTCTGCTGTTTCTTGGCCTTTGGATAGGGCCCATTGCAATTCGCGAACAACGATTTGTAATCTGTACCTTTCATTTTTCTGGTCCTATAAAGAAAAAAATATTTTTAAATGTTTTCAACAATGAAGTTAAAATAAAGTAAAAATAAAAAAATTATAAATAATTATTTTGTGTATAAATACACAATTATTAATATATTATTAACAATGTATTCCATAACATATAATAATATAGGTAGGTTCATAAAATTGAAAAATATGCAATTTTTTATGATTTCTTAGAAGTACCTACCTACTTATAGGTACAAAAAGGAATGATGGCGGAAAAGATAATTATATAGAAATTTGAATACATAATACTAAACGATTAAATACTTTGATCAAGGTAATGGTTGCAATAATTAACAGCTTCTAGTTTATTATTTTTAGTAGTTTTGACTTGATTACTCAGTGCAACATCGCAAGTATGTTGTTGTGCATAATGGTAGGTACTATTATTATAATAATAATCATTACTTTTTTTAAATTTTTTTTTATAAGCAACCGAATATAGAATTTAACTACAATAATGGGGTAATGAAAACAAGTTTATTGTAATATGTATTATTGTAGGTACTTCAAGAGTCTTGTTAGTATTTTTAAATGAGTCTAAATTCTTAGTTAATTGGTATTTTTTAATAAACGTTTATAAATTGTAACAAAGTAGGTACATAAAGTAGGTAGGTACTGTAAACAAATGAGTAGGTACACCCATTGGCTATTTAAATAATGGTTATTTTATACAAAATAGTATTTAAAAAGTCTATAAAAAAATAATAATAAAACATAACATTCATAAAAGTACCTACTTATCTATAACCTAGTATATTTGCTTACAACTTATAAAGGTTCACATATTTGTATACAATAAAAATATTATTAATAAATACTATAAAAAAAAAATAATAGATACAAGTATTAACATTATTTAAAACCACGGCAACAAAAGAACTTATATCTGATCAAATATGTCCGTATTAATTAGTTTTGGACAATTTGGGAAGAGGACACCCGTACAATGGTTTATAATATTTATTTAAATCAAATATAATAATATGTAATATTATGAATATATGAAGCAAATATGTAATGTAACTAAAATTACATAGTAATATGATCCGTTTTGTTTACGTCATGCCGTGTAATGGACATACCTACGGTAGTAAAATTAAGTTAAGCAAGTGAGGGGATTGGACATTTTTGCTGTCAAGTGCCAGGGGCGCAGTCCCCAAGTAATATACCGGCATGGTTATATGATATTACATTGGTATACCTATATATTAATATAACTTATTTCGTATTAACCAATTATGATTCATGAACCGAATGTGTACCTACCTAGTTAATACATACAAATACATTATTATATGTATTGCTTCGGAATTAAATATAGGTACCTAGGTATGACAATTATTCTCTAAAAATGTAGTATGTACATTAGATAGTATATTGATGTATTAATATACATCATATATTAGTACCTATCTATATGATATCATGTTATGCCCATATAGGTAGTTACATATTTATAATTGTAGGTATGTACTAAATAATGTTGTAACAAAGTGAAATATTAGTAGGTACCTACCTATATATAAATTATAATTATATTAATTTACCTGCATATTCAATATTATATTAACAGTAGCTAAATGGCTAATATCGTGATATGCATCACGTTTTCAGATTATCTTAATATGATTGATTAATAAAACACATATTCATTAATAAATTAGCCATTAAGAACTGAATCATCGATACTTCAGTAAGGTAAGGATAATAATTGTGGTTTACTTGCCTTGTAATGTTGAAGGGTATCAAGTGCTCTGGCATGGCCTTCTAAATTATAAACACATAATGCAGACAGCAACTCCAATACTTGCTTTTTCACAGTAACATTGTTAGTGTCAAGAGCTGTAAAAGAAATTATTACACGGCACAAATTAAATAGCTATATATTTTGAAATTTGATAGTTTAAATTTTTTTCATGTTTATTGAATAGGTACATAGGTTAGGCGTAACTACATTGCAATCTATATATTGTTGTGATTTCTATCAATTAAAGATTAATGGTGTTTTTAATTATGTATGATGACTCCCAGTAATATTATAATTTATAAGCCTTATTCATTTCACGAATGATAAACAACTAAACACTTCAAATTGGCAGTTACATTCCTATGTTATTTGAAAACGTGATATTTCGTTTTGATTTTAATTGCTTACCATAATAGGATAAACCAATAATAATAAGTGACAGATTTACATTTTTTTAACATGCATTAAATATGCAAAACCAATGGATCTTTATCATTAATATAGAAGATTTGTTAAAATTAATTAGACAGATATTAATTTAAAATCTTATAGAAATATGTTCCTAACTTTCTAAGTGACTATAACATACCTATAAGTAAGTAATGTAAACATTTTGAAATGTTCTGGCAGAAATAATTATTTTTGAATTATTTGGATAGTATATTAAGTTAGATTGTTCATGTCTTAACTACAGTATTCTGTATATTTTAATGAGTTGGACTAAGGGAACGCCACCCATGCATTGATGCATTATTGTAGTCTCCGTCTTACACACCCGTAAGACATGGAAAACTTTCATTCACTAGTAAGTTTCAATAGTGTGCTCTTAGTTTTTATATTATAGAGTGATTTGATATATTATAATTTTTTTAGATAATAAAATTATCTGTGCTTAAGCGTTGTCTTTTATTCGATATTTTAATTTTCAAGCGAGATATGAGCATTTTTAACTTTTGATATTTCACATACACATAATATCTTGCTTGAAAATGAAAATTTCGAAAAATCCGCAACGCTTAAGCACAAATAATGTTCTTACCTAAAAGTTTTATAATAGGTCAATTCACTCTAGTACCTATCAAAACTCATAGCACACTATAGTAACTGGTGAACGACAATTTGCTATGTCGCACGTGTGTAAGACGGAGACAAAAAATGTATGGGTAGCGTCCTCTTAAAGACCCAGCGATTGAAGTAATTGTAATATAATTAAAAATATAATATTTAAGTAGGAAATAAGTTGTGCTATGCGTAATGAACAATTCAAATAGTGTACCTAATAACACATTAATGGCATTTGCTATTATTTTTAGTAAGCACAATTAATAATAATTAATAATAAGTAGTTTTGAATTTTGAAGAAATCAACCCAGAAATTATAAATTAGATACAAATATTCAATATATTGATCAGGTACCAAAAATTAATATTTATGAAATGTTGATAAACCAGAAAAATACAACAGAAATAGAATCTGATATTATAATAACAAATATGATTGTTGTTCCTATTTAAATAATGAAATTATGAAAAGTATAAGTAGTTAGTAGTTAAGTGAATGCTAATATTAAAAAACATTATACCCATACAGCAATAAAAACGGCGTATTTTATAACAGACACTAATGTATAGTGTAATAATAATTATTAGGTAATAAACAACATTTTTTTTTTTTTTAATTAAAACGAACAATTTAACTATTGCTGTATATTTTAATTAAAAGTATTGGCTATAGGTACAACAAATAATTTATATATATTATATATCTTTATAACCTATAAAAAATAAACTTGAGTAAATTCAATGTAATTCAGATACGTTTAATGAAGGTATATGGTCTAACTAAATACTTAACAGGAATAACATTTTAACACAAAAATCTATTAAAGTATATACCTATACTGAATAACTACCGACTCTTGTTTCAAAATAACAATTCAAATACAGAAAATATATTTAGTTTATCTTTCAATAACAGACACATTTGTTCTGGTCGTGATGATCAACTGGAGCCAAACGAAGGCCAACTAACCTTATATGTTTACTTAATTAGTACGTATTACATGTATGTATGATTTGCTTGTACTTTCTTATTACACTGTGTCTACTATGAATCATAACCAATTTTACATTTACAGATTAAAAATAAATGTATATCCTTTTAAGCACCTTATAGAAAAAAATATGACTATCATTTTATTTACATTATTACCTAAGGAGGTAAAAACTGTGTTGGAAATTTGAAATTGTTTTGTGATTTATTGCTTGAACTGCTTGAAGGATAAACATTTTCCATCTATTAATAGATACCTATAATATTATACTTATAAAAGTATTTATTGTCTTTTTATTAGACACTATTATCTACCGGATACCTCTAAATTCTAATCTAAATTCGAAAATAAACTATTTACCTAGGTATATTATATATATCTACCTACAATTCACAACTAAAATATTATATGAAATGTGCTATTAATATTTTAAGTCTTAATATAAATTAAGAATAAATATTACATACATGGGTAGGTAATTTAAATTATTTTTCTTTATGATCAACATATGGAAAAAGTTGAGACATTTCTTAAGGGGGTTTCAGCTCAACGTTTGTTTTCCTTTTTTCCTCTTCTGGCCCGTACGCCATTAGCAAATTTACGTTTAACAGAACCGACCTATGTTGTTACTTATACATTTATAATATTTATTAATAATAGAGTGAATTTACCAATTATCAAACTTTAAATTAAGAACATTCATTGCGTCTCTAAGTTCCATTGTTTACGATATTTTATTTTTTTATGCAGTTTATAAACATTTTTAAATTGTAATATTTCACATGCTCGCAACTTTTATACAAATTGAAATATCGAAAAATAGTCTACTTAGCGACACAGCTAATGTTTTAAACTTAAATTTTGAAAATAGGTGAATTCACTCTAATATTAAAAGTAACTATGGTTGGTTCTGCTCAGCGTTAATTTGATATTATGTTGCGCGTGGGTTAGAGTCTAGATAGAGAGATAGTGCGCTGATATTATCTATTAATGTATGTTATGTTAATAAACTGTTGACGTTTAATTTCTCAATAATAATTTTCCGAATTTAACCTACAGTAATATTATGCATTCAAAACTCAAACAATATCATTGTGTGTTAGATTAAGTAGGTACTAGAAAAGTAGAAAGTAGAAAACAAATAAATTTACTTAAAAACCGAGTGCTTCTGTAATCTGTAATAAAGTTTGCAAAATAATGAATAAAAACAATTGCTTAATAATTAATTAAACTAACCGTCTTGGGTAAATGAACCCGAAACTGGCCATCCATGAAATTAGCCAGGTTTAATAATTAGTGAAGTGAACCGTAGGTACTTTTATAGGTACCTATATCTATAGTTATCGGTAGGTATACAAATCTAAAAAAAATTAACAGTAGAGAGTAGACGGCACTTTCATCGTGTTTATTTGTTTAATTTTAATAAAATTTTAGTGTAGTATAACAGATAATAAGTAATGTCTAACCAATATAAAAAACCTAATTTTCTTTCTACATATTATTATTTTTTGGTCGCACATTTTATAATCGATACCTTATTCCGTTTTGTATATGTTTTTTATAAAAATGTTCAAAATAAGAAGTTAAAATTAGGGTATGCCATTAAATATTTAATGAAGTATAAAATATAAAACCCGGTGAACTCGCTCTACTGTATTGTAGGGTTTGAGTGTAGGTTGTCATCGAGTAGGTACCCGGGTCTCTGCAAATATAGACGTGTTATAAATGTTCTAATCTACGATAAATAATTGTATAAGAAAAAACAATACTGAGCGAAGTAGGTTGGTGACAGCATTCACCATCTATTTCTTAGGATAATTATATTTTGTTTGTTATAATTTATATTATAATTGTTGTTCTTTTAATTATTGGTAGTTACCTACCCAACTAGATTGAACTAGTTTTTGCCAAAAATATCATATATAGGTAGGTATCTAACATAAAATCATCAGTACCGATAAGTCTAGGGCTGGTATGTTCATGCATTTACATATCAATCTTGCTAAGTCGTATTTAATGCTATATGCCATAGAAATCCATTTCAAGGTATCATGGTTAAGTATGAGAAGTTTTATTTAGCATATTTTCGTGTATTTAGAGGTTTTTTGCCTATTTGGCATATTTGTGTGTTTTTGTATTTTATTGGGTATATTTATATAATTTTTGGCAAAAATCTGAGGAAAAATGCAATAATTTTTATTTTTGCACTGAATAAAATTACTATGGGAATTGTTATACAATTTTTGAACTTTTGTTTTAAAATTAACAACTGAAAAACTTAAATATTTATTTAATTAAGTTATTATTTATTAATAAATAATAGATATTTTTTAAACTTATTTTTTTGAACATCATTTAAACAAATAAAACATAACTTTTAAAAATATGAATGGATATATTTTCTGGTTATTTCAAAAATGTCTCATGATATATTTGGCCAATTTTTATTGCATACAATAATAAGTGCATGCTTATTTTGAAATTTTTTAAGGTATGAACCAACGAGCTCTACCAATAACCGTAGAATGGCGTGATTTACCAATCACACAACATACTGTGTGAATAGATTCACAGAATAAATAGCTTCAAGTTAGTCTAAATGTTTTAAAAAATTCATTGTGTATAGAAAATAATAATCTACCTATTTATTTGTAAAAAGTGTCCTGCAGCTTCTACCATATTAATATATTTTGATTTACAATAAAATAACTAAAATTTATTTTTTTAAATGTGGGCAAGTATATAGGTAAGTATATATAAGTATATACATAACTACTCTGCTGTACAGTAGGTGTCAAGTTGGTCACTGTAATGGATGTGTAAATTTGAATTCAATGATATAAAATCATTGTTTAAGAAAAACGATTACCTATGAGCGAATACGGTCTACCACTAAGTATATTTTATGATATTATTGCTACCTATTAAAGTAATTTACTTTATTATTAGTAAATAGTAATGCAGTAGGTTGAATTATTTTTTTCCGAAAACATTGAATTTGTAAATATCATTGTGTGCACAATGAATAGCCAATGATATATTTTATATGAAAAACGATACTAAGCGGAGACGGTTGTCAGCCTATAATATAAAGTATATTCCTGTTATGTTTTGACGTTTTTATTAAACTATTAAAGTAATTTATTTTACTATTATTATTACGGTCGGTCGATTCAATTGTTGTCTCCACAAATTATGTTTTTGAATTACGATAAAATAACTAACATCATTATTCTTCGTTTAAATATGCAAATCTGAATTTTAATTTCAAATGTCTATAAACAATAATTATTGTGCATATTTTGTATTTTTTAGAATTGTTGGTGTCAGTGTGAACTACTTTGGAGGAGCCTAGTATTATATTTTCAAGCTTTTTGACCAAATGTGAAAAATTGTTATCGTTATTAAGGGTGTCGGTGCCGGTTTTTCCAATTTTCTGAAATTCTATACAATTTGAAAATTATATTTTATATTTAAGTTACTACCTTAATTATTATTCTTTTCTACAAATCTACAATTCGATGCCTATTTAGGGGGGGTCCATACGGTGTATTATATCAACGAAAATGACTTCACAGGAAAAACTCTCACGCCCTGTAGAATAGTCGGATTTTGTTAATTTTTTTTTTATTTAAAGAAGAGAACATTTTTCAGATCGGATTAAAGGATGAATTTTTATTTTACATTAAATAGTGGTAGAAAATACGTTTGAAAAAGAACAAATATTGTGTATTATTGAAATGCATATTTTACCTTCTATAATTATAATTTTAAAAATCGGTCAAAAAATAATCTCTTCTATTAAATTAAAAATTAAATTAACAAAATCCGACTATTCTACAGGGCGTGAGATTTTTTCCTGTAATACTTGTTTTTGTACTAAAGAACTCACCGGATCCAAAAAATTTTGAAAATTATACCATGTACATTGTACATACAATGTTAATATATAAATATTTATTACAATTTTCAAGAATCTACATTTATTCGTTTTTTAAATTACACCAAAAAAACAAAAACGATTATGTCAAAAACGGGTTTTTTTGTAAAAATTCTCGTATTTTCTTAATTTTTTTAGTTTTTCCCGACAATTTTTAAAATTACTGATCATTTTTTACTTTTGATATCAACCTAACCTGAATGAATTAAGGAAAAATGATTATTGCTAAAATGTACAATACTATATTGTATAATATGTATGGGTGGGTCCATTTTCTTCCAAAAAAAGAGATACTGTTTTCCTCCATTGTTTATTTTCTACCAAGGTAAAAAAAAGGTTAGATTCTATTTTCCTCCAATCACATTTTTGGATTAAAATTATGTCCATTTTTCTCCGAATATTTAAATTTTCAGCCGATATGGCGATATTCTTATAAAGAAAAACGAAATACGCCTATATTTAAGTCAAACAAATTCAAACAAATATTTAATGTAATGTAAGAAGTATTCAGGGGCAGGTTTATGGGGTGGGCGTCCAGGGGTACCTAGTTAACTATGAGTTAATATAATATAATTATAGGTACCTATGTATTATATAAGTATATTTAATATTTGCTATATTTGATATTACCTACCTACCTATATAGTATATATTTTTTATAGGTTAAAATAATTTTACTAATACAATATTTATTTACTTACCAACACTAACACATTTTTCCGGTACCTAGTAAGTACCTACTTTACCTTCTACCTATAATTTACATGTAAAACTACTAAAACTATAAACTTCTAATGAATTTGATCATATTATTATGCGTTGTACTGATATATTATACATTTTACATTACTGATACTAATAATACAACTATAAATATATTATTTTCGTGAAGTAATATGCTTTTTTAAATTACTTTGGTACATTTTGACGACTATTTCAAAATATTGTGACGTATTAAAGCCTAACAACCAGAACCTTGGCCAATACATCTTTAACGAAGGCCCGCCTCACCCAAAAATCTGCGAGAAAAAAATTAATAAACAGTTACCTACGGTTTTATTAGTTCAATGAATATAATATGATAATGTAGAAATAGCTAGTCGTGTATATGAGAACATCGCCCACTTAAGAAGAGAGTGTCGTTCATTTGTAATGAACTATGGTGTGTGATGAGATTATAAAACCTAGTCTCTTGCCTCCAACAGGCATCGCTTTTAAAATTATCAAGTGTTAACACACGCAGGAAAACAATGGATTATAATCAGACCCACATGTTTGTGTATGATTATTATTCATATATTTAAAACAAATGAGGTAATTAGCTTTTTTTGGCAATACATTATACTTTTTTTTTAAATTATTCAAACAGCATATAAATGTCCCACTCTCAGATTTGTTTTTTCTTCTCTAATAATAATTTGACGCACTGGATTAAATTTAAAATAAACTGTACTTTAATATAAGTAGGTACCTGCCTAGTAGTATTTTTACAGGTTTATCGAAACATAGTATTTTGTATATTGCTATTTGTACCTATATTGTACAATACTAAAATATTTGAGTTTATCATTATATGAATATCAATTCTAATCAGTGGTTTAACTTATATATATATTTTTTTTGTGGGAGGGGGTTGTGGTTGAGGTGAAATTTAATAGATATTCTTTATCTGGTGTATTTAAAAATATAATATGGGAAGACGTCCTTCTACCCTTCGGATAATTAACCAATACCTAATAAATCTATAGGCAGGTATATATTACATACTGTTTAAACACTAGCTATTATAATTTACAGCAGTCCTTGAAGGTTTTTAGAAATGTAAAATTAGTAAAAATATATCAAGTTAGAACTATCCTGCAAAATATAATGTTATACACTTTAAGTGAACCTCATATATATAAAGTTTTTTTTAAAAAAGTGTTGTAATATAAAATAAACTAGAGGTTATAACAGGGAAATAAAACTATATCTTTTTCTCCACTCTCTACTGTATAATATTACGTGGGAAACTGCCTAACTTTCAATCCCAATTCCCAGATTAATAATATTATTCAAAGCGTATAAATTATAATATATTTTTAAAACAAATACATTTGAACTTCAAAAAATGTATTATTTAAGGCTAATATTCTTTTTGGAAAGTGTACGATACATATGTAATCATAAGAATATATTTTTCAACCTAGCATATTTGTTTTTGCAAGTACCATTAAGGCGCCCGGCGCAAATGTAATTTTGTCCTCAAAAATACACTCTACGGGGATAATGATCCTGTCATTTAGCATCAATCAAATTTGATTATTTTTTTTTAATTACTATAGATTGAAATACAGGCCCCAATGAACTCCGTTTTTCAATATTTTAATGTCAACTTTTATAATATTATGTCTTAAAAAGTAGATAATTTTAAGCTTTTTTTACATACTAGTTTTACTATTATTTGAAATAAAATTAAAATCGAAGTTCAATGAGGTAGAAATTCTTCTTCTTTCAGATAAATAAAACAGTTAAAAAAATCCGATAATTCTACAAGTCCTGAGAGCTTTTCTTGTGAAGTTATTTCTGTTAATATATAATACACCGTACCAACTCCCTGCCTCCCCTAAATAAGTAATCGAACAGTAAATTAGTGGAAAAGTATTGCAATTAAGGTGCCAACGTAAATATATAAAATATAATTTTTTAATTTTATACAATTGAGAAACATTGACACTAGAGTCCTTAGTTTTTGATTTTTATAGCGATTGTACGGTATATTTTAGTAATTTAATATAAATTATTGAGAAAATATTTTTTTTTTTTATAATATTGTTTAAAGTTTTGATTAGAGGAGTGAAGTTGTAAGAGGTGACATTTGTGGTAATAAGGTAACTGATTAGAGGATTCTCTTATCTAAACTTTGATTGCTTACAGTGTAAAATATAAAAGTATTTTGTTAAATATTGGATACATAAAAAAAATAGGAAAAGTTGTCTGTTTCAAATTATAAAATAAAAAAATAAGTTGACGAATTCCAAAAAGAAAATTACCAAGAAAGTGAATCGGTACTATTTAAAATACTGAATGATGCAAGAAATAATAATCACTGTGTACCTATAATCTATATACAGAATATAATTTATAACACAAATTCAATAAGTGGAAGATATATTATGAAAAGGTTAAATTATTTCCTAACATTTATATGTGGATACTGGATAGTTATATATATATATAGTTATATAGGTAGGTAACCTAGTAGATATTTTGATTATATTGCGCAAAAATGTCAATTAGTGATATTAAATTCGTATCTATTCAACAACCATATAGTGGCACGCCGGCATGTTAAAAGGATTTACCTTATAAGGAATAATCACGTTAAGAAACAAAAAATGTATATCTATAAACCCAGGTAGGTAGGTGTGTATATTATATATTTTTATGTATAGCGATCTGTATGCTATATGAACTAGGCATATCCAATAAGAGTATGTAAATAATTAACGGTAAAGTCAAGGAAATTATGACAAAATGAACATAAAATGGCTTGGATACAAATTATCTATATTGTACTGATTTTTTTTTCTATTTTATTTTAGCGTTGGAGTTTTGTGATTGCTTTAAATATTGAAAAATAATTTTTCTGAATATTATGTGTAATTGTTAAGCAACTGTAACGGCTCTTTGAATATTATTAGGATGGCAATGAAACTATTAAACAAAACTTATACAATTCGTTGAAGAGATTACATAAAAAATATGGGCTACACCGAAGAAAATATACACGGCAAGAGTTTGAACTGTTCGGTCTATGGGTCTGTAGGTGTTAAAACTGGTTTTTTTTGCCTAGCATGATCCGCGTGACGTCACACAATGAAGTCCAGCTACTTGATATTATATATACACGCGGTTTCATTGAAATGTCTAATCAGTACGACAGTAAGTACCTATTAGTAAGGAAAAATGATTATCATTTTTGCAATTGCATAACTTTAATTTTCATAAAGCGTAATTGCACAAATGAATTCATAAAATTAAAATATAGGTACCTACACTTTTAGAACCCTAAATCAATGAATGAATACTTATAAGAGGTCAACTACTTAATAGTACCACAATGAACCTATAATAATTTGTACATTTAATAAAAAAAAAAAAATTAAATGATAAAATAATATCATCTCAAAAGATCTTACAAGTAAATTATAGTAAACCAGTAAAGTAAACATTAGAGCAATATAAATATTTAATCATATGATCAATTTTTTTTATACACCCACTGCTGAATGAGTTTGATATTATGTATAATATATAATAAATTAATATATAGTATACTTAAGATGTACTTGAGATATACACTAGTCATAATTGTAACTAAAAGTATCTGCATTATTATTCGTCCAATTATCATAGTAAATATAAATATATAATATTAATTGTTTAACAAATTTAAAAATAATAAATCTGCTGCAGACAATAGTATAAAAAAGTAATTATTGAATAATTTCATAGAGCAAATAAAAAATTAATTAATCATGTTTTGTTATAAAAATTGAAATAGTTTAAGCTCTTCTAATTTCACATTACAAATCGGTATAATTAATTAATAATGCATAATTTTAATATAGACTAGATTAACAAACATATTAAGTAGAGTACCTGTTTAGAATAGAAATAGCCCGACTCTTTTTTTATTATTTAAATGAAAAAAATATTAGGTACCTACCTACTTCTATAAAAATAGTTAGAATTGACTGACTTGAATATTAATTGTGTATAGAGTGATTTACGAAGCATATGCTCATTGCTCACCCCATTTTTTCCTTTTCACGCAAATGGACAATGGTCATTGATCATATAATAACGACATACAAGATGTATACAACCTATAAAATAGGTGTCCTAGTAGGATTGGGCAAATGAGTACAACGCATGGTATAATTTAGTTAAGTGTAATAACTTCATGATCAAATAGGTTTAGGTGTTGGGTGATATCCTAACCGTTAAAAAATTTTAATTAACTTAAACAACAAAGATTATTATTTATTAGCGTTGGAGTTGAATCTTGCCGATGAACTAAGCTATCCAACAGACAACAGTGACCGGTTGAAACCCCTTTCGTATACATTCAGTGGTTGAAACATAGTCGGATATTTGATTGCATTTTAGGGGGCTAAATTCTTTTTTTTCAAGGTAAGAAGTGGGGCTTTGAAAAATGTTGAATAATTTGGAGGGGGCTTTTAATGTTTGGGGGGTGAATCCCCCCTTAACCACCTATGGGTTGAAAGAGAAGAGTAACAATGGGAAAAGCAACTTTCATTTGTAACACAAAGTGTACATATTATTATATAATACATAGGTATGTATAATATATTATATAGTTAGATAATAGATATAATTTATATAGAATGATAGATATTATAGTATGTAATATACGATTGGTTAACTACTTAATTTAAGTCAATACCAAGTACGACAAGCCATACAACGATAAGTTAGTGGAATGCACATAGTTTAAAATTAGTCTAAATATTTTGAACATTTATTCATATAGATCCCTGTACAGAAAATAATTATTTAAACACCCGCGTAATGACAAAAAGTGTAAGATCTCATTTATACGATTAATATGTTTTAAAATACCTACTACCAAATAACTAAAATATCTAATGTTGTCAATCAATTTGATCTTTAAACACTTACAAAAAAAATGGTGCCAATGTATTTTAGATGTTTTGAATTGCTTTAAGAACAATCTATGAGGAACTTGGTATTAAGAGGATCTGAGGATGTCACACGTAGTTTATAGTGATTAAACAGTAGTTTGCGTGAATGCATAGAGCAGACGCTGTCTTCGCCGTGGTACCTACTACTAAAGTCTAAAATCACCATAATGTATAAGGAAATTAGAGAAGAATATTGTTTATGATCAAGTGAGTCAATTTTTTTTATTTGCTTAAAACTAATTTGTTTAAAGAATATTCTTGGAATGCGAATACCAAATTTAGAATAGTGCATTATTTTGATCAATCAGACTATTATATATTTACATGGTTTTGTTTGTCTGAGTAGCGTTCTCTAAAATTTTAAAACCTTAGAAAATAAAATTGAAAATATAATGAATATTCAACTACAAAATAATTTACAAATTTTAGTGATTTTTGTCAATATTTGAATGACTGTACTGGTGAAAACTTCAAGTCCCAACTATAATAATATTTTTTTAACACTTTAGACCACATTATTTATATACTATTTAACGTATGTCACTTAATACAAATTTTTATATTAAATTCCAGTAAAAAAACTTATGAGTAATTTTGTATAACATTTTAAGTCTTAGCTTTTAAAATTTAATTTATTTGTAACTACCTACAAAATAGTTTGGAAATTGTTGTGATTTTGACGATTAAAATTAACTACAATGCCTATTGTGCTAAATCGTGAATCGTGATTATAATTTATTTTCGAATTTATTTTTAATTTCAGCAAGAAAACATATGAGGAATCTTGTAGTAAAGTCTTAAGATTTTTTACTCACAAACAAACATTTTGTCTTAGATAAATCGAAAAGAACTAAAACAGTAGACATTTCAAATTGCTCAAAAAATGTGATTTGATAATTACAATATATCTAGAAAATGTTAATGTACACATTTGGTAAAAAATCAAGTCTTTTAATCCCCAAAGTACCAATAAAATCTAATTTTTTACCAAAAACTACAATAAAAGTTGAAGATTGAAGCATTTTTACTTAAGATTACTTATTGAATATCACATTTATTTGTTATAAGGGCTATATGGCATAAGCACCAAACATATTAAAAAGAAATATCATTGCACAAATATTAATTTTTTATTTGTTTCAAAATATTCAAAATCGTCAATAACCTATAATATATAATCATGCAAATCTTTATTTTTGTTCATAAAATGCATAAAACGCCATTAATCGTATTTATTTTCTAAAATTAATTTTGACTATGGTATAAATTACTCGAAGGCTTACTCCATACGTATAAATTAGATAATGTTATAACACAAAAACCCAGAAGTTGTATCGTAATCAGATAATAATATATTGCTGTTTTTTTTATTTTAAATTTAGCTCTACATTTAATATCTGGCATGAAGTACACAGCCCACAGGTATGACCAGGGAATAGGGATATTGAGGATTTTGTATGGTACGATTTATTTATTTTTTAACTTGGTTTGATGGTGTGGTGCTCCGCTAGGAATCTAAAAACGACTACAATATTTTGCAAATGAGACACTGTCTTTTGAGTTTTCACCCTCCCCCCACCTTATCACATCACAGAATATAATTATACCATAGTAATGACAATCTATTCATTTTAAATATAAATAAATAGTTTTGCTTATAGAGAAATTATTATTTACCTAACGATGATAAATAGCGTTTTTAAACTATTTTCCCGGTACTGTTATATGATTTTATTTCGTGTTAGCTTGAAGCATGAATGGTGGTTCAAACAACAGCTATATTCGTTAAATGTATTAAAATTTTATATGAAGGAGTTAGTTATCCCTTATAACGGCGATATCGGGTTCATGGGTCAATATTTTTAATGGTCAGTGTTTCAATACCCGATAATTATTATGTTATTTTGTTAAAACAAAAAAAATGAATCGTATCTTTTAGTGCCATCTCTGAATCTATTGATCAAAATATTCATGAATTACTTTCACTAAAAATGTAAAAAACGAAAAATTACAAACATTGTAAGACTTCGAAATCTTATCTATACCTACATTTAATTTACATAACTGTACTAAACTATGTATAACGCTTATAAATTATCGAGTAAGAACTTATCTTAATTACTTTTGTTTTGATTTTTTTTAAGTTGAATATATTATTTTAAATATAATATAAATATTAGTTCCTAGTCGTTAGAAAATACAATAGTCTATATTTTGGAATCGAGAACATGTTTATAGGTTTTTGTTTAAATCGAGCTGCTGGCGTTTTTATGTAAACACTCCTTGTTAAATTACGTCAGTATTATAGACATAATCGGATCGGTTTATAACAAACAAGTTTCCCTTTCTTGCGACCTTAAAATGTCCAGTACAATTTTTGATTCAAGGTAGGTAATTTCAAATTTTTAAAAACAAGGTATACCTACATTTTAATTAAATTACATTTTTGGTTTGATTAATTATTATAATATTATGATACATTATAATAACTAATTTACTAATAAAGTAGAATTATAACATATTTGGTAAACCAATAAGCCGGCAATCGGCATTAGATAGCATATGTATATTTCATCAAATACTAACAACTAGAAATCCTGTCACTGATTATAATATAATATTTATACCACCATGTTTGTAAATCATTATTATATTTTGTACTAAAAAATGTAACTGTTTATTTTATGTAAACAAAGATATTCATTGTTTTTTCCAACAGTTATTCGATTTAAGTAATATAAAATCTACGGTGATCTTAATAGGAGTATAATAATATGTATAACGATTAATGTTACTAATATTAATCCAAGATACTCAATAAAAATATTTAATTTTAAACTACATCACATGTAAGTGTAACCTTAAAGGGTTTTTTTTCAAGGTCGTTAATATCTGAATGTTAAAAATAATTGATATTATCTTTTAGGCCGCAAGCTCTGAATTTATAAATGAAATATAATATGTAAAATTTATTTTGTGAGTCCTTATTAATAGTTTTCCATACCTACGTCGGTACACTGCAGTGGTGTACACCGTACAGTTTTATTCGACAAACAATGATCATAATTTGTACCAATTAATACCGATAACGCCCCAAGGTAGGATTTGCTACTTAACACGCAACCCAGAATATTTCCCTGACGTGTCTTATAATCTTTTACTATAGGTATCAACGTGATAGGTTTGAGAAATGTTACTCGTAGTACACGACAGTAGTTGTAGGTATAATCGTTTTATTATATTAGGTATAAACCTGCTCAGATACTTTGTTTCAGTGACGTATTAGTAATTATGAAATAAACTAATTTCGATTATTTTCGACGTTAGATTTTTATACGTAGGTAGGCAATGACCTTCCAAAAAAAATATGCAAAAAATGTACATAATATTATAATTTAGTATATACCGCGTGTTCGCGAAAGCTGGGTACACTCTATGTAGGCAACTCAGTTATCTACATCACTCGGTGTCCTATATATATTTTAGAATTCTGTCTGAGGGAGATTTATAATATAATAGCCTAGTTTCGTGTCCTGCAAACTGAATTCAAAAATATTTATAGGGTACCGAGTAATATGTGTAATTTAATTATACAGTGAACCCGGTTTTTGCGAACACACGGTACATTATATGGATATATTTATATAAGAGTATATTATAACATAAATAGTTACCTACTCAATCGTTCATTGTATGGTAAATGTTGTCATATAGAAATACGTATTCAATATTTTAAACTGACTTTGTGTATAGTTATTAGTTAAACGTTGATACCTATCATTGCTTGGAAAAAAAAATTAATTACCTGTAGCTAGTTTCGCCGTGTACTCTGGGTTTTCAACGATGTAATCAAGTCCTATTCTAGACTCCATGTCTAGATTCTGGTACTCTTCCGAGCAGCCATTCCGAACAATGCTTTTGTTATTATTGCGAATAGTTATCTACAACATAAGAAAATATATTCAGTATTTAAAATATTAAAATTCCATTCACAGATACCACACAGACTGGCCTATATAAACACTTGACATTAGCTAAATGTCCATAACAACGCGGTAAGCCGTAAACCTATATAAGCATGAAGTGAAAGTGACAATATTCAGCGATTTTGAAGATCAACACTATGACAGAATTACCAAAGAATTATCTTTTAGAAACAGAATATATTTTTACACGTCCGTAAAATTTAGCTAACGTACCATTCATAATCTAGTCACAGTTAGGTGTACTGCATAATGCCAGAACATTATAGGTTTTAATTTACGATTACATTAAAACGATACAGGTATACTGCAGCTATAAGCTAACATCACATATAATAATGTACAGAATCAATAAAACATTTTTGTTCATATAAATTATTAATAATTAGATATGATATAAGCTGTTAACAATACGTTAATAGCATGTATAACAAAGGCGCTAAAGAATACGAGCGGTGTTATCAAATTAAATGAATATTCAAATCCGCCTGCATGATGTACGTATGCGCGTGCTTATATGCAAGTCTTATTTATTTTGCTGGTTTGATTCAAATTTAAATGCTTTAAGTGTTTATATGTAATAAACATATTATTATACCGGTCAAACGGTTTGTGCGTAAATTCTCTCTTTCCCGAGTGGCATTGAACGACACTAAAACACGACTAAGCCTCATGACCAGACATGGTAGTTACTGGAATAATATTATCATCACGCGTGTTGCAACTTCTTTTTTTCGTGTCAATCTTCGTCAAGGACGCCACCGTATCCGTTTAATGTATATAATAATATGATTGTTTATATGAGATTTGGTATGACATATTTCAACAAAAAAAAAAGATTATTTACTTTAAGGTACCGGAAAAGTCAACAATTGAATTTGAAATGATATAGGTACTTATGAGTTGTATACTTGTACGGACAATAAATATATTGTACAGACATTGATTTTTAAACCGTCGAGATGGTCATCAAAATTACTTTACAGTAACTCTAAGGAAATTAATAATACGAGTACCTACGTAGGTTTGCAGAATTATGGTGTTTTTGTAATACGAATATATACATGCAGTATGTGTAGTTGCGAATTCGAGACAGACTGTAAGAAAAATCTGTATGCGAACGAGTGGGTGTCTTCCAACGACCAAAAGGAGTGGCTATGTAATTGTGAAGTCATCATTGAGAGCTATAGAAGAACGAACAGTCGTTAGAAATGTGTATAGAAATAAACTAATGATATTATTACATACACCAGAATTGAGTAATCATTGATATAGTATAAGATAATAACAATATATTATTCTTCAAATAATTATTATGAAAAAAAAAAAAATCGTATCTAATAATAAAATGGTCATTGATCGTGAATTTACACTTGTAAAATACAATATTGTCATTCAATAATTATAGGCTTTATGATAATATAATTATTGCTCTTTTAAATTTATAGCGATACTGAACACACGATAAGTACCGCATAAATTAACGCAGTAACATTATTGTCGAAGAAATCTAGTGAAGTGGACTACAAAAGTACTACACACAAAGTGATAGATGGATAGTAAACTGTTAAGTGTTTCGGCCGACCACAACACCCACATATTTTCTCATTACACGTGTCTTGTCTTTTGAGTAAAATATTTTGACACCTATAAAAATGTAATCTCTATACTTACTACCTTCCTACAGGTTTTGATCGTTCGTAACCACAAAATAACATTGAATAAATACATAATGTAATATTTTTCTTTAACAATTGTATACGCTATAGATCGGTGTTGCTGCTCATAATATAGCCTATAGGAGTCAGCGAAGTACCTGTATAGTAATATATTTGGGGTGTATTGTCTTGTGCACTACCTACAATATGCTAATATACATTTAACAACAGTGGTCATAAAAAATACCATCGACGTGTTAAGTTATAAAAAAAATATTGTACACACCGCAACGATTTTAAACACTTTCTTTCAAGGATAAAAGTATGCAGGACCTATATTGTCTGCAATATAGACAAGACTTAAAGTTGCGACCAGTGAGCTCAATAGATAAAACATATTCACCTTTTACCATTTTTAACCATTACTTTTAGAGTTACAAGGCTTGGAGCATTTACCCTACTTAAGCCAAATCTATGTATGTGATTGTGATATTGGTATATTCAATTGTAAACATTGTGCGGCCGAATCGGGAGAGAAATCCTAAGACAATAGACAATGAATCAATTTTCAAGTAGCTTACAGTTGCTGAAACTAAACGCAGTATTGGTCCCGAGAACCCAATGCACTTTTATTGTATGTATTGCGTACGTGACATATTAGGTGGCCGGCGATTTAAACGAGGGTAAATGAAGTGGATGCATAAAGTCGATGGACTATAAGGTTCAATGGACACCTAATTATTATTCGACTTTTTCTATTTATTATACTAAACGTTACTATAGTTCAGGAAGTCTATCTCTTTTCGGTTTATTAGCCACGTAACTGTTTCTGATATATTGTTAAAACATAAAATATTGTTTTAATATTCCTGATACGCAATGTAGAAGTGACAAATTGGCCATTGTTTTCGACCGTTCACGTCAACGGAACAGGAAGTTTATGACGTCCGAGAGATGAGAAACAATGAAAAAAAAAATATTAATAAATGCAACGCCTATCCCCTACTCAGTGAATTTTCATTATTGGCTTAAAAAACGATTTTTCCCCCAAAATGTATACAGCTATTATTACTGTGAACAATCAATATATTTGAATATTAATAATAATTAATTTCCTCGATTGTTCTAGTATAATTCTTATTTCTTCTTAATATATAAAATAATATATACCTAATAATCGTAAACAAAATCGAAATCATGGTAAAGCATTCATGATAATGTGTAAGTTACTAATTATGCTAATTAACATCTGGTGAAAAATTAACCACAATGACTTTATTGTAACTACCAACAATATACGATGGATAATAAATTATTTTACATATAAATATTAAAATCAGAAAGTTATTTAACACAATAATTGCTTGGAAATGTATTCAACCTTCTTTTGAAAGTTATAATTATACATAAACATTATCGACTATTCTAATCTTTTTGGAAACTTCCAATAACAATAACAGCAAAAAGAATTAGCATACACAATTTACATTTTACAAAAATATACCTACTATAATATTATGTGTCTACATGTACCTATCGTATATTGTATACAGTATACACTAGTCAGTATAGTCACTAAGTAATACACGAGTATAATACTATGTTTATTTTAGTATTCGTTTATCATATTATAATGTTATGCTTCTGCTCTTAATTAAGTCATTTATATTCCTTGAATTCTATCGTGAAAGACAACTTAAGTCCTATAGTCCTAAATGCACTAGCACGTACTTCTAACAATCTTACGGGTCCCTTTTCAAGAAACCCTATTGAAATCAAACACCAGATGTACTTATATTATATTATAGTTTTTGTATATACAATATTCATATTATAACATAGGAACATATATTTTGAATTATTTTACGAGTTGTAGATACTAAAAAAATAATAACACTAAATAACCATAATTTACTCTTATTTTGATGGGTTTTAAAGTTGGTTTTTAAAAAGTATTTTTCAACTTAAATCGGTTATACTTACCTAATTACGTATTATTTTATGCTATTAACACGCGCATAATGCACGAATAACACTTGTAAAATATATACTCCTGGATCTTCATTGAATAAAAATATGTCCCACAAAGATTTTAATATTTAATAATTTGAAGTGGTGAGGTGATATAATTTCCATCAACACACTATTTTTAATGACTTTATTTTTCGGACAACACCCTACTTTATAGGTACTTGAAAATAATAACATAAATTAAACAGTTTTTCATGTATTATGTGCAAATAATATACGAAATAATAATACGAGAGCCAAGTGCTAGTTTATTATTTTTATATAGTTCAATAGTTATAATTTATAAATATAATACACATATTAAAGTGTAGTTTATATAATATAATTAATATATATATAATTATAGTCATACAGGAATACAGGCATACTAAACAATAGTTTAAATAATATTAAAATTTATTAGGCATACTGTAATCGAAATAGTCAATAGATGTAACTTTTTATTCTAATAAATAAATGAAACTCTTATTAGTTATTATTGAAATAATATAATAATAACTATAATAGTAGTTATAATGTATATAATACGTATAGTTAATAAGCTATATAACTAAAATTTAAGTATTAGGTTTTTAATTTTTGTAGTCTTAATAATGTAAAAATGAAAAACCATAATGATCGATCCATATTATGTTTGTATTATTTGCAGTAGATAACTTGCCAACATGTGTGTAAAATAGACATTCAATAGTATATCGTATATGCATTTATATATAATAATAATAATAATAATAATAATAATATATAATATAATTCTAATATAGGATTTAGTTTAGGATATCGCAATGTTCTATGTTGGATTTGTGTCAAATACAAAATAGTAAGGTCGAACGACAGTTGTTAGTGGCGGTGAGTGGTAGTAGGCGAGCCAGAGGAGCCCTTATTTGGAAACTGGCCGTCTGTCCGTCCCGTCCTTTAATATTGTTATTATAACGCCAACCTTGCCCCCAACACAAACGGCTAGTATTAGTCATCTTCATTAATCAAATATGCTTAAAATGTTTAACTTAGTGCTATATTATTGGTATTAACACAGGAAGTCGTATAATAAAAATGGAGATCTAAGGGAAATCAATAAAATTCCAATAACTATTCCATTATACTATATTTTATTACATTATATTGAAAGATATAATTGTTATTTTTGAGTATTCGAAGTATTTGGAAAATATTTATTTCATTTTGTTTGATTATATCTATGCGTTTGTAACCTCATAGTAAAACTAATATGACATTCATATAGATAAAAGTAGGTTTCTTTAGTCATTCAAGTACAAGATGTAGTCATATTTTATTTTACCTTAACTTTAATAAAAATTGTATTTATTAAAATATTTTTTTTTATTACTTATTATAATCAAAGCTACTTTTTAAATATTGAGTTTGGGCAGTTAATAGATATGATTACAACTGTGTATTAATAATAAATGTATAGTAATAATTTTAGTTTGGGTACATAATGTCGTAAGCGTGTTTAAATATAAACACTAAGACATAAACATATTTTAAAAGTTAAAAATATTTAGTAAAAATAACTGAAAATCTTTGACTATATTTTAAGTTTATATTCATTAACACGTTTTAAAGATGATCTTTAAAAATATCAATACCGAAATACAGAAATGCAATAAAAATAAAATTGTTGATTGAATCAAATAGGTTAAATTAAATATAGTAATGTATTGAGTATTTATGCTGTATATAATAAATATTAAACCTACCTATAATATTATATGTAAATAATATGTTATAAAAAAAATATAAAAGTTTGACGTAGGCATATTGAATATTAAAAAATAATTAATAGTAATCTATAGTCAATACCTAAATATTTACTTTTTTAAATATTAAAAATTGAGATTTACGATTTTCAAATTAATTTATACAGTAATAGGTATGTATAATTTAAAACTAATTTCATAAAACCGTAACTTGAAAAATGGTAAACATAAGTTATGACGTTAAGTCGAGTTAGATAATTCTGTATTTTAGTTTAAGTACTTAATTCGTTTCGAAAATATATTTTAATAGGTACAGCTTATAAAATGTAATATTGTATATATAAATGTATAATCCATAAATACTAGATATGAAAATATAAAATCATTTTAATAATTAAAAAATGTTCTTTGTAATTTTATTATTTTTATATCCAGTTTGTTAATACAAAATCTATTCTTGAGCAATAAATATCTCGAATTTTTGCAAATTAACATAGTAAGTACTGCCTACGTAATACCTCATGTGACTCTGCCCCAACATATCAAAACGTATGGTAAATTAATAACTTTAATTTTAACAGTAAATCTGATGGTATAGCCAGAATTTGTTTATTGAATGATTTATCGCACATTGGCTATAATTGAAGTAATAATTTAACTAAAAGTTAATGTAAATCATGAAAACTAAAAATATATGGCGTAAAGGCGTAAAGCGTTTATAAAAACATTGAATTTAGTTAAAAAGTGTAATTTTGTATGAAAAAAACTACAAATACAACTAAGGAAGTGTATATAATAACCAGTTTTTACTCGCTAACAACTCAATGACGACTTACAAATTTAATAAAATAATAAAAATAGTGTTGGCAGAGGGTGTGTCTTGATAATATAGTTTGACGGGCCCCTTTTGACTCTTGATGTCCGGTCGTTTACACTGTCAGCCTGTCAGCTAATAATTCGGCTTGTTGGGATTTCAAAGAAAAATGACAGTATAAACGTATTATAAACGAACATTAAACGGCAATATAGAACTTTTTTATAATCGAAATTGCCTATGAGCATACAAAACCACAGTACACAGTTTACATTCTACGCATAATATTGAGTTAGTATTTAAACCTACGTGAATGCTGAATCCAATACATGTATCCTATGGGCATTTCAGATTTACATAATTTCTATTTCTATTTATTATACAACGTAGGTACCCACCGTCCGTATAGGTATACTCATAACACATTATGGCAATTATGTTATACAAATACAAACAACCTGCTTGTTGATTAATATTGTTTTATTAATAATAATATTTATTAAGATACATTTTGAAAGAAGTGTAATAAATTTTAATAAATTTAATCGATCCACTTATTGGTAACGAAATATT
Organism: Macrosiphum euphorbiae; assembly: GCA_949089665.1. Lineage (NCBI taxonomy): Eukaryota > Metazoa > Arthropoda > Insecta > Hemiptera > Aphididae > Macrosiphum > Macrosiphum euphorbiae. The sequence goes on along the minus strand of CARXXK010000001.1, from coordinate 154,944,455 downwards.
GTTTAGCTTTCACTGCGATGTTGTACAGCAGGACATACAAAATAAAGAAAAAAATTATAATATCATTATCATCAAAAAGTACATTTTGTTCGGCTTAATTATTACCAAGTAATAACAACAAAATAATACTATAATATTACTATTATTATTATTTATATAATCGTTAATTCGTTATGATGCTAATCATTGCTTTCTTTAAATAATATAGCACTTAAACAAATATAAATATTTATAAAAATCTACTTTTGATTGAATTTTCTAAGCTATCAAATATTTTAGAGCATTGCTATTATTACAATAATTATATTTTATTATAAAATAGGAATATCATTATAATACATAATCAAAAAATGTATTACTTAAATACAACATTAGATAGGTAACAATTCTTGTGAAATTGAAATTTACGATAATTTAGACTTCATTCGACATATTATTAGTGCCTACCGAATCCTTTCTGTTTGTGATTTATATCAGTTAATTATTTCTCCAATTATTATTAATTTATTCTTATTATATAAAATAAATCAATAATATAATACCTACTTTATTTAAAATATCTACATCGAAAAACTATTTTTATTTAACCACATATCAAATTCTTTAAGTTCTAGGACATTGTATTAACTATTATGTTATGTATAATAACAATACCTATATATCGCATGTATAAATATGTAAATTTGCACTTTGATAAAATAAAAATAAAAAAACAAAACATGTTCAGATAAAGATAAATAGTTGTGTATGCAGTATTGTACTAAAGATAAAATTCTATACCACAATAACCAGTATTTTAGCAAGACATTTAAAAAACAAGAAAAAAAGCAAGACATGGCTCCAAGTAGATAGATAGGTATCTTTATTTTTTTTATTTAACTTAAGAGTCAAATAGTTTTAATATATCATTTTAGATAATTATATAATTTTATTATTACTACATTTACTATATTGATAAATGTAAGAAGTTACATAAGTAATCACAATTTCACCATTAATTAAGTTGTAATTGTCATAAACAAAATAATATGATCAAATAACGTATTTTAAAACAATGTAATTCATTGGTTCATTAACAATTACAAACATAGTTAGGTACATACCAAAGAAATGTCTGAATATTATGTTTATCTTTTTGGTAATCACAACACTTTTTCTAAGAAATAACAAAGATAATATCAAAATATTTGCTCACAAAAAAAAAAAAAAGTGAATAATATTAATACGCGTAGGTAAATGAATATAAAGCTGTATGCGAGGAACGGGTTAAATCAAAAACGAACGTGTTGATCGGATCGGTATAAGAAACAAACTGTTGCTAAGGCGCCATCCGAGAAGACACCTACATGTGTTCCTTGATATTGTTCAAGTATACAACTGTTCCCTTTCCACAATATACTAGTTTCGAATGTTTTCATTTATTGGAAAAAAAAATAATTAACAACGTGCAAGTGTTTACGTTTAGTATCTTATATAAAATGTATTGTGATAGTATCTTACACGTATACTTAATATTTATATTAAATACTTTACTTATCATTCGTTATATTTATATTTTTTGTAGAAACAATGTGTAAGTAAGTAGTACATATATTGTAGAGGATATGAGATTTAAATAATAATGCTTATTAGATATCACAGAAAAAAAGATTAAAAATTGGTCGGTACAGATCATTCTTAAAGTTTATATTACTTAAAATAAATATATTGTTTTGGTTAAACATTGCAACAATCGATAAGTTTGAATATAAATTAAACCTTTATAATACCTATTATAAAACAATATGAATTATATCTACATTTGAAATATTTTAGTTTTTATTTAATGATTGTATTGTGTTAGTATCCTTTTTATGATCATCAATAACTATTATAATATATATATAGGTGTTAGCAAAAGTGTTGGTCATTATGTTTGAACTACCAAATACACATACCTACTAAAGTTATAACCCTCAAACTTTTAAGTTCTCTATATAAATCCAAATTATATTTATTATGTATAATTAGGCCAAGATACATTGAAATTTACGTATCCAAAACGTGCAAGCAACCATATGGTAATCCAAGGACTCAAAGAACATTGAAGAATCGGCATCTGGGTCATCGTGTATGATTATGTATATGATTCACAGTGATAAATTATTTATTATTCTTTGATGACAACGTATATATCCAATGCTTTTTAAAATCATATCACGATGTAAATAGCTTAATTTATTATGAACAAATAACTATTGTTTTAAATTTATAATAGATAATATTACTCCAAGTTAGAACTGAAATTAATGTGTGATAAATAATAAGAATAGTCCGATTTTCAGAAGTAGTAGGTACCCATAGTACCAATATATATATATGTATATATACTCATACCTAATACATTTTACATTAGGCCAATTAGTCGGACGATATAAACTACAACTTTGTTCGTAATCAATCTACCGACACATTGTATTAATTAAGACAAGATTTAATATATTATACATTTATATATTCATGCCCAAAACAATTCGAATACCATTTAAAAATAGTTATTATTCATCGAATTAGTTGACACGTGTTGCGCAGGTGTTACGACTTGTCCATTTTTGAGTAAAGACAGATCAAGGTTAAAGCATAATTAGAATTGATTAGGTATTTCAAAAACAAGCAGGATAACATAGGTAGGTACTATCTTAATAAAAGAATTCAATATTCTGTTATAAATCCACGTATATAATAAGTATAGGTTGGTATAAAGTGATAACGATATAGTAAATTAGATAACCAATATTATAGAACTATATAGTTTAAAGCATTGTTTAAAAAATTAACATTTATGCGGTACCTACCTACTATTATTGTTTTTGTAAAAGATTCTTTGAACAAATAGACATTAATAGTACCCGAACATTATAGACTATAATAATTTATAGTGTAGTACAATAATATTATACCTAAGTGTCACTATCTATTAAGACTGGTCATTAATACGTGTTAATAAGTTAAAAATTAAGCTTATTTCAGCTTATTAACTCAATAATTACTACAGTTTGATTATTTTATAAGCTAAACTTTAACTTAACTAATTTATTTCCACGTTAACTTAAAATGATAAGTTATTACTTATTAATTATTATACATGTTACTCTTTACTGTATACCTACCTATTAGGCATAGTAGGCATACAGTAAACTTTACTGAGTAAAGTATAAAAGTTAATGAAGTCAAGACTCAATAGAGTTTTATACATCATAGGTATACATTATAGTTGAATATCTTGAAAACAGTAATATTTATTACTATAATAGTGCATACATTATACACTATACGCCTTTATAGCACCTTAAACATTATATTCATTAATGCCTTATGCCAGTAGGTAACAAATCAAAGAGAACATATTATTATTTGGAAAAATAAAAATATAAAACAATGAATTATTCTTTGAATTAGCGTTAAAAAATTCCTCAACGAGTTAAGGCGATCCACAGTAAAAGTATATAAAACATAATTATAATTATAATGCCTACCCAGAAAGGGGGGACGTACTCTTAAGGGAGCAGGTGGACGGAAACTAACCCTCTCCCCGCCCACCATGGTCTTTTAATATTTTTATAAGTACATATTTCCTGTCACACAACCGAAAACCACTGATACTAAAAACTAAAAACTAAAAACCATAACCGTATTTAGGAGAGGAGTGAACGCCCTAAGTGGAACTTTTTATACGGACATACTTGTAATTATAATTATTTTAATTTTTAACTATACATAATATTCATGTATAGTAAAGCATGATGGTGATTCATTGTCTAAGCGAAATATGAATGCGTACCCTCATTGTATCCTTTAAAATTTTAATAATGCATTAATTTAAACAATTTAACTAAGGCTTAAATCTTCCTTAAGATGAAGATTTTCTGGCAACACAATATTGTGGCAATGTGTCCTTTTTAAACAAGAATTTGTGTTAAAGATAATATCCCTTCAAATGCATGTTTTTACATAGAGTAGAAAATAGATGTAAAGCTTAGAGCTTTAGACTAGTATTTAATTCAGTGGTTTAAGTGTTATGGGGGGGGGGGGCGAAGTCCCACTAATTAAAAATAATATTATAGCGTACCCTAGATCTGCTCTAATTATTTAGGTACACACATTTTTTTTTACTCGTTTGTACCCCACTTCCAATTTTTTTCCAATTCAAGCATTGAGCTATTTAATTATATTCAGACAATTTTTACAGGTCACAAAATGTTAATTGATGACTGATATTAGGTAATGACTAATCTAATAATTACAATAATTTTCGAAGTATCGTAGCCCAACTGCCCAAGTAACTTTTAAACTTATTATATTGTGGACTATTGGACTATTATTATAGTATTATCTTTAGTATAAGATGCTTATTAGGTAACTCAGAAACTACTCGTTGAATCGTGATTTTTAGTTCACACTTTATGCTTACAAATATCTTCAAAGAAAATCATCTGCTCTGTGTACCTAATATAAATATTATTTAACCCTTGTATTAAGCTCTTAGTTTATTTTCTTATCATTATAACGGGTCGTAGAAGTGTTTGAATAACTAGTGTGCGACTATTCGCTCTATAAGGAACTTATTGGCTGTAAGTATTACAGGTGAGCCTAACCTCGGCTCATTGTCTTCGGGAAACGGGCGACCCATTTCTACTCGTACCATTTGAATTTCGTCGCACCGCACACTACTACCATTGATTTCATAATAATATATTTCTATAGTATATACTATTATAAAATCAACGCTACTATAGTTACTACCTATTTTATTATACGTACTTGCCACTAGGTACTCGCTGATCGACAATCGAAAGGCATGACGGACGCGGAGGAAAAGTCAGGTGACAACCGCTTTTTTTTTTCGAGACAACTGGCCAACAACGATGGAAAACATCGTGGTTACCGCTTGCGATTTGAGAATATATACCATAACGGCGTTTGTTTAGCAAGAATGTTATCATTATCATGTAATCAATTTAAAATACAGTCCACTGCACTTATCACATTTAAAAACTAACCTCCAATTTAGGAAAATGTGAATTATTGCATTGTCAGGCCTAGTCGGGTTATGTCGCCGAGACAGTTATGTTTTTTTGTTGAACTGTTTAAATAAAAGGAACAAAACCTACATCATTTTTTTTGCATCTACCTTTTTTTCCCAACATTTAATGGTCAATTCGAGCAGGATATGAATTCGAGATTTGTGCGCGTTACATTCGCGTATACATCGTTCGTCGGTTTCGTACGCGTTACATGCGCGTGTCCGACGGTCATATTCTAATTGTCGTGCGCGTTACATTCGCGTGTCCGACGGTCATATTCTAAGTGTCGTGCGCGTTACATTCGCGTATACATCGGTCGTCGGTTTTCGTACGCGTTACATGTGCGTTTCCGTCTGTGTCGTGCGTTGTACAATCGCGTAATCGGCTTTCCGTCTATTTTGTATTGACTTACCTAATTGATTCAAGATGGAGGAGAAGTTGACAACTTTACGAAAAACTCTCTCAAACAAGGAAAAGCTGATAAGGAAAAAGTTACACATAGTCACCACATTGACAATGGAGGGACTGGCGAGTCACGAAATAAAAGTGCATTTAGAACTTGCAGAAAGTGCGTTTACAACGTATGCAAATGCACACGATGAGCTGTCCTTGTTGGTCGAGGACTCTGAGGTTGAGTTAATGATTGACGCCTTGGAAGAGGTATCTCGGACGTTCATTAAAATCAAGGGGATTTTGCAAAGTACATTAGACTTAAGGCAAACTACACACGAACCTCAAAACGAAAATGCACTTAGCGAACAAGGGCAACAATCCATCAGGTTACCTCCCATGAACCTGCCTACATTCACAGGAAAATTGGAAGATTGGTATGCTTTCCACGACCAATTTTCATCTGTTATTCACGTTAATAAATACATTGACAACACCAGAAAAATGCACTATTTAAAATCATGTTTATCAGGAGAAGCGGCTAATGTAATTGCATCATTATCATCGACTGGTAACAATTATCTGGAGGCTTGGTCTTTGTTGACAAACCGTTATGATAATGAACGTCTTGTTCTACAAGTACACTTACAACATTTGTTCAATCAACCACACATTCAGAGTGAAGCTGTTAGCTCCTTGAAGGCATTGGTTGATACAACAAATAAACATCTTAGAGCATTAAAAGTATTAAAACAACCCACTGAGTCTTGGGATACAATTATAATTTACCTTATATCATCCCGTTTACCAAGTGAACTCAGAAAAGCATGGGAAATTGAATCATCTGCCTATGAGTCTCCATCTTGGTTACAAATGTGTAAATTTATGGAGAAAAGAGTACACGTGTTAGATTTATTACAACTACAATCATCCAGTACACCCAGATCTAAGCTTACCAACAAGTGCAACAGTCGAGCAACAACTCATGCTGTGACTGCAGCCGTGCAATATTTGTTCACAGCATCATATTATTTATCAGTGTAATTTATTTATGAAGTCAACAGCGAGTGAGCGACATGCATTGGCTAAGAAGGCCAAATTGTGTATAAATTGTCTACGGGCCTCACATTCTTCCAGTCAATGCTCATCTGATAAAACATGTAAAGAATGTGGTGGTAAACATCATACACTTTTACATTTTGGTGACTCTAAGGGAGAAAACAATACTTCTGAAGTGCCCACGTTGACTCTCAAGACACAACCATCGACATCTAGTGGAATAGACACTGTGGCAGTTAATCATGGTGCCTTAAGAGAAAAGTCAACGGTCATATTATCAACAGCAGTGGTGCGCGTGTACGGACCAAGTGGACGGTCAGAACTATGCCGTGCATTAATAGACACTGCATCTGAATCACATTTCATTACTAAAGCCTTAGCAAGTCGGTTAGGTTTAAAAACATTGCATCAGCCAATGATAATTGATGGTGTATCAAATGCTTCTACAACCACATCTCAAGTTTCCACGTTCAATATTTCTCCTAGGACCAATGGCAAACAAATGACGTTAACTGCCTTAGTGTCTCCTAAGATAACTGTGGATCTACCCACTGCAGCCGTGGATGTTTCACAGTGGACTCATTTAGAGCAGGTTGAGTTAGCCGATCCAACATTCCATGTGCCCAACAAAATCGACTTACTCATAAGTGCTGAATACAGTCTGGATATAATGCTCGATGGTAAAATACAAGGACCCAAAGGTACGCCGTCGCTACACAACTCTATCTTTGGGTGGATAGTATGTGGAAAATTATCTAAACCCCACAATGAACTATCAATGTTTAAGTCGGTCACGTGTTGTACCACGACGATTGAATCACTTGTGAACCGATTTTGGGAACTGGAAGAGGTACCACGCCTCACATGTATGTCCAAAGAAGACCAACAGTGTGAAAAGCATTTTGTTGAGACATTTACGCGAGACAGCTCTGGTCGTTACACTGTCAGACTTCCTTTTGTAAAAGAACCACCGCTAGTGAACAATTCTTACCAGCTCGCTGTTCAACGCTTAAAGAAAGTTGAGAGAAGTCTGCAGACCAAACCTGCCTTACACCAACTCTACAAAGATTTTATGAGTGATTATGTAACAGCCCATCACATGACATTAGTAGAGTCCACTAGTCCAAGTCCGATTATATTCATTCCACATCATCAAGTTTTAAACCCATCCAGTACTACTACGAAGCTTCGTGTTGTGTTTGATGGTTCATGCACCATGGACACAGGAAACTCATTGAATGAACTACTTCACAAAGGACAAAAATTACAGAAAGAGGTAATTGACATATTAATCCGTTTCCGTCTACCTCGCTATGTTATTACCGCAGACATTCGACAAATGTTCCGACAAATCTTAGTACACCCCGACGATCGTGTCTACCAAGGTATTGCCTGGCGTCCAAATGAATCTAGTCCAATAAGAAGTTATACCTTAAATACGGTGACGTATGGGCTTATCACATCACCATACCATGCTTTACGAGTCCTGAAGCAATTGGCCTACGACGAGCAAGGGACTCATCCTGAGGCAGCTGCGGTGCTACAGCGAGATTTCTATGTGGATGAGGTAATGACCGGACGAGATGACATTACTGCCACAATCAAGCTACACCAGGAGCTACTACACTTGCTCGCCCGAGGTGGGTTTGAACTACGTAAGTGGGCCACCAACTGTGAAGCAGTTTTAACGCACATTCCGACAGCACTAAGAGCCACTCAACTAACGCTGATCGACCACATGGATCCGTCAATCAAAATATTGGGTATATCATGGAATGCTCAACGCGATACGTTCTCATTTCATGTTGAATCTTCCAAGGTTGGTGAAACATGTACTAAACGCTCATTACTTTCGGAAATCGCGAGGATTTTTGATCCGTGTGGATGGTCAAGCCCACTTGTGATCGTTGCGAAGATCATTATGCAACACCTGTGGAAGAACAAGTTGGATTGGGACGACCCGCTGCCTGACACACTGATCAAATGGTGGTCGGATCATCGATCTTCCTACGGTGCTCTTCGCTTCTTTGAATTACCACGGCATTGCAATGACGAACACACTCAGGTAACCACATATAGTCTACACGGTTACAGTGACAGTTCGGAACAAGCTTATGCTGCTGCTCTCTACCTAGTGTCAGTGTTTCCTGACGGTAAATCATCATCACATTTAGTTCTGTCTAAGACCAGAGTTGCACCTCTTAAGACCCAATCAATACCCAGGCTTGAGTTGTGTGGTGCCACGTTGTTAGCATCCTTGACCAAACACCTATTAGAGGCACTGTCTACAATCAACATAGAATCAGTCAACTTGTGGACGGATTCTACAATCACTCTACAGTGGATTCAGAGTGATCCACACCGGTGGACTACCTTTGTATCCAATCGAGTGAGTCAAATTCAAACCTGGTGTCCCTCAGCGGTGTGGCGGCATGTCCCGTCTCAGGACAATCCTGCGGACCTGGCCTCCAGGGGCCTGTCAGGTGATCAACTTATTACAAATGCCTTGTGGTGGCATGGTCCACAATGGCTATTACCCCCCAATCCATGGCCACAGTCTACGTTTGAATGTGAGGATCCAAATCAAACTCTCCAAGAGGAACGTAAGCCACAGGTAACTACACATGTGACCACAGAAGCTGACGCGTTTAACTCCAACTTGCTAGCTAAGTACTCGGATTTGAGTAAGTTATTGCATGTCACTTGTTACATTTTACGTTTCTATCACAACTGCCAAAAACCTGTAGCTCTTCGTCTAACTGGATTACCAACTGTGTGTGAATGGCGATCAGCCAACTTAAAATGGATCCGGTTAGTACAACAGGAATGCTTTCCACTCGACCTTCATCAGCTGCGACTGGGTCTCCCCGTCAAGTCATCCAGTACTCTGGTCAGCCTAAACCCCTTCCTTGACAAAGCAGGGGTCTTACGCGTTGGTGGTCGACTCACTCAGTCTAGTTTACCTTATGACATGAGGCATCCAGTTCTTTTACCAAAGGCACATCTGTATACAACTATGGTAGTACGCTCCATCCACCTTCTGCACCAGCATGCTGGTCTCAATGTCACTATGTCTCTGGTGCGGCAGAAGTATTGGGTTGTACATGGGCGCAGCATCATCAGAAAGGTTCTTCATGATTGTGTTAAGTGTTGCAGATTTCGACAAGTCAAAACCCACCAACTCATGGCTGACTTACCGGCTTTTAGAGTTAATTACGCACCAGTGTTCAGCCATTGTGGAGTTGATTTTGCCGGACCTTTCAGTACTAAGCCCTCAGTTGGACGTTCAAGAATTGTGTACAAAACATATTTAGCTCTCTTCATTTGCCTGACCACCAAGGCTGTACACCTAGAAATAGTGAGTGACTTGTCAGCCGATACCTTCATCGCCACACTGAAACGTTTTGTTGCCAGACGAGGCTATCCAACTAAAATGTACAGTGATAATGGTACGAATTTTACTAGTACACATCATAAACTACATGAAGTGTACAAATTGCTGTGCTCTCAACAATTGAACTCAGCCCTGAATACTTTCTGTTTGCCCAGAGAGATAGACTGGCACTTTATCCCACCAGCTTCGCCACATTTTGGTGGTATTTGGGAAGCTAACATCAAATCTTGTAAACGCATACTCCAACGCATAACTCTAAATAGTGTCTTTATATATGAAGAATTACACACATTGTTTTGTCAAGTCGAAGCGCAACTTAACTCTCGACCACTTTGCCCCGCCAGTATGGAAGCCACCGATTACTCAGCACTGACTCCCGGGCACTTCCTGTTAGGTAAAGCTCCTATGTCATTACCTGAAGTCGACATTCCTGAGCCAACACCCACTAATCGACTCACCAGGTGGAATAGAATACAGAAAATGCAGCAGTCCTTCTGGAAACAATGGTCGCAAGATTATTTGGCTACACTACAGCAACGGAATAAATGGACCACTCCCCAGCCTAACCTCCAAGTCCACGATCTCGTTCTCCTCAAGAAAGAAAATATGGCTCCCACTCAGTGGCCCCTAGCCAGAATCCTCGAGGTGCACCCCAATCCTGCAGACCACTTCGTGCGAGTTGTCACACTGAAGACAAAGGATTCGGTGCTAAAGCGTCCTATTAATAAACTCATAAGACTGCCTATCGAACATTAGTTAACTGGTTAAAGCCAATTAATTCAATTATTCAATTATTTGTTTTGTTATTAATCAAGAAATTTTGTGTCACCTTATGTGAATTTTATATTGTTATGATACTATAGTTTATACTCTGTTGAAATCTATCTGTAACTTACCCATTATGCCATTTTTACAATGTTTAAATTATTTATTTATTTATTCCACTTCCTTTTGAGAATACCTCTCAAGGGGGCCGGTATGTTTAGCAAGAATGTTATCATTATCATGTAATCAATTTAAAATACAGTCCACTGCACTTATCACATTTAAAAACTAACCTCCAATTTAGGAAAATGTGAATTATTGCATTGTCAGGCCTAGTCGGGTTATGTCGCCGAGACAGTTATGTTTTTTTGTTGAACTGTTTAAATAAAAGGAACAAAACCTACATCATTTTTTTTTGCATCTACTTTTTTTTCCCAACAGCGTTACTGTTTACAATGTGGACCGCGGTCCACTGAATTCATTCACCGTGGAAGTGTGGTCGAAGCTACCGACGTCCATTTAATAATTATTGATGTCACTCCCGGGCGGGTATAATGACGAGATTGGTTATAGTCTTATAGGAAACTGTGGCCATCGACTGTTTTCTCTGAGTTCACCAGGGCACCTGTTCGATTCCAACGGTTCTCGATTGAACAGTTTTTGCTCTACCGTTTGTCAGTGCGTTTGCCTACTGTGTTGTAGCAGTACGAATAGGTACTACGATGAAATTCTGGCGAAACGATTCTGGCGAGTCTCATCAGTATGGCTTGGAATGTCATTCCATCAAAATTCTAAATAATCCACCTATAAAATGAATTTAATTTTTTTTATTTTACACAAGTTTTGAACCATACAATATTTTTTATTAAATTTAAAAAGAAAGTTTTGCAGGACGCACAATTTCGTGTACTTTTAATTTGATAAAACAATAAAATTTTACTCATTTAATTTTCCATCGTCACTCGTAATCTCGATTTTTACATTCGAAAAATTACGATTAATTTAATATTCGATTTGATACAACCTTATAAGCACGTTGCAGTTATTTTTTTAAGGAAAAATCTTAAGGTAAAATTAAAAAAAAATCCTAGATTTTTAGTGGTAAGTGTCCCGTGAACAATTTTTAATTGTCAAAAAGAATAAAAAAATTCTGATTTTGATTTAAAAGTACATGAAATTTAAATGTTATACAACGAACATTGCATTGCTAGCTTCGGAAAAAATGCAAATGTTATCGAAACCACAGCCCTACTCACCAGTAATCACTTTCAGTTAGACGTCTCATCATCAAAGTAGAGAAGACGGTGCGTAGAGTCACTTAATATAATATACCTATCTACGTTATTCATAAGTTCCCCCGTCTTCGTACTATTATGCCTCTTCACAACCTTATTATTAAAGTCCATTGTTTAATTGCCGATTTGCACATAATAAAGTACTTATAAGTTTGTAAAATCCGAATGAAACTTAATGAAATTGTCGCCAAGTCCTTAAATGTGGAGAAAAATAATTTAAAAAAATGGTTTTTAGATTCCAAGTATAATTAAAAATTAGTACCTATATATTTTGTTGTTCATGTGAAATTTAAAAATATTTCTCTTTTTACACGACCACACTCCCACTGTCAGTGGATAATACCTACTTCATTTTAAAATTTTTTACTGCCTATAGGTAACTAAATAATTTATGACTTATGTATGTGAACGTTAAAATACTTAAAATAACTTATTAGTATAACAACCACGAACTGAGATAATATAATAATATTATGTCTATTAGTTCGTGATGATAACACGAGTTACTATACCATTCTATTCCAGCTATTGCGCTATACAGCTAGGTACTATATAGGTAGGTAGGTAGTACTGTAGTAGTTACATAACCTAATGATAATATTATTTTGTATTTTTGTATATAATTAGATACAAGATACTATACTACAATATACTATATACAATATACCACCTAATTAGTATTAAAAATTCTACAGTACAATATATTATACTCTTAAACTAGTTTGTAAAATTAAAAATATATTTTTATAAAAACATAAAAAAATGTACTATATTGATTAATGATTATGGACAAAGGTGGGCATTAACTAGTTGAAAAGTTAATTTTTTTTTAACTTTTTAACTTAACTAGTTAGTTTATTTTCTAGTCAACTTATGAACTTAAATAATTTAATTTACAATTGAAATGACTTAGCTTTCCTCAGTTGATTTAAAAAAATCCATTAAATTAAAACATTTTGAAATTGTTCGTTTATACTTAAATATTACGAATTTCGAACGCTCATAAAAATTTAATTTGACTTTCTTATAGACATTTTTTTTTTGATAAAGGTAGATAATCTTATAAGGAATCTTGTATTACATTTTCAAATCTTAGATTTAAAAAGAAAAATTTTCACGAATTCTTAACTCAAAATAATTTGCTAATTTTCGTGATTTTTCCATATTTTGTCAATTTTTGAATTTTAAATGCTTATAAAAAAAAATTGTGACTAAAGATTTTTAATATTTTTCATTTGCCTTTGAAACAATATACTAATAGCCCTCTATTTAATTTTCAAGTTTTTTTAACCAACAAATACAATTTTATTGATATTTTTAGAAAAAAAACTAAAAAAATATGGAAAATGAAAATGTTCCTTAACAGTTCAAATCAAATCATAATATTTTGAAAATTTTATAGTGTACAGAAAATGCTAATATAAACATTCAGTCAAAATTTTATGTATCTACGGTCATTTATTTAAGGGTTGCACCAAAACCAAAATTATTTTTTTCGAAAACAGATTGTGTGTAAAAATTCCCGTTCTATTTTAATTTTTCTTTTGTTTTTCACGGCACTTTTGAAAACTACTAAAAAAATTATACTTTTGACTCTCCAAAGTACCAAAATTCCATTAGATGGATAATTACGAACGTTTGGATGTATTTTATAAGGATTTCGCAGAATTTCTGGCAGGGTAGTCATACATAAGTACATAACACATTAACACACACACATATTTGGATGGGGTAACCTCGTTTAACTACATTTACGATAGTAAAAAAGTATTTTATGATTGACTATCAATTATCGTGATAATAATAATGAATATTGAGGGGGGAAAGTTCGCAGAGTAGTCAAGTGCCTACCATGACTACCCCGTGAGCACCACTGTGTGTATTATTTTATATTATACAATTGAGGTACTTTATGAAACATATTTATATCATATTGAAATCAATTCAATTATAATTGTTGAGTTCAACGAATAGAACAATTTGACTAACGAAAAAACCTAATTAAACACAAACATATTTTAAAAAGTTTTTTAGATTCTGAGTGAAACGATGAATGTATTGATTTTACAATGATGTGTGTTTTTTTTTTTTTTTTTTGTGTCTGTGTCGAAATAATGTGTCTAGTTGAAATAATGCTTCAATTTTCGTTTAAAACAAATGACCGTAATATATGAAATTTTCACTGGTTGTTTATATTTGCATTTTCTATACACGATAACATTTTCAAAATATTTTGATTAATTTTGAACTGTTTAGGGACATTTTAATTTTTTATTTTTTTTTCTAGAAATATCAATAAAATTTTATTTGTTGGTTAAAAAACTTGAAAATTTAATAGAAGGCTCCTATTATATTTTCTCAAAGGCAGATGAAAAATATTAAAAATCGTTAGTCACAGTTTTTTTTTATAAGCATTTAAAGTTCAAAAATTGACAAAATATGGAAAAATCACGAAAATTAGCAAATTATTTTGAGTTAAGAATTCGTAAAAATTTTTCTTTTTAAATCTAAGATTTGAAAATGTAATACCTACAAGATTACTCATAAGTTTGTCTACCTTTATCGATAAAAAAATCTCTACCGGACAGTTAAATTAAATTTTTATGAGCTTTTGAAATTCAAATTTTTACAACATTGGATGTTCACTCGATTTCTCATGTAGCGATTTCCTTATTTTGTTGTAATTCAAAAACGAATAACTGTAGATACATGAAAATTTCACAGAATGTTTAAATTAGCATTTCCTATACACCATACAATTTTGAAAATATTTTGACTCTTTTTGAGCTGTTTACGGACATTTTCAATTTTCAATTTTTTTAGTTTTTTTTCTATAAATATCAATTAAGTTTTATCTGTTGGGCCAAAAAGTGTAAAAATTTAATACAAGACTCCTGATATATTGTTACAATGTTAGTTGAAAAACATTGAAAATACATATTCACAATTTTTTTTATAAGCATTAAAAGATCGAATTTTGACAAAATGTATGAAATTTAAAATAGAATATTTATTTTGTAGTTAAATACATAGACGGACATCGGAGGGGGCTTAGGGGGGCTTAGCCCCCCTAAATATTTTAATAGTCCCCAAAAATCGAAACTTAATTTGAAATGTCATTCGTTGTTTTCATAATTATGTTATCGGTTTGTTATGCATTATTATTAGTTTAACACATCTATCACATAAAACTAGTTTTGAAAATGTGTGGAGAAATTGCCTTTTCGAAATCACCGATTCAGTTTACCATGTGGTCACGAGCATATTCGATAGACGACGTGTTATCACTTCTTATCGATATGTCGAGCGTCGGCTCGCGGAATCACGACCGTTGTCGTTGTGACGTTATATTAATATAGAAGATGTTATAAGAGTTTTGTCAGAAAACAAAACCATATTCCCTAATTTGCAAAAACTATTTACCATAGCATTAACAATACCTATCAGTTCGGCTACTTGCGAAAGAAGTTTCAGTGCAATGAGAAAAATAAAAACTTGGCTAAGGACATCCATGCTTCAGGATAGGTTCAGCGATCTTTCTATTCTATATATTGAAAAAGATATGTCCAAAAATATAAATAGCAATGACATTTTGAATATATTTGCTGATAAAAATAGGTATTTGTTATTAAAATAAAATAAAATATTAACTATTAAGTGTTCTTTATTTTTATTACAACTTAAACATATTCATATTTGTATTAGTAATATATTACACTTGTGCATGGGAAGGGGGTGCGGGGTGAAAGCCCCTGCGGGTCACTTTACATTGGATTATTATAGCTCCCCTAAAAATTCAACCAAATGTCCTCCTATGGTTAAATATTTTTAAAATGTTTAACTTTTATATCTAAGGATTTTAAATTTAAAACAAAATTCCACGTAAGTAGTTAATTCTGTTACCAAATAATTTAAAAAATACATAAGCGCAGTTTATTTTTATAGTCATTTTAAGTTCAAATTTGGACGAAACTACATAAAAAACCTAGAATAACTATTTTAGTTATTTTGTTGTGATTGTATAATATTATTCGTGGGTACTTGAAACTTCTAAAGTACACTATTATATATCTATGATAGTATCAGGGTTTGTTGTTGATGTATAACGCGTTATAAGTACCTAATGGATATTGTGATATGATTAATTTGGAATTTATTATAGGTCAATTTTTTTTTTATACCATATATAAGTATATAATATGTCTTATACGTAGACTGACAACCGTCTCAGACAAACCTCTCAGAATCCTTTTTCTTATACAATTATATTATATTATTGAATTCAAATTTAATACCATCCATTATACAGTGACCCAGTTGTAACCTACTTTACAGCAGAGCACCTTCTTTTTATCAAAATCCATAAAGCTTTAACAAATATTTAGTATTTACCAATGTTAAATACAATCCTTTTTTTTATTTATTCTTTTAAAAATATAAAAAAACTGTTATAATCTAGTTTCTATGGGCAACTTCAGTGTAAATAATATTATTTACACTGAAGCTGTTTTATAATTCGTATTCATTGTATATCAGTCTGTTCTATCAGTACCTATATTTGTTACAACGAACATTAATTATAATACAGTGCAAGACTTATTACGTACCTTAGTTTTGTATAATGTATAAACATCAGATCAACATTATGTCGACTAACGAAGTCGTGAAGAGTTCGTCCGATGTTAATAAACAGTCCGCCACAGAAATCATGATACAGGTTTTTGAAGACCTCCGGGAAAATCGGCCTAAAGTGTTGGAAGAGAGTGTGGTCATTAGTTTGAAGCTTCACAGACGATACGCATCGTTGCCAAACATTTCGCTGCAGTCGATTTCCGCTGGTGAATCCCCTCTGTCCGAAACCGCTTCAATGACGCAAGTATTTAGAGATCTGCTTGAAGATCGTCCGATAACCCTTAAAATCGACGATATCAAGAGTTTTCAAAGGCGAAGCAAATCGATGCCAAACATGGCATTCGATACAACGTCCATTGGCGATGCACCAGAAGCGATTCCGTCCGTCGCTTCCATCGCCGAGATGCAAGTTTTGACGGATTCGCCATCGGCCGAATCGTCGACTTACAGTGAAGAATTGAGACCTGCTGCTGTAAGAGCTAGCGACTTCGACTCCCAGTTACCCTTCACGTCGACTTTGCCACATGTTCTGCCACTCGATTTCGACGCCCAGCATTTGAGTTCGATACCGAACACTTCAGAAACACAATTAATCGGTGATGCCGAGTCGGCAAAACCGCTGGAGCACGAGACGACTGGTGCAGGTTTACAGGACATCATAGTTACCAAAGGTGGATGTGGAGATACTGCAGTAACGGACGTGATTGTAAGCGCTGTCCGACCTAGTCGTCGCACACTGTGGAGTCGGGCGAAGACCTTTGCACTGCGAATGTTTTGTTGCGGTGTTCCCGACATAGACCGAACATAGATTATTAGATTATGTTCAGTTTTGTGAGAGGTTTGTAGGTTATCATCTTTTTACATAAACACTTCTTTTGATCCAGGGCTAGAATTCTGACCGCAGGGCAGAAGTAACCTCTGTCAGCTACTGCAGATCATTGGCTATTAATTCCACAGTGGCTTTTAAACGTCGCTGCAGTCTTGGCTCCCTCCCCTCTCGCCTTTATTACGCCTGTGTAATACGCCAAGGTGAGCTTTTGTCCTGAGCTTTTGTTCACAGCTCTTTTGTGTCCAGCTAGACGCCGTTTTGTTCGACGGACACTTTGAACAAATCCTCCGTTTATGCTCGCCTTTTTTTGGCGTTCGCCCGGCAGACATTTTTTTGTCCTCTCGTTTCTTGTACCATTTCGTGCATCGGCACCGGCTTCGGCTCTTTTCCGTGTCTTTCGCCACGTCGTGGTCGTTCCTGTTTCCTCTAGTAATACTCGTTTTTACCTACAGCTTTTTCCACAGCGGTTATATCACCGGTGACAACTATGCGCTGTATAGCCGCTGTGGAAAAAGCTGTAGGTAAAAACGAGTATTACTAGAGGAAACGGGAACGACCACGACGTGGCGCAAGACACGGAAAAGGGCCGAAGCCGGTGCCGATGCACGAAATGGTTCAACAAACGAGAGGACAAAAAAATGTCTGCCGGGCGAATGCCAAAAAAAAGGCGAGCCTAAACGGAGGATTTGTTCAAAGTGTCCGGCGAACAAAACGGCGTCTAGCTGGACACAAAAGAGCTGTGAACTCAGGACAAAAGTTCACCTTGGCGTATTACATAGGCGTAATAAAGGCGAGAGGGGAGGGAGCGAAAACTGCAGCGACGTTTAAAAGCCACTGTGGAATTAATAACCAATGATCTGCAGTAGCTGACAGAGGTTACTTCTGCCCTGCGGTCAGAATTCTAGCCCTGGATCAAAAGAAGTGTTTATGTAAAAAGATGATACCTACCTATAAATTATAAAATATATGGCTATATTTCCGTAATATTGTGTACCTAAATTTAGTATTTATACTAATAAACGTTATTATTGTTATGTAATTTATTTGGTTTTATTTGATATTATTGAATTTTTAAGCTTTTGATCAATGACCAAAAAAATGTAACAACAAGTTACATCGAAAAAATCAAAAACCCTGGGATATTACGAGAAAAACGATGTGTAATAAAGCTCTCCGTGGATTTGAATTTCTCCAATTTGCTTAGTAATTTTATATTTTTCTTTAGAATGTTCTATATTAGAGTATAGTTTTGCCATTTAGAATTCTTGTCAATCTTGCTGTGAGCGGCGCTCATTCAGATTGTATTGTTATCAGTATTATGTTTATTCTATAATAATATTATCTAACTACCTAGCTAACAAAATATATATTATGCTGTATATTATATATATATGTTATTGCACAGAGCCCACTATAGGGCATGATATATTATCAATAGAAATAAAGTATATTTTGTAACGTGTTCAATACGAGTACCTATACTAGATAATATATAATATGACAATTTATTGGATATTAAATATTAATTTTAATGTAAGACACTAATTATTTCATAAGCTATGAACGTTTTTTTACACCATTTTAAGTCACTAAAAACAACAATTTCTTAAAAATTAAAATATTTATAAGTGTTAGGAACCAGGTACTAGGTAATAAATTACTTGTCCAAAATTGGATTTTTATAGATCAAATACTCATAATAATTCAAATAATATTAATAATAGATATTTCTTTTGGTTTTCACGGTGCTTTTGAAAACTACTGGGAAATTTTTACTTTTGACCCCCCAAAGTACCAACCAGATTGATTCAATTTCCTGTCAGAAAAGATACTGTTGAAAAAAATCCAAGCATTTTTACTGTCCTAAGTAGGTAAAAGGTTTATGGATACATATTGATATGAAATAAAAATATGATGTGCTAATGTATTATTAATGTCGTTCTTATAGACGTTCGAACCAAAAATAGTCCTACTATTTCTAATATTGTCTCATAAAAAACTCATAAGTAAAATGGACGCATAGGAATCTTGTAAAGTACTTGAGTTAACTGTAAAAGTATTCAACTACCTAATTTTTAAGTAACCATTACTCATTAGTACGTATTTTTAATACTTTTGAAAAAAGTACTTGAACAAAGTATGTACCTACTGTTGTATAATTTAACTACGAATTGGTGTTAGACATAGACATTAATTGTCATTTTAAATTTTAAATTAGTGATTTTTAGTTTTCACCAATACCATTCTTCGAGATAAGTATTTTTTACACATAATATATTAATATCATAATCAATACTTACATTTGATTAATTTTACATTAACATTGAACACGATTAGCATGCATATTTCCAATTGTACATTACACTCAAATGCTAACATTTAATATTGAACTAATAGGTATTATAATTTTATCATATCAAATAGGTATCATGTTAATTTAAAAAAAAAAAAACGTGTCACGGGACACGCGTATGGGACGAATTCCCTTTCGTATACGTTTGGCGTAATTAATCATTAACGTCAGACTCTCATTCTCTCTACCCACCGCTCTCTTTAATTTTGATTATTGATGAAATAAATAAGTATATTCATACATTTATTTGCAATATATTATGTATATTTCTTGATTTGTTTTTAAAAGATTGTTTTTAATAAATTTTGTATTTTTATTTTTTTTGATTTCCTACAATATTACTCATACTTCATAGGTTAGGTACTTTGGTAGAAACGGTTATGAACATAGCAATGAAACGTAATTACGTAATTAATGGTTTAGCATATTTTAGAAGTATATCAATATTATAATTATTATTTTTCATAAGAACAATTCAATCATTGAAATTATAGGTCTATGGTAACTGAAGTAAGATATGTGAGTTTGTGATTTGATATTTTGCAAATATGTAGAAAAATCAGTGTCATTAGTAGTATTATTTCGTGTTGTAGATTCTGATGGATCATTGTTAATATTATGCAAACCAATTTTTTCATAGAGAAATTGTTTTAATATTAAAATCTCCTGTCAAAATTAGCTTAACTTATCATAATTCTTACGTTAAATGTTTGTCTCCGATGGTTTAATAAACATATATCAATAATTACATTGTATTGAAGTTATGATTATAATATAGTATATGTAAGTACATGTACTTTATATTAAAACGTTTTAAGTAGTTTTTGTTGTTTAATATTTATATCAAGTAATAATAATAATTTACTGCATTATACCATAATACCAACATAAATAATAAAAATAAGCGGGCCCGAAATCCAGTCACGATGCTGCAGGTCGATTAATAATAATATGATGGTTTGCTAGCTAGTAGCTGGCTACTAATAAACGATGTTTGTTTTAAATTAACGGCGACGGCCTAGGACGAAATTCGGAATCAGCTCACTTGCAATTTAATATTCTGACTATACCTACACGCGTACAATTTACCTGTGAAAATGGCTGAATTGCATACTACCGAAACCCAAAAAATCAAGAAACCCGTAGAGGACGTCATGAGGAACATCATCAATAACATCAAGTATGACATTATGGAAGCAGAACTCAGCGTATTCGACAACTACCGAGAAGAGCCTACGGTTTCGGATTTGGCGGGCCTGTTGTACTATGCAACCCAGTTCGTGGCGGGCGACTCGTCGGAAACCATTCAACCGGACGACGATTCCAGTCTGACTGGACCGGTTGAACGGATCGGAGACGACGTGGACGTCGTGCCAGCTGTGCAGGCCCCTGTGGAAGGGCACGGTGACGAGGCGGAGGAGTTCGTCACACCGGCCAGGGGAGCTGAGGTCAGGAACAGCATCGGAGACTTGATCGGCTGGCTGGACCCGGGGGCAACGCTAGCAAAACGCGCAGGTCCACCCAGAACGTATGAACATTTTATAATTAATTCACAATAACCAAAATTATTATAATATCATGGTAAATAGAAATTAGAATTCTATAAAATATATCTCTTTAAAATTCCGTCTGGAATTATTGCTTTTGGCGCCAACATTTAGTGATAGTTCATGTTGGCACCGGAAGCGCTAGTATCCAGTGAGTAAAAACATTTATTTGATAAGAAACTTTTCCGCCGTAAAGTACCGTGGGATTGTATGGATCGTCTTATATCGTCATTCTATCTTAAACCGTGCTGGAAACGAAATGGTCTGCGGGGATCGGGGGATGGCCCCGAAAAGATGTCACTTAGCTGATAAGATTACTGATCTTGAAGTTTTCAGCGCTACAGGTGGTTTTATTTGGCTCACAGATATCATATTATATATCTGTGATTTGGCTACACAATTTGTATCTTAGTGTTAAATACAGAGGGCGTTGTGAACTCCAAGAACACATAGCGACCCCCCGCACATTGCTTCTTGTACATACATTGCGATAAGCTGCTCGTTTCCAGTCCATTATATCTTAGTCCAAGGTGTATTTATAAATACACCTTGTATTAGTCCGTCGTGGTATAAGCACAGAACAATAAGTGCGGTATAAGTATTCTCTTTGAACAACGATGTAGATAAATCGTATTCTGTGATTCTATTTCTACACCGTGCTTTGAACCACGATTAAAGATATACTGGTTACCCAACGGCCTATGCTTTGCACAGGCAGAAAACGGCTACGAAACCGCGATATGTTATGGACTGTCTACTAGCGCCATCTAGGTTATTAACTTAGGAACTACTTGTTATTGTAAAATCACGAAATTTTCAAAAGGGCAAAAAGATTTTAATTAGTAATAATTAATTATTAATTAGGTAATATGGCTAATACCACAGAAAAAACCTGTAAAACCTATTAAAACAAAAGACAATATATGCAGTAAATAATATTAATGATTAATTATAAATATTTAATAGGTAGCTAAAAGTTATACTAAATAAGACCATTACGATTAGATATAATAAGTAAAACATTCATGTTATTTACTATTTAGTATGTATTTAGATTTGTAGCAGACATCCAAACCACTACACACATCTGTAATATTTGTTGTATTTATAAAGATTATTAGAAAACCAATAATCAATAAGATACAAGATTTGTTAAGATACAAGATTTTGTTTTTTTGATTCTTGATTTTTCATATACAAAAATTGCCTCATTCTCATTGTTATATAAATTACGAATATATTGGTTAACATGTCAACTTTATGTTGTTTGCATGGGAATGTGAGAATTCTATTTTCATTCTGAAAAAATTCTTCAAAAGTATTCTCAAAGGGGTTTGAGGAATTAGCATATTTTTCAAAACATAACTCCACTTGTTGAATAATTAAAAATAAATTATTGTATAGTACTATCTATATATAAAATATTTACTATTTAGGTATATATAGATACTTGGTTTTCATAATTAATTATTTACGTGGTTAAAATAAATTGAGGAGACCACTAGATAGTGCTACTAGTCAGTACATTTTCAATCGCGCTTTTCGAGTCGTGTTATAGTGTTATACAGTCTCGATGTGTAACCAGTTGTATATCTTTAATCGTGCTTTGAACAATAATAATATTATCACAGATAGATCTGTGGCCTGTAATCAAGGAGGAATTCCCACAGATATTATTATTACAATTTATGAACCATAAATTATTTTACTCCTAATCGTGAATTTGTCACAATTGTATTATTCAGTTATTATCTATGACTTCAGTGTCGTACTGTAGTGAACTTGTGATTAAATAATACAATAATAACTATCAGTAAAATTACACTAGTTTTTTTTTTTTTAAAAATGAGAAGAAAACCAAATATTCTAATTACTGGTACGTATTTATAGTTAGGTTTTAAGTAGGGAGTTCTGAAGAATATAACATGTCTGATCTTTGACTGTGTAGCACAGTTCTGAATACGAAGGTTGTATCGATACTAAATTAACTCAATAACCTAGTCAATAGATTCTGATAAATATAATTTGATTATTTTCATTGTAATTACATTTTATTTGCATATTTGTTCTGTTTAGGTACACCCGGTGTGGGAAAATCAAAACTGTGTGAAGAATTAATTCGTAATGGATTGGATATGGAATGGATCGAAGTTGGTCAAGTGGCTAAGCAGTGTAATTGTTATTCTGGATACGATGAAGAATTGGAATGCCATATCCTCAATGAAGATAAAGTTAGTGTTAATAGAGAGTTTGTTGTATTGCTAATTATTTGTAAATAACTAATTGTTTTAAAAAATTTAGGTGTTGGACGAGTTAGAATCAAGAATGGAAGAAGGAGGTAAAATAATTGATTACCATGGCTGTGATTTCTTTCCCGAACGATGGTTTGATGTAGTATTTGTTTTGAGAACTAACAACACATTATTGTATGATCGTCTTGAAAAAAGGTTTGTTATATGGACTAAAGTAGGTCTGAAACATAGAATTTGTAAAACTTAGACTCTAAGATCTGAGAAAACTAAAAATTAAGTAGGTATATTAGTCTTACAATATTAGGCTTTTTTCTTCTGTTAATCTTTGTTAATAGAAAATCCCAAAAAAGGTTGGAAATTATATTTTAGACAGGTTACATTAGGTGCCTGTAGTTAAGTGATATTGCAAGGTTTGTAATAAATTGTAAGCAAGCTTTATGAGCCTATAATTAGGTGCTATCCATAAAATATTTTTGTTTTTTTTTGGGATATTTTTAGTAAACCACTTAAAAACTGTTAAGTATTTCTATTGCTTTGTTATAGTTTTATTAATTATTTTATCCTTAGCATAGTAAATCATACCAGAAAACGACCATTTGATGATCTGTGCTGTCCATAGTTATATCAAATAGGAATTTTTGGCCTTAGTACTATTTTGTAGAGAAGTATGATAGAATTTAGAAAATATAAGAACACCCCACATACCCATTGGACAGAGTATATAAAGGTTGATAAGGTTGGATAAAATAATTTTGACTGTTTCTAACACAATTTATTTCACTCTAATATATATAATTAATAAAAATGAATTATTTGTTCCATCTTTTACTTTTAATTTTAGAGGATATTCAACTAAAAAGCTTCAAAATAATGTAGAATGTGAAATATTCCAAACTTTACTTGAAGAAGCAATGGAATCATACGATAACAATATTGTACACGAGTTACGCAATGAAACCTACGCAGATATGGAACGCAATATCACTCATATAGGTGCTTGGGTAAACCAGTGGATTAAAGACAATGTTAACAAATAGAATTAAGTATATTAATTGTACACTTGTACATCCCAAAAAGTGTAACTTTTATTTTATTTAACATAACTTAAACAAAACTCAAACTGTTACTTGATAAATAATTTAATTTTGATATTTTCTTTAATTCTTGTTATTACATTTGTTAAAATTGAAAAAAAAAATCAATAAACGAACATTTTTATATTATTTAGTAACTAAAATATTGTGTTGATTAAAAAAATAAATAAATTTGAAATAAAATAAAATAGTATAAATTGTTTTTTATCACATAGACATATTATTATACTATATAGGTATAGGGAATGGGTATACTTCAATACTTGTTATACTTTAACTTTACCTATTATATTTGTATAACAATATGTTGTCGAGATAACCAAATCGGGATTACTGACAATCGTTGGTAGTCGCGATAACTGAAAAGTACCAAATAATATGTCTGTATGTTTATAAGAATAAATACTTCTTTGGTCTTACTGTAATTAATTATTATATTATTATGGTTAGCAAAATACACACATTTTCACTAGACAGTGTAAGGAAATTGGTTTTATAGTATTTTCCAATATTATTTATGTTTCTACAAATAATACTCATCCAATATTATGTAGTAATTACCTAATATAAATTAAAAATAATGTTTATTAAATAATGGATTCATGAAAGATAATTGAAATCTTATAAACAATAATTATTTATTTAATTATTGTTCTCTTAGTTTTCTGGAATTTCGCAATGATCACATTGAAATACGATTTTCTCAAGCAGTGGTGTAAGTTAAAAAAGGTGGTTTAATTCCTGTGGTTCTCCAACTGAGGACTACCCATCCAGCTCAACATTCAAGAACCATGAAAAACGCTAAAATATTGATAATTATTTCTCAACGTTAAAATCTAAAAATATTTTGATATTACTGTCTTGTCACAGGTTATGTATGCGAGATAATTTCAAGAGTAATAAATAATAAAGATAAAAGTCAAGATAAATTTAGATTTTAAGTAACCAATTTCGTCCAAAAAGAATTGCTATTTAAACTAAAATACGTAGAAATCATACAATCTGTATATTAATCCCATCAAAGGTTATGAGTTATGACATGAGACTATACTACTGAAGATTGGTAATTTTTTTACAAGGAAATTAAGTATAAACCTCCTATCAATTCTGAATACCAAAAAACTTTCTAATAGACATTGTAATGAGGTACTCCATAAATATGACTATAGTTTATATATTTTATAATAGAGTGCATTTGAACTATTACCAACATTTTTAGTTATAATGCATTAGCTTAAAATTAAAGTCTTCTGTAATATTATTTAATTGCATTTCAATCTGAGATTGCCTCAAGCCTGAATTGCAGTGGTGGACCTTAAGAGGGCACTACACAGCCATTTCTTGTCTCCGTCTTACAAGTGCGTAACATACCAAATTTACACTCAGCACATACTTAATAATACCTTAATATAGGCAATTTTAAGTTATACCCATACTTAATGACCCATAAGTATTGTAAGTTATAATTATTATTTTAGCACACTTTTAAGAGGACGCTGCACAGATATTTGCTGTCTCAGTCTTACAAGTACGTAACATACTAAATTTATACTCAGAATATCACGTTTAGCTCCGTTAGTCTAAAAAAATATTCATGTTGAAGTACCTCTGATGGCAGGCCTCTTCCTTCAGTCTCTTCTGTCTGTTTTTGTTCTATTATCACTTAAGCTTATTGTTCTAATTGTAACAGATGGCGTGATAAAGAATTTTTGTTAAAAAAAAAAAGTTTAAAAAGATTGAATTGACCTATTATGAAAATTTATGGTAGGAACATTATCTGTATTTGTGTCTGGGTTTTTTATGATAGTTCAGTTTTTTAGCAATGTCCTGCGTATATAATATTGTGTTAATTAAAAATTGTCATAACTAACTTAAAAACTGAATTATAGTCCATAAACCATATACAAATACAATTAATATTCCTACTATAAACTTGAAATCTAGTATCTTGTATCTATATGTAAAAATTAAAAAAACAAAGTAAAATAACTACAATCTGTCTATCTAGTATCATTTCAAAAATGTTCCATATATATTGTATATTTGTATCTAGATAGATACTTTAATTTAAAGATATTTGTGAACATATCACAAAGGCTGTTAATGTCTACTAAAAAAACTATAGATTTCTAGCTTCTTTTTTCACTCAGAATTAAAAATATATATTGTTTTAAAGAAACAAAAATGAATTCCTAATTTTTATTATTAAAAATCTTCTACCTTAAATAATATATAGTTTTGCTTGATACATAAATTCAATAAATGAATGCATAATACAAACAATCTGTGTTAAAAAAAAAATTGAACTAAATTAGATTTAATAATGTTCCCATGGTTTTTCTGGTCTTTCTTGATCCCAAGGATTTGGTGACTTGTATCTTGGATCTTCTTCTAACCGTACACCACCTTTTAATAAGTTTTCTAGTAATGCCTCAAGCTGTAATTTAAATATATAAATATAATTATTGACTGAAATTAAATAAAACTAGGTAAATAATATTGTAAAATAATACTTACTTTACTATTTGGCAAAACTTCATGAGTATTTATCATATCAGAAATACCACATTCCAAACAACGTTGTGCTAACACTTTTCCAATAGTTATGTATGCCATTTTATCTAAAGTGCTAATAATAATATAAAAAAGATAATCAATATTAAATAAACCACAAATAATCAAATACATCAAATTTTATATACTCATAGCTATCCTCATTAAATTGTATTGAAAATGAATAATTAAAAAGACAATACACAAGGTAGGTAATAGAGAGATATGAACAAGTAATATTAAAATAATTTGTATGTATATCAATAAAAATCTTTAGAAAGTACGTATAGGGTACAATACATACCTAAATAGTATATTTTCGACTTGTTTTAACATTTACTTGGGTATTAGAAAAATAAACAAACCTGAAAAGCTGTTTGCGTACAGCCCATTCTGCAGTAGTTGCCATAACCGGAACCACACCTGTATGGTGTAAAACACTAGCTGTCACGTGTCTTTTACTAGTCGTTACTTGTAGTCTGAGAAAAATATATATAACACGAATATAAAAACTATTTTGTGATACTTGACAAAACTTTAGCACCATGCGCACTTACTTATGCCAAAACTCACGACCAGGTTTTTCGAGATGGTAACCGGCAGGTTTGTAAGCGATTCTTAACTTCTCCAAATTTCTAGGGTTGCGATTGTATACAAATTGAGCATGGCCTGAATCTTCAGACGCTGTGCCAAGACACCTTTTTATGTTTGTATTTGTTACACTGGATAAAATGTTTTTTGATTGCCGACCGACCAACATGTTAAAATAATTTTTTTTCCTTATTATTTGAATGAAACACCTATTTCATATGAGACTTGATTTGATGGTGGTTGATGGTCTGTGAACGTGAAAACTGAAAATCTTCATCAAATATAAATCACAGTTCATGCTTATATTAAAACGTAAATTGTAAATAATAAATATCATTATCATTGATAATATATTATCACTCAAGTGAGCCATCCGGTTATTCTCATTTCTCATAGATCTTTATTACTTATGGTCACGATATAGGTATTGTTCTATGATATAGGTATACATCTTTAATCGTGACCAGTAAGTTGTGGTCCGTGGCTTATCTGCTTAAACCGTGTTTATCACAATATTGTCTATATTTCACATAGATATATATTATTAAAATATTATATTGTTTAATAATATATATCTATGATATTTCACGAGAGGATCGAGAGCAAAATTCATCGACCAATCAGAAAGTAAGGATTATTATCATATTATCATTAAGAAACATATATTACCCGCGCATTTTTAAATATATATTAAATTATATTTTTTTGTATGGGATGACATAAAAACAATATTATTTGACGAAAATACTATATTACGTAACATTATAAAATACACTTGGGTACGATTCTTTTTTTTGGTACTTATTTATATACATATTATTATATACCTATTTTACGGTAGGTATCGTCCTAGAACACATACACAACTACTTTAGTTCATTTGAAATGAACACTTGCTTCGATTATCTAAACCAGTGTTTCCCAACCTTTTTACCACCACGGACCACTTTGACAATATTTTATAGGTCGCGGACCACCTCAAACTAGGAAGACCTTTTTTTTTTTTTTGCTCATTAACAAGAATACACAAAAATTTATAAACTTTACAAATAATTTACTTAGTGTGATTTTTGTATACGATAAGATAACCGTATATTACGGTAAAATAAAATATTTTTCGCAGTTTAAAAAAAAAAAATAATTTTTAATAGAAAACTAAGAAAGGTACCGCGGACCACCTATGACTGGCCCACGGACCACTGGTTGGGAAACACTGATCTAAACCCTAATATTGGAATTCAAAAAATGAAATCTTCTAAACTAAAAACAATTAGAAATGAAAATTTTTAATAGAAAATACAATAGTTACTTTACTATTATTGTTAAATAATTATTAGATTGATCAATATTTTTGGTTTGGTTTTTACTAATTCGTATTATGGACGTGTAAATGTGTAGTATATTTGGTTCAATTTCTGATGCTGGAGTGCTGTTAAAAATGTGTACAGTACAGTATTATAAAAGATACTTTTAAAATTGCATATAAATACAGATACCAATACATTCATTCAGAAAGTATTATGAGGTAGTAAGTAGTAGTAAGTATTCGGCGTTTAGATAAGAAATGATTTCTTATCTAAACGCCGATATCTGAAATTACTTTACGCTTATTATTATAGCAAGTGAGTAATCTGGAAGCATTTTCCTGGACGTGTATAAATATCGATAGCTATGTAATGCCTATGTTTATTTCTATTACATGTATTTATAATTATTAATTGATTATTACGTATTCACATTTGTGTTACCGACTACTGACAATTATTTAGTATTTTATTCTAGGTAATAGTTATGCTATAAAAATAAACCATACCTATAATATGTATAAGTTACAAGATAACATACACGATAAAATAAAAAGGATATTATTTTATATTTCCTTTGTTTTGAAAATAATTGTCAGGTGTTAATGTCTTATATTAATTCATAAGAATTTAGTAACTATATTAATTGTTAACGAATATTTTATATTGCATGCCGAATTACAACTATCCAGCTCATATCCATTTAGAAAGCATTTCGTAAATAGTCCATCTATTATCCTCATTCCTTGGTATTTGAAGAAGAATAACTCTGGAAGTTTTCATTCAAATTTCGATTACAATACGTCAAAATGTTCAGAAAAATAACCAGATTCAGGCTTTGCTATAAAATATATATGTTGTCATTTGAAAAACCAAAGTTTGCATCGCCACAGGATAATCCTTAAATGTTTTGAAAAATCTAAGTACACGAAAATATCGTCTTTAAATACACTTAAAAATTCCAAAAATCAGAATTTGAATATATGAATAATTTAAGCATAAAAATGGGGCGAGCATGCTTAAAAAAATCACCCTATATTATAAATATAATATAAAATATCTTAAGTTGACAAATTGTATCTGGCCTTTTTTTTTAAACATATTTATTTTACATACATAATAATGATATATTTTGTAATCTCATAGCAACAAACACTTGTTGTTTATAATTAACTTTGAAGTCTCAAAATATATTATATTTGTTTATTTTGTCTTGTATATTCGTAAGTAATTTATACGTACTTAATGATAAATATAATGTGGTGTATATTTATTAATTTGTTTTAATTTTTTGATTTACAGAGAATATGTTCATTGAAGAATTTGTGTCACAAATCGCCGGCGAAGCCCTTTTCTTTGGGCTGAGCCGGTTGATTGACTATGTACTAGACTCAAGTAAGTTTAGCTGAGTAAATACTGATTTAATTAATTGATTTTTAATCATAATATTATAAATAATCATTTGTAATTTATATTATACTACATAGACCCAAAACCGTATTTCAATGAAATTGAACCAAATGCAGTAACCAATGACGAGTTGTTTGGCGTCATTAATCCGACTTCTAGAGAATTTGTAGACGGTAAGAGTTTGGGCATCAATATAATTTTTGCACGGGGTTGTAGTAATATTGTATATTCGGATAGAACTATTTTCAGGAATGATAACAGATCAATCACAAATGTCTGTTTATGGATCCGAACAGATGGTAATGGACGGTGACATATTATACCCTATGTGGATTGAGTCATTAAACATAGTGATGGACGACAATAAGGTAAGAAATACTTTTGGTCATTCATGATGATTATATAGACATGCTATGAATAATAAAATATGGGCGTACATTACCACACTTAAACGAAATCTTTTGACATAATATATACATTACAGGTGTTGACGGAAATAACGCTTGAAACAAAATTCATAATCATAAAACCCGTACCGGAAATAACGCACAAACAAATGTTGTGTACGTTACTCGATTGTCTTTCGACTCCCATCAATTGTCCGCCGGAAAATGCTAGAGATGTGTACGGAACATATTTTGTTTACACTTGTCTTTGGGCTTTTGGTTCAGCCTTATTTAAAGATCAGGTGCCTATAAAGTATAATTAGTATTATTTCTTAATATAGCAAGCTATTTAATATATTATATTATACCTTACACATGTATAGTAATAATATCAATTATATTTTGTGTCTTTGTGATCATTATGCTAAATTGGTAATTTACATATAGTTGATTGATTGGCGAGTTGATTTACACGTAAATTAATATATTTTATGTTTTTGAATCTTGGCTTTTTTGATATTAATCAACTATATTTACTAATTATAAATTATAATTATTTACAGCAAACTCTCGTAAACACAATAGACACAACTATGATAAGATATTTCCTCAACTTATTAGTTGATAAAAAAAAGGCAATCATGTTGCCTCCGGCCAATGATAATCGAAAATCACTTTCTAATGATTTGAACGCTGTTGCAAATGTACCGCTTAATTTATACACAATATCTGGTAAGTGGTATTTAAAAACTAAAAACCTAAATTTGTACTCATTTATACTGCTAATTGTTCAATAATATTAACGATAATATTTTCAAAAACGAATCTCTTAAAGCACACAAAATCATACACTTTATTATGAGTCTTAATATTATAATTTATCCTTAATAGAAATGTTCCAAAAAATTTTGGAAAAACCATTAGAGAAAAAAGCTGGTAGAAACTTTGATCTATCGGATGGTAAAACACTAATTCACTTTATTGATGATATAAACATGCCAGAAGTAAGTTAACATTTAATATATAATATTTATTTTAAATGACTATTATTTGAAAATATTGGTATTGTAATAAAGAATGTGCGGTAAAGATCCCATGTACCTATAATATAAGTTAACAAATCATTTTGATTTTATCTAGATGAATTTCTAGATATTTTTTTGCTCATCTTTTATCTTATCTAGATAAATAGTTACAAGGTATCTAAACGGTCATCTTAGATATTTTTTTTACTAATTTAAATGAATTCATCTAGATAGATTTTCTATTGATGAAAATCGCGAAATTAAACAAACGCATTTTTAATTTTTATTAATTTTAACGGTTTATTTGTTTTTCATTAACAAACAATAATAATTTTTACATAATTATAATAAAAAATACATGAAACATTTAATCTGGGTTGTGCTATATCATACTATAATTATTATAGTTATTTAATTATGGTATAATATAATATAGCTAGGTATTAGCTATAATGATGTAGACTGTATGGCAACAGTAAATAGAATAATAAAATAAAAACTATATTTTTTGGTCAGATTATTTTAAATCCAATTTTTAATTGGAATTTTTAAAATTAATTAAAAAAAAAAATTGTATCTTTTTTTATCTCTAGATAAAAAAGTATTAGTTTAGAGGGGGGGGGGGTAAGTCGGGGTACTGTCCCGTCTACCCCCCACGTATGTATAAATATTTGTCTTGTCAAATAAACGATGGCGGCGTCGCGGAAGTAATGCGAAAGCTATTCCCGCGACGCCGTCGGTTCAAACTGAAAAAAAAAAAAAAAAAAAGATAAAAAAGTATTTATCTTTATCTTTATATAGATAAATATGAGTTAAGTTATCTTTTATCTCTATCTAGATACATTTGAGTTGCATTATCTTTATCTTTATCTAGATACAAAAATACTTACCGAACACTGGTGATCAACGGTGTTTGGACGGCCAACCTGGCCAAGATGCATTGGAGGCCAAACCATTAAGGTTAATTAAAAAGTCATTAATAATATACTAATGATTAGGTTTTTAATAATTTATATTATACAATTTTATTAAAATATATATTTTTTATTAAAAAGGCCTAGTCAAGGCGGATACGGAAAGAAGTTCAAGTTCTATGTTACAAGTAAATATTAAATAACAGCTAATCATTAACTCACTATAATATGAAATTACAATTTCATTAGTTATTAACTATGGTCCTTCAAAGTTTAGTACCTATAATATGCATTAATATAACTTTTAACTGAAATACCTAATTTACAAGAGCTAAATATTTTTTTTACAACTACCTTTTTATATACTTAAAAGTTAAAAGTTAAATAGTTAAATCGGTAATCTAAAATGTTCAAAAAAAAACAAACAAAATTGTAGGCAAACATAGTTCATTATTAATTATAATAATTTTAAGGGCCAGTTGTACCGTCTATGATTATGGTTAATCAGAGTTTAATCGGCCGAATTTGCCCGTTTAAATATCTATTATCAGCTGATTAAGCTTAATCATAGTTTAATCGTAGACCGTACAACTGGCCCTTAGTGATATAAAATTGAGAACAATTTCATTTTATAATTATTAATAATAATTTACCCTTATATACCTACAATCTACATACTTAAATAATTTTTTTTTTTAAGCCATTGGACTCTTTAAAAAAATATATTTTGGGGATAAAGATGGGCCCCCAAAATCAATGGGCCCTGGGACCTTGCCGCCCTTGGCCCCCCCTTTAATCCGGGCTTGTCTATTCCACAAGTATTTTTATTATAAATTCAATAATATTTAATTTAATGTTATGTATTTTATTCATTAGAGCATAGAGTATACATAATAATATATATATATATATATATTAAAATAATTACAATTTTAGTATATTATAACTGTACAACTTAATCCCTTTTATTTTAGACGAAGAAGAAATTGCCGTTAGACATTAACCAGTACCACCCTGTGCAACTATTGAACGAGTTGATACCGGGTCTACAGTATACGGTAACGGTTATTTCGAATCCCCCTGCGGATATTTTGGTACAATGCATAATATATGGCTCACTATTTGAAGGAAGAGGTAATAAATTTATAATGCAATATTTTATTTTAACAATCGTAATAAGCCCGATTTTCGATATTTTTATTAATTAGTTAAATAATTAATCGATAAATATTTCAAAACCGTGTTAGTTTACCATGTGATATTGGACAATAAGAATACGATATCAAAAATCGGATTCCTTACGATTGTTAAAAAAGTTCTCATCTACAATTTTTATAATAGGTAGTTTTGTTGTAAATATTATCTATTGGTAAATCATTTGTCAATTCTTTTGAAATACAAACATATTACTTTTTATTTAAAAATATATAACAAATATATGTATAACAAATTAAAACAATTTTGTTTTGACTGTCGATTTTACTGCTTCGGATTTATTTGGTTCTCGTATGTCGGATATCATTAAACGATGTTTAAAAACTGGATCGATTTCGAGGTAGTAAACAGTTTAAATAAAAACTAGAAAAAAATATTTAAAGTATAAATAAAATTACAACTTATTAATCTAAATAAAATGAGCAAACTCACTGTTTTAATTTATCCACCATTTTCGATGACCAAAAATCATGATCGTAAAATATATTTTCAACCGATGTCCAGTTTGGTGTATATATTATAAAATAACACATTTCCCTATGTGTTATATGTAACTGTCCAAAGCTGCGCTTACACATGAGCACGAGCACGAGTGAGCACTGAGCGGCTCGCGTGTGTAAACGGTGAGCTGAGCGGCTCGGTTTGAATTTTTTCGCTCGCTCGCGGGCCAGCGATTGTCGGTCTTGGTGTCGTGCTCAAAGGATTTAATTAAGGGGCCTGGTCGCGATTTTTCAAATTTTCCGCAATTCTATAAAATTTGAAAATTAAATTTTATATTTTAGTTGCCACTTCAATTATAAGACTTTTCCACTAATCTACTACCCAATACCTATTTAGGGGGGCTGTTGATAGGGTGTATTATATCGGTCAAAACACAGTTTACAGGAAAAACTCTCACACCTCGTAGATTGGTCCGATTTCCGTAATTTTTTTTTGTTAGATAGAAGAATATTTTTTACAGGGCGCGTTGGACTTTGATTTTTGATTACGTTGCTAAAAATAAATAATAATACAAAAACTAAAAAGTTGTAAAAATGGATTAAATTCAAACTTGTAATATAAGATTTCGAAAAATAATTTTGAAAATCCAAGTCCAATGCGCCCTGCAATACATCTTCCTCTATTTAACAAAAAAAAATTACGGAAATCGGACCAATCTACAAGGCGTGAGAGTTTTTCCTGTAAGACATGTTTTTGAGCAAAAAAACAGGTCGCGACCAGGCCCCTTAATATTTGAGCCAAATTCGTTCGTCATATTCGAACGGCTTTTTCACGTTCCTGAGACAAATCCAGTGCTTCTGTATTTAATTATTATTTTATTTAAAAAAACTTCGTCGAGCATAGCAATTATATAATTGTATACGGGTGTACCTTTTGAATTTATATATGATACGATTATGGAGATATGTAACCAATTAATAACTACTTATTATATTAATTTATTTTATAGTTATTAGTTATTACCTACATTAAATTAACTAAATAATAAGTAGGTACATACATGGCTAACATTGGCAAGTGTGCACTAATATCATCATTTATTATAGTATAAGTATAATGTATAAAAGTTATTTTATATTTTGATCAAATAAGTATATTATAAGACGAACCGAGGAAAACCATAAATGTAAGTTTTAAGTTGATATTGTAATAATAGTTTAAAATAAATGTAATATATTAATATAGGTACCTATAGAGATTTCTTAATGTAGAACATAAATAGATATACAATTATTCAAGTTAATTAATTAATTAATATTTAGAATAATATGGTAATGTGTAATTTATTATTATTATAATAATACAAATAATAGGTATAGTTAATATAGTTTTCCTGACGAAGTCTTCTAAACTTAGTGTTTGTACAGTATTTTTTATTTTTTTGATTCTGAGTGAAACGTTGAATGTATTGACTTTACAATGATGTGTGTTTTTTTATTTTTGTGTCTGTGTACACGATAAGTGGTCGAAATAATGCTTCGATTTTCTTCAACAGTATCTTTTCTGATAGGAAAGTGAATATCGTTGGTGCATTGGAGGGGTCAAAATTTAAAATTCCCAATAGTTTTCACAAGCACCGGGAAAAACCATATAAAAATTAGGGAAAAACGAGAATTTTTACGCAAAATCTGTTTTTCAAAAAATTGATTTTGGTTTTTAGTGTAACTCTAAAACAAATGAACGTATATACATGTAATTTTCACTGGTTCTTTATATATAAATTTTCTATACACGATAACATTTTCAAAATATTTTGATTTATTTTGAACTGTTTAGGGACATTTTCATTTTCCATATTTTTTTAGTTTTTATTCTAAAAATATCAATACAATTTTATTCGTTGGATAAAAAAGCTTTACAATTTAATAGAAGGCTCCTAGTATATTGTTTCAAAGGCCAATGAAAACTATTAAAAATCCTTATTAACAGTTTTTTTTTATAAGCATTTAAAGTTCAAAAATTGACAAAATATGGAAAAATCACGAAAGTTAGCAAATTATTTTGAGTTAAGACTTCGTAAAAATTTTTCTTTTTAAATCTAAGTTTTGAAAATGTAATAAAAGATAACTCAAAAGTTTGTCTACCTTTATCAATGAAAAAATCTCTACCGGAAAGTCAAATTAAATTTTTATGAGCGTTTGAAATTCAAATTTCTACAACATTGGATATTCACTCGGTTTCTCGTGTAGCGATTTCCTTATTTTGTTGTAATTCAATAACGAATAATGTAGATACATGAAAATTTCACTGAATGTTAAATTAGCATTTTCTATACACCATACAATTTTGAAAATATTTTGACTCTTTTTGAGCTGTTTACTGACGTTTTCAGTCTTCAATTTCATAATTTTTTTTTTCTATAAATGTCAATAAACTTTTATCTGTTGGGCCAAAAAGTATAAAAATTTAATACAAGGCTCCTGATATATTGTTACAATATCAGTTGAAAAATATTAAAAATACATGGGCACAATTTTTTTTTTATAAGCATTTAAAGATCGAATTTTGACAAAATTTACCAAATTTAAAATTGAACAATTATTTTGTAGTTAAAATGTATAAAATGTTCAACTTTTATATCTAAGGATTGAAAATTTAAAACAAGATTAAACGTAAGTAGTTAATTCTGTTACCAAAAAATCTAAAAAATACATAATCACAGTTTATTTTTATAGTCATTTTAATTTTAAATTTGGACGAAATTACATAATAAAAACCTAGAATAACTATTTTAGTTATTTTGTTGTGATTGTATAATATCATTGGTGGGTACTTGAAACTTCTAAAGTACACTATTATACAACTATGATAGTATCAGGGTTTTTTGTTGATGTATAACGTGTTATAAGTTATCCTAATGGATATTGTGCTATGATTAATTTGGAATTTATTATAGGTACCTACCTATTATAGGTCAATATTTTTTAATACCTTAGATATCATATGTCTTATACAGTTATACCTAGACTGACATACCGTCTCCGCTCAGAATCGTTTTTCTCATACAATCGTTTTTCTCATTGAATTCAAATTTAATAACATCCACTATACAGTGACCCACTTGTAACCTACTGTACAGCAGAGCACCTTTTTTGTTGTTGTAATTTTCAAAATTATTATTTATAATACAATTATTTACAAAAATAATATGTAATAGTTACGTATTAATTACGTATCTGATTAAACACAACATTATGAACTGTATGGACGGTATAGTATAGGTATACACCAATAAAATATATAACATATTAGTTTTTTTAACCAAAGACTTCTATTTTTTTTTTTTTTATATTTTTACTTGCACATATTAATATATTATATAAATTAAAATTGATTTTAAAGTGTGTACAATTAATTAATATGCACATTTTATGTGACTGATAATTATAATATATTAAATATTAATATTATAGGTATGTACTTAAATTGTCTTTGTTATATTTATCCGTATACATGAAATCACATATATAAATATAAATATATATTATATTATATACCTAATGGCTTATATGTTTATATTACATTTTATACAATACATTTTTATTGACTGTAATTATAGTTTCAAAAAAAATATCATTAATAATAATCAAGGCTAATAAGTTATAGCTCTAAAAAAGGTTGTTATAAGCGCTTAATATGCACTAAAAATACTAAAATATGCAACAACAAAAAAAAGGTGGGCAAGTTGATGTCGCTCTGCTGTACAGTAGGTCACTGTATAATGGATGGTATTAAATTTGAATTCAATGATATATTATCAATGTATACGAAAAACGATTCTGAGCGAAGACGGTCAGTCAGCCTATGATATATTTATATTACTAAGTATATATTTTGATGATATTATTGTGAATAAAGTGATTTATATATAACCTAATTACGTGGAACCTTGTTTTAAATTTTTAATCTTTAGCTATAAAAGTTGAACATTTTATAATTTTTTAACTACTAAATAATTTGTAAATACTCAATTTGATAAATTTCATTTAAATTTTAACTTTAAATGATTATAAAAAAAATTGTGTTGGCACTTCAGTCATTCTACGGGTATGATTATTTACGATAATTTGGTTTAATCACTTCATTAATTTGTAATATATTATATTAATTCTACCTTATACATTAATTAAAATACATAAAATTATTTTTCATTACAGTGTTCATTTCAACAAATAGTGAGCCATAAATATGCATCGCACCACAATATCCGCAGGGGGATTCGAAATAACCGTTACCGTATACTGTAGACCCGGTATCAACTCGTTCAATAGTTGCACAGGGTGGTACTGGTTAATGTCTAACGGCAATTTCTTCTTCGTCTAAAATAAAAGGGATTAAGTTGTACAGTTATAATATACTAAAATTGTAATTATTTTAATTTAAAATTTCGGCATAAATAACGGCAATTTCTTCTTCGTCCTTATTCCTTATGTAATTTCGTAAAAATTTAAAATTAAAATGAGTATAAAAATAAACTGTGATTATGTATTTTTTAGATTTTTTGGTAACAGAATTAACTACTTACGTTTAATCTTGTTTTAAATTTTCAATCCTTAGATATAAAAGTTGAACATTTTATACATTTTAACTACAAAATAATTGTTTAATTTTAAATTTGATAAATTTTGTCAAAATTCGATCTTTAAATGCTTATAAAAAAAATTGTGCCCATGTATTTTTAATATTTTTCAACTGATATTGTAACAATATATCAGGAGCCTTGTATTAAATTTTTATACTTTTTGGCCCAACAGATAAAAGTTAATTGATATTTATAGAAAAAAAAAATTATGAAATTGAAGACTGAAAACGTCAGTAAACAGCTCAAAAAGAGTCAAAATATTTTCAAAATTGTATGGTGTATAGAAAATGCTAATTTAACATTCAGTGAAATTTTCATGTATCTACATTATTCGTTATTGAATTACAACAAAATAAGGAAATCGCTACACGAGAAACCGAGTGAATATCCAATGTTGTAGAAATTTGAATTTCAAACGCTCATAAAAATTTAATTTGACTTTCCGGTAGAGATTTTTTTATTGATAAAGGTAGACAAACTTATGAGTAATCTTGTATTCGATTTTCAAATCTTAGATTTAAAAAGAAAAATTTTCACGAATTCTTAACTTTAAATAATTTGTTAATTTTCGTGATTATTCCATATTTTGTCAATTTTTGAACTTTAAATGCTTATAAAAAAAAACTGTTACTAAGGATTTTTAATATTCTTCATATGCCTTTGAAACAATATACTTGGAGCCTTCTATTAAATTTTCAAGTTTTTTTAACCAACAAATACAATTTTATTGATATTTCTAGAAAAAAAACTAAAAAAAAATGAAAATGTCCCTAAACAGTTCAAAATAATATTTTGAAAATGTTATCGTGTATAGAAAATACAAATATAAAAAACCAGTGAAAATTTCATGTATCTACGGTCATATGTTTTAAAGTTACACCAAAAACCATATTCAATTTTCTGAAAAATCGATTTTGCGTAAAAATTCCCCGTTTTTCCTCAATTTTTCTTTTGTTTTTCTTGGCGCTTTTGAAAATTACTGAGAATTTTAAATTTTGACCTCCCCAATGCACCAACGATATTCACTTTCCAATCGAACAAGATACTGAAGTCGAAAATTGAAGCATTATTTCGACTACTTATCGTGTACACAGACACAAAAATAAAAAAATAAAAAAATATAAAAACACACATCATTGTACAATCAATACGTCATTCATCGTTCCACTCAGAATCTAAAATATTAAATTTTTTTTTTTTTTTTATATACCTAATATTAAGTTTATTAGAAATTAAATTTTTAAACAAAATAAAAAAATCGATTTTGGTATTGCGTATTCCAGTTGTTCATTAATTATTTTTTGTTTTCCCAATTATTAAGAAAGGTATTGTTCATTTTTTAGTTTCGATCACATACCAAATAGATTTATATTCCTACCAGAAAATATATTTAAGTTGAGGATTGAAGCACTTTTTTCTGATATAAAAAGCGTCATCAGTTACAAAAAAAAAAACACTTCACTGTAATATAAATACATTTATCACTCAGCTTAGAATCTAAAAGGTTTTAATGTAGGTAACAAATGAACAAAAACAAAAAAAATCTTTTAACTTTGTAAATTTATTTAAATATAAGTGATCATTTAAAATCAGGTACCTATAGCATAGCTAATTCAAATTTAATAAAAATAAAAACAGGTAAAATCATTTTCAAATTATACAAATTTATTATAGTAAATAAAATAAATAGTAAATACAATACTTTTATTGTAGAAATAATTTGAAACTGAATATAAAGAATATTTTGATTTAATAAAATATATCAAAACTAAAAAAATTGTCTTTTTGTCAACTTAAATACTAGCAAACTTAATACTTAATAGAAGCAGGTTATTCCAGGTTATTGTAGACATTTGCAGCACGTTAAATAGGTAGATTTTACGTAATAGTTAATAGGGTAATTTATTAATGTATATAAGCAGATATATTATAAAACATATTGGAAGGTACTGACGACTAAAAACAATAAAAGCTGTACCTATAATATTGTGTTTTAAAATATTATTTTATTTTCCTAAATTAAAAATTAAAAATAAATTGTTATTGTTAGTGTTATATTAAAACATGTGTAGACAATTTGTTAAAAGTATTTTAGGAGAAAAACTATTTTAAATTTCCGTCAACTTAAAATATAATAAAACATATTTGCATACCTAAAAAAAGATAACTTCCGAAACCTTAAACACTAGTTTGTTTTATTTATCCTATACAAACTTTAAAAAAATAAATAGTTTTAATCCTTTTGGACTGTAATAATTGATATGAAATTAAATTTTAAACAGCTCATAAATAGAACATAGTTAGGTACTAACCGACAATTTAATAAATACAAAATACGTAAGAACATTTAAATTTTAAATTAATTTCTTGTATCTACTCCCATGGTAATTTTCCTGCTGGAGAGTTAAAAAAGTCCTTAAACTGATCACGATATTGAAACGCTTGCCTTTGAGCACTACCTCCTTGTCTTGGAAAAGACGATAAATTACCCAATGACGCTGTATCGGCTACTTCGCTGGTATGAATTTCACTGCTGTCTTGTTTAATATAAAGTTTGTATAGGAAATTTCAAATATTTTTTACTCTTAAGTGTTTTTTTTTTAAATTATGGATAAATAAACACTATAGAGTCAAGCCCGGATTAAAGGGGGGGGGCAAGTGTTTTTTTTGAACATTTTAGATTACCAATTTAACTATTTAAGTATATAAAAGGTAGTTATAAGAAAAAAATATTTAGCTCTTGTAAATTAGGTATTTTAGTTAAAAGTATTAATGCATACTAGTGATGATCAAAACAAGACCAAGACCAAGACTTTCAAAAACTTGGGCTCGGTCTTTATTTTGCAGACTCAGTATTGGTCTTGGTCTTGAGCAAGAATCTTGCAAGACTCTTGCTATTTTCACAAAATATATAAAAAAGTCTATGTCACTATGTCTATGTGTGAACAATAAATGATCAATCGTACTATGTATGTTTCCGAGAACCGCTGTAATGCCGCATCGGGAAACAACCGCTGGATGTAACCTCGCAAATGTCATACGTAAATGTCATAAAAAATGAAATATATTCCTGTTTGCATAACTATAAAAACTACAAAAAGCGGCAGTAAATTAAACACACTTCCTGAAGTTTGATTCTAATTTCAAAAAAATGGTTGAATTTATAAGCTTCCAGACAAATATGTTTTCTAGGAATCACTATTTTGATTTAAAATCAGATGTGCCCAAAATAAATACAAATTTAATACAATTTTGTAACATGGGATGCTTTGAAATTGAAAATTGACTTCCTAAAAAGCCTAGATATTTTGTCAAAATGTTCATACATGATATAAAAACAAGGTATGATCGTAACTTTTTGACTTTTTACCAGTCGACAAACAGTCGAATGCTTTTAGTTCGACTAGTCATAACTAAAGTCTACTAAGTCATACCGCAATTCAGGAATACCAAATATTTATTTTCGTGGGATAAATTTTTATCGCATGCGACAAAGTTTATCACAATTTCAAGAATAGGTGTTTGTGTATCATTCATTCTATTCGACGGCCGTTTCGGCATGGTCGAAAACTTGCCACCCGGAACACTGTTCGGCTACTTGACCGGTATGTACAATTATAACTATTAAACAGAATATTATAACCATGATTAACTAGCTTAGTTAATCATGATTATAACCGCAGGTCCATAACGTGTAAATACTATGCATATTTTATTTATTAACATAAATTATGTTTTAGTTCACAATAATATTATGGGTAATATAAATAATAATCTTAATTTGTATTATAAGTATACATAATTATAATACATACTTTTAAGTAAAAGTAGTACCCATAGGCGCACATTGGGTGTGAATTTAGGGGGTGTTGGAATAATTTATGGTTCACAGATCCGTGGGGGCTTTTCCCCCCACACCCCCCTAAATCCTAATATTTCTGCATTGCATTAGATTTAATTTTGTATAGTGTATACAATAATATCTAAAGTGAAATGTATCAAATAGTCTGTATGATTGTAAAGAAGACGTTAGGTACATCCACATGTGTTGTCTCCGTTTTTTTGGAAAACTTATTTTGCGTAAAAATACCCGTTTTTCCTTAATTTTTCTTTTGTTTTTCCTGACGCTTTTGAAAATTACTGGGACATTTTTACTTTTGACCCCCCAAAGTACCAACTAGATTCATTTTCCTATCAGAAAAGTTACTATTGAAGAAATCCAAGGACTTTTACTGTCCTAAAAGGTGATGACAAAAATAAAAAAAAAACACATCATTGTAAAATCAATGCGTTCATCGTTAAACTCTGAATCTAAAAATAATTAACTTTTAATTTTGAAACTATAAGAACATTTTTCGTATTTGTGATATCGAAAAATTAAATCAATGTTGCACAGTCAATGTTCTCCTCTTTCTAGTAGGAACATTAGGTTGCATAACTTCAGCTATAGAGTGAGTGGTTCTTATCCGAGCAAAACCGTTTTTCTATGTTTTACATTTGTAAAACGGAGACCACACAATGCGGGTGTAACATCCTCTTAATAATATTTGTCATTCCGAATTTATTCAATTCAGCGTGGCCCACAGAATAAATAAATATATTAGTAATAACAAAACTTATAAATAGAACATTTCGTAGCCAACCGTAAGATAATATAATTTTCTATAATGATATGATATAATATGATTGCTGCATACTGTTTAATGTTTTGACAAAAACTGAAACACCGAAACATGTATTCACACAATACTGTTCTAATCGTGAATTCGTAAACAGTTGTCAATATTTGTAATGAAAAGAAAAATTCCGAACCAATAAACCACGATAGTTTATAAATGATTGGTGAAATACCGAAATAAACTGAGGGTGCTAGTTTGAAGCTTGGGGGTGCTAAGCACCCCCAAGCACCCCCCTATGTGCGCCTATGGTAGTACCTATGTAATACTTGAATATTTTGATTATAGAACCGATCTCGTGCGCGTTCGTCCACCGTTTGGCTTTAGATACTGTTTATTTTTTGACTGTATAATATTATCTGCCGTGTGGCTCACGATATTATGTTTTATCGAAAATCCATTTACTCACGGCCATTTACCCTTTCGCCGTCATTGGTGGTAAGTGCAGAAAACACAGTGGGTATTGACGACGTATATCGCTATTGCTACTTTTTTTTTAAATAAGCGCGCTGCTTCTAACGCTATTTGTCGAAATGCACCGCGCTACTTTTTCGCTACATTTTTAAAACTACTCTGGTGTTGGTAGTTTGCACTGATTTGAAATTTGATCACTGGACCGGACAACAACTTAATCATAATTGATATTTTAATAATCACCAATTTTGGATTGTAGGTATATTTCAAACGATCATAAAAATTTAGTTTGACTTTCTTAAGGCCTTTTTTTTTTGATAAA
The DNA here is from genome assembly GCA_949089665.1 of Macrosiphum euphorbiae. Taxonomy (NCBI): domain Eukaryota; kingdom Metazoa; phylum Arthropoda; class Insecta; order Hemiptera; family Aphididae; genus Macrosiphum; species Macrosiphum euphorbiae. Next base: position 154,899,889 of record CARXXK010000001.1, on the reverse strand, counting down.
AGTAGACAAACTTATAAGGAATCACGTATTACATTTTCATATGTTAGATTTAAAAAGAAAAATTTTTATGAATTCTTAACTCAAAGTAATTTGATAATATTCGTAATTTTTTCATATTTTGTCAAGATTTGAACTTTAAATGTTTATAAAAAAAACTGTGACTAAAGATTTTTAATATTTTTCAAATGTCAATGTAATGATATAGTAGGAGCCTTATATTAAGTTTTTTAAATAACACTTTTATTGATAATCATGGAAAAAAAATAAAAAAATAAAATATAAAATTGTCCGTAAACAGCTCAAAATAAGTCAAAATATTTTGAAAATGTTATCGTGTAGGTATAGAAAATGCAAATATAAACAACCAGTGGAAATTTCATGTATCTACATGATTATTTGTTTTAAAGTTACACCAAGAGCCAAAAGCGATTTTGTCAAAAACTGATTTTGCGTAAAAATTCTCGTTTTTCCTTAATTTTTATTTTGTTTTTCTTGGCTCTTTTGAAAATTACCGGGAATTTTAAAAATTTGATCTCCCCAATCCACCAAAAATATTCACTTTTATAGCAAAGAGATGCTTCGATATACCACTTCGACTTTCGAGGGGGGTTTCTGGTAAAACCATCAGTTATTTCCAAATAATTGGGAAAAACAATAACAAAACATTTTGACAAAATCAAAATTCATAACTGTTTATTTGTATTTTTATTCAAAAATAAATAACTGTAGAGACTTCATATATTTTCCAAGGATTCATATTAAGCATTTACTATACATGTTATAACTATATGATAAAAATGTTGTTTTGGGTGTAAAAAGCTTGACAATTTATTACAAGGTTTCTCGTAAGATATTCATACAAAATTTGAAAATATCGAAAATACGTAGTCACGAATAATTAAATGCAAATTGTAGAAAATAATTAAGTACACACGTTATGACAGTAAAACTCGTAGTGAACGATATCGTTGAATTTATTACTCCAACGGATTAAACTACCATTAGGTCTTAGATCACAACAACACTGTTCGACTGTTCCATAGACATGGTATGTCTATGGACTGTTCTATATAAAATAAAATAGTTTAGTTACTGTCTACGTAGTACTTACTATGGATTATGCAGTACAATAAGTACAAATCATAAACCCATTACAATTTAAAATTACGACTTAGTTTATAAATAAAAATAATAATACTAATTAGTAATTAAAATTAAAATTAATTTATAAACTCGCTGTGGTCGTTTTAATCCCCCGTCAATTAGATCCTATTGCGTCAGTTAGTCACCGAGATCTAGCTGTCGAGGGATCTATGTGACCGTTCACCCTTTAATCGTGCTTATGGTTATTCTGTGATATAAGTATATAACCATATAACCATAAGCACGATTAAAGATATACAGGTTGCACATCATAGAGTATATTACTATATGTTGCACATCGACTACTGATAAGGTGAAATACGAAATGACACATATGGTTGAGTGTTGACATTAAGCGCCACTAGTTAATTATTAACAGCTGATTTTTATAGTCACTTTGTAAATCAGTCTGGAAGCGGTTTACTATAGGGCGATGTGCAACCTGTATATCTTTAATCGTGACCATAAGTAAATACAACTGTGATAATATTATCTATCTACGTGATAAAGAAATAATAGTGGCCCACGGACTAAGATATATCTAGTCCGTCATCTTTATATCTTAGGGCCAGTATTACCATCTCCAGTTAAATTTAACGGACTCCTAACCAGTGGAATTCGGCCGGTAATAAAATCTGTTATCAGTTGGTTAAGCGTAATCGAAGTGTAATCAATGATTGTAATCACGGACTAAGATATACAGGACTGGACACGACAAGGTTGGAGGGTGTGGGGGGTTGACTACGAAATGTTTTACAACAGGCAGTGTTCGGGGGGATATTTTCCTTTTAGCATTACTAGCGCCGTCCTAGTGGATACTTATGGAACTAGAACACATCATACAAATTTCTAGTTCCATAAGTATCCACTAAGACGGCGCTAGTAATGCTAAAAGGAAAATATCCCCCCGAACTCCGCCTGTTGTAAAACATTTCGTAACCACAATATTCATCTCGTGTCCAGTCCTGTATATCTTAGTCCGTGATTGTAATACTGGCCCTTAGTCCGTGTAGTGGCCCAACGATCGAAAGGAACCGGTAGTTGGAAATGTCGCATTATTATTTATGGTTATTTGTTACATTTCTGAGCCTTTAAATGACCACCAGCCAAATTGTGATTTGTAATGACAACTGACTAGAACAAATAACGGTACCTTGGTAGGTAATTGGTTTGTAGGTAGGTATTTAAACTTCAAATTCGAAATTCCAACCTTCGGCTTGAATTCTTGAAACTATTATTAATATGTTTTTTTTATAGGTACTTACATCTCCAGGTCTACAAGATTGTTAATTGCACAGAACATACGACGACATATTAATATAACTGTGTTATTATGGATTCCGATAATGATTCAACACAGGATTGTGAAGAAATTGTTGAGGAAACTTTAATTCATGTTGTTGTGGATAATGCTGATGAAATGTCTATTTTGAACTCAAACAGCAATGTACGAGTGATAGCTGTGGACTCTGATTCTCCAGCATTACAAATTGAAAACAAGGTACCTACCTAGTTTTTTAACTAATTTTTTAAAGTTTAGTAGTAAGTTTTTGTATCAAATTGATTGCGATTTGGGATTAATATTGATTGACTAGCGGTGTACGAAATGTAAATTAACTTGGGGTACATTCTTGATTTACAAGTTTTAAGCGCTAGGCATATAACTGGATTTCTTTGGATGATCATTGTGTAAACACTATAAAGACTTACCAATTTAAATATTTTTAACTATGTAGGTATGAAAAATAAATAAACTCATACCTAGAAAGCTAGGGTGGCGGGTGAGCGATTCTCGCCTGAGCCTGGCAAACATTTGGCCGATAACATAAAAATATTTTATTATTAATCCAAATTGGGCCCAATTTTCTTTTTCCCCGTGGCCAATTTTTATTCCCAGTTTGCCCCTGAAGTGTAGGTACCTCTCATATTATTTACGTGCCAGATCTATGATGACATCCATAGCAAATAGGTAAAGGTGAAGTTTTCAGTTTACTCGAATCATAGGCGTGTGTAGACCTCTGAGTCAGGTATGGCTAAATTCAATGTGATCACCTACCCCCTTGTCATGGCCACTCAAGAAAAAAATTACAGACATTTTCACACTTCACTTCAAACTTATTATAAAATATTCTACTTTGGAATATGAAATTAAAACTCTGTTGCCAAAAAAAAAAATTTATAAAAATTAAAAAATTAAAAGGATAAAAAATATTTAAAAAAATATTTTTTTAATAACAAAGTTGTTTTGTAAATGACTTGAAACTATGTAAAAAAATACACTTTTTGAAATAATGAGTGTTCAATTTTAAATAAATCGCCCTGTATAGTAGTCTCTTAGGTAAACACAAACGTTTAAAATCTAGAAGGGCTATACCTACTTTTAGTCATGTCTTCGTAAGGTACCAACCCGCCCATGTATAAAAAAATCTCAGGTAGGGCTAAAGCCCAATCCGCCCTACCCGTGCGCACGCCTATGACTCAACTCGTCAATGGTAAAATTAAAAGATTTACTATAAATCAGTTGATCAATATTAATTTATGTACCTAAATGAGTGCAATGGGTGAGTTATGTACCTGTAAGTGTATTAATTATAAAATTAATAAGTAAGTACCTACCTACCTTCAAACATTTAAATTTATTTTCCAAACATAATTTTTTTTCATATTACATACCTATATTTGAATTTTTTTTATAAATAACATGCTGAATAGTTATTGTGAAGGGGAAATTACTTGTTATAACAGGCAATGTAGACTTTTTATTATTTGTGTGAACAAACCAGTCTGTTGACAATTGACATTCACCAATGTGTTAATGTGATGAAAATTGTTTATCACAGCAGGATGTTAATTTTTAAATCCAATGAAGTCGGCAAAAAGACAGGCTATGAAGGATAATATGTTTATATTGCCAAGTTCCATATTTAGTTCCACAAAAATAAATACAACTGGTTGCCCTGGAATAGGTACTTAGAACTTAATTTTTGTAAACCCTTCCATAAAAACACAAGACTGAACATGCTTAAATATTATATTTTGATATATTTTTGTTAATTTTTTCTTGTTTTTTTTTTAGTTTTCCTCATTATTTTTTCCTTGACATATTATTTTCCATGATTGGAAATAATGATAGTAGGTAGTAGGTACTAATAATTAAGTAATACTAGGGGCGTATTTACGGGGTTAAGATCCACCCCCATGGATTTTGAATACATCTACTATTATATAATTACTGTAGCGCACACCAAAGCTCTGTAAGCTAAAATTCTTGCCAACTCTTAAAAAAAATGTTAAATACACCATTGAGTAATACCCGAGGATTTTGCTAACAATATTGTATTTATATTTGATCGGGAATAAGTAGGTTAGGCCTACAGACTATAAACATCCAATTATATATTTTAAACATGATTAAATCATATAAATTTACTAAGGATAAATAAAAAAAATTATAGGTATATAATTTTTCTATAGAGTAGGGTCATTGGACCCCCCTTCTATCATACCATCCCGTCTTGTATATATGTACCTATTGTATAAATTATTACAGTTTTCTAATAAAAAAAAAATATATAATTTGTTATGTATAATATTCAATATTGTTAATTTCTATTTTTAGATTTTTCATTTTAACGAATGGAGATATATACCTGGGACAGCTATGTTTTTTGAGCGGAAGAATGAAGTAAAAAAAATTGATCCTCTGTATGATAATAGATGTGGAACTGTTATGCAATATGTTGGCTCTACTCGCAAATGTTTAGAAATGACAAAAAAGGAAAATACACTTTAATCTTATTATTTTACCATAGTTTAGAGCACTGAATTTGATATTTTTAATTTTTACATCTGTAATATAATTTAAATAATTTTGTACATAATATAGGCATTTTTTTTAAATGTATTTATATTTTACATTTTACGCTTATTCATTGCAAACACCATATTTGTTGTTTTATTTTTTAATAAGACTTACTGTGTTTCTTAAACTAAGTATAATATAGTTGTATAATGTTTTTACATTAACATGTAACCTCCCCCCCCTATTGGCGCCCATGCTTGTTTTAGATAAGTTTCTTTACAAATTACTGTCCAATGGGTGTACACATTTTTTTTTTATTGAGCAATTTTATTAAAAATGTTGGCGACAAATATGAATAAAATTAATAGGTAGTGAAACATTTGTATCTATTAAATTATTTTTACGCTAATAGTTAATAAATAAATTATATTACAATAATAAAGATAAATACCTATAACATTATATAATAATTATAATAATAAGTAGTAATAGTAATAATATAATAATAATAATAATATAATAATAATAATAATAATTAATAAATTATAATAATATAAAATAAATTTATGTTTGAAACATTGATTTACCGTTCAGTCAATTTTTTAATTAAAAATACTAGGTGGGTAACTAAAAATAATCACTTGTACAAATTTGTCAAAATATAGGTTGGAAGTGGAGAATAGTTAAAATATAATATACCTAATTGGAGAAATCGGTAGTATTTTAATGACCAAAAATACAAATCTATGTAAGTAATTATCATTTTTACTGATGCAATTGAATTATTTTTATAAATCAGATTTCCTCTAAGATAGTACTATTATAGAAAATGTAGCCACTGAAAAATCCATAAGATTTGAACAAGTCTATAATAAAGACTGATTTTTGGATCACCCTGTGGATAGAATAAATAGTACAAGTTATCCAAATAAAAACCTAAGTACAAGTTACTATTAAAATTCTAAGTTTAAATGTGTTCAAATCGTAATACATAAGTACAATTATACATGACAGTAAAACGCTAAGTGCAGTAATCGTACTTGAAAATTGACAAGTTATTTCAAATTAGGAACAACCAATGAGACCCTATTTGAAAAAAAATAAATATATGTCGTTATTTTGTTGTCCCTTGGTACGGTTACATATTTAGATTTTCTTTATAAATTTATCTTACTTATTAAGTCATTCGAGAGTAAATACTAAATAGGTATCACTCATGAACAATTATTAACATCCTCACAATAAGTAATAATTATTATGTTCTAAGAAAACACAAATGAACAATGAACATAAACACTCAACAGTGTTATTCTCTAGTCTATGTACACATAGTAATAAATATTAATAATACAAAGTAAATGAATCAAAGTGAAAATTCATAACTAATACATTTATCTAACTCTTTTTAATTATTGAGAAAATATATTTATAATAAACTCTAAATCATACAAATAGATATTTTGTTAGAATATAATGACGTAGTATATGTGATAGTTAGAACAGTTGAAAATTAAAAATTGCCGTGATTTTTAACTTGCCATTGTAAACTTAAAAACTATTTTAGTTACAGTTGGTCTAACTATGTAAACATAACTATATAAAATATAGATAAAATTATATGTTTATTAGTCATAAACTAAAAACAATAAATATAATATAGACTTCAATATTGAAGTATTTAAAGTATTTTACGCTGTTTATGTTGTTGTAATGGTCCAAATATAAATGTAAGAATGATATCACAAGCTAGCTTCATATTTCTGCCCTGGAAAATATAAGTCAATAAACAATTATTATACATTTGGTAAGTAGACAATTAAAATGACTGCATTTTAATCAGGGGCGGTTCAAGGGATAGGGGGGGGGGAAGGTCATAATTTTCAGAAAATATCGTTGATTTTTTTTTATAATTTCGTTTTTTTTTGGGGCGGGGGGACTCCTAGTGATCCCCCGGAGCCTCCCCTGATTGTAATGTATTATATTTTAAAAACACGAGGTAGATAATATTATATTTATTTTATAACCTTCTTAGGTAGGTACCTATATTATATTATATGATATTGCTGTATATATTTATTTATTTATAAATGGGTAGGTACCCTTTAGACTTTAGTAGTAATAGTACAGTAGGTAAGTATAATCTCAATTTGACAAGCAAATAACAGTGAAATTAAATAATATTATATTGTTTTGAATGGGTAATGGGTTAATATTTTTAAAACTAATTGTATTCCTGCTTATGAATCCCAACATCTTAAATGATTTTTTAATTAAAGTATTAATAGGTATGTAATATACCTACCTACTACAATTATAAATTTTATAAATATAATAATAGGTACCTAAGTAATAACAATGTTCTCTCGATATTATTTATATTTAGGGAGACTAGGGAGTAGGGAAAGGTAATTTGAAGACTTCAAGTAACATATTTGCTAAATTTTACTGCAAAATTAAAGTATCAGTTGGATACTTTAAAATTTTAATAGTCAAACATATTTAATATTTATTTTTTATAATATAATTTTGATGTCTGATCGGAAACAGTTAAAACTAATCGTAGGTACCTACTACCTATACGAAATCGATCTGTTCATGAAGAGTTATCCATTTCATGAAATGGAATCAGGAACGGTAAATAATTACAGTGTGTCCACAGAAACACTTACATAGCAATATAATATATTATAAATATTTGACTGATTTTTAATATAAAAAATAAAAAAACCAAAAATGTTACACTCAGCAGCTCATGTTAGATTAAAATTAGAATGAGTTGACCCCTCTTGGACCCCTGGACACCACTGCAGTTAAGGCCTTGAAGGGGGGGGGGACAACAACAACACCCATCCGCTACATAGATGTTTAAAGATAAGTATACATATAGTACGCATAAAACGATAATAGACTAAATGTTAAACTATAAAATATCGATAGCAATAATTTTTGTACAATAAATATAATAGTTATTACCTAACACCTAATGGCTAATGCCAAGATAAAACTTACATTATTGGAATTGATTTGACAAACACTTGTTGAATCCGTTATATTATCATGAAACGTTTATCCAACGATCTATGCTATACTCTAGAGCAGCTATCCATCTAATATAAACCAAGAAAATATACGACCATTATTAATAATGCGTTTCAATTGGTAATCCAATAATTATCACGTGATTTTCGTCCGTACCTTCTTTTGTCTACCTCGGTGTCTGTATAAAAATAAAAATATCTAAATGACAAGTCGGGTGGTATAAGCTCGAACGCAAATTTCCTTACGCTAGCGTTAACGGAACTTTGCACTTTGTAACCGTGGAGACAAGCCATTCCTGTAAATTTGAGAAACACGATAACTTCCAACGATTCAAAAATATTATTAAACGGATACATAAATAAATTAATAATCGTTACCGTTGGCAAATCGGGTTACGCTGTCTACGAAAAAATACAGCCTAGCCCCTTTAAGAACGCAGTAGTATTTTTTCCACGATTTTCCACAGTGGTGTACCAACGTGGAGAGGAAACCCTGGCAGTCCGATTGCGGATCGATGGTGACCACAGATTTCAAGTTATCTTCGTCCAGCCATTCCATCGACTGCAAGAAGCGTGACATGGTAACATTATCGCGAATAGGGATAAATGGCCATTAGGACGTTGGGGCAATTTGGATTGTATATAGGCATTTGACATTTTAATTATGATATTTTTAAAATGTTTGAATAATTTAATAGTGATCTATTTTTGGCCGTACTTATTATAATAAATATGTAGCACTTATTTGTTACACTGTGTTTTAATCTTTGAGTTTTTTACTATGAAACCTATATATTATGTATTTTGTTTATTATTTGTTTAACGTCCATACGACCATGTCCATTTGTCTTAGATCAAACATATAATATCATTGAAGACAATTGACAACTGTACTTACTGGAGATTTGGTAGCTTCGTTGAGCGCTCCGATCCAGCGGTCCGCGTTTTCTGCACTGTTCGCTGCTATGTGTAACCTTGTTTTTTTGTGGTCTTTTCTTTCCAGTCGGAAGCTGTACATTCTTCCCGTGTCCGATGTCTGCATTACGGTGAAACCTTTGAGATTCAGTGCTCCCAGAGGATGTCTGTCCTAAAGGCATAGTTATGTATTAATAACTACTGAAACACACAGAACTACGGGCGACTGCGAAAACGTACTCGTTTCAAAGACGCAGACTTATAATAGTAGAGACAATTATCGGTCTTGAGACAAAAATATCTGGGCTGCCAACAATTTTTCATTTTTTTCGTTCCGATGCTAAATTTCCACAGTTTACTGGCTATAACAATGCGGTCTTCAATTGTGGACGGATCGATCACTGGTGTTAGGATATCACAGGTCCTGGCGACTTCCAATTCCAAGACGTCAGAACCACTATGTGCAACATTGACAAATTCCGAGTGTGACGCATCGAGAACGCACATATCATTGATGCTGATAATTATGTCACCCACTTGGAGACCAGAGTTTTCTGCAGCTGTTCCCGTTTCAATTGCGGACACTACGACCGGCTTAGCCCCATGAATACGAAAACCGAACTCTCCAGATTCGCGTTTTACCATTAAGCGTTCGTCGCTATCTGTAAATATTTAGACACCACGTCGATATTCGTTTAATATACATACATTTTACCACATACCGAACGATTTTGAAGCGATTCTTTTGAACATTTCTAAACTCGATTTTCTGTGTACCATCCTGTGCGTGATTGTTTGGTATTTTACTCGGAACTCGTGCTCTGAACATGTAGATTCAATTGAATCTCTTCGTTTTAACTCAGGGGAACATTTAATGTCTAGATAAAAATAAAATAAATATTAAATATATTTTTCAAATATTAAAAAAATAATAAAATAATAATAAATATGAATGCATGGTACGTTTATTTGATACCTGGCAAATCCGAAGGCTTTTTCCATACATAGAACTCTTCTATTTCGTCAATGTATACCCACGAGAAAGATGTAAACGGTGTTGTATAGACGCCAGACCAATCATCGTCATCTGAATGAAGGCTAGAACTACTTCCATTTAATCTTTCCATACTTACATTGGTCGATCTAGTCATTGGCCTATAATAAGTACATATTATAAAAAAAACATTTTACTATATTTTATATTTTACCTACCTCCCTTTTTCTTTTGTATGTTTTACTCTTTCTTCAGACTTAGCTCGAGTCTGTTCTGATCTAGTGTTTCTTCTTCTATCTTCTGAACGATATCGTTTGGTCAATCGTTTTATAGGCGTGTTAGGGGGTTCTTCTGGAGAATCCCCAAAACCTTCAGGTGGCTTAACAATATTTATGATATCACTATTCGTATTACTAGTATAATCTACATCAACTTCGGTATTACATAGTGTACATCTAGATAATAATGATACCCTACTGCATGGTTCACTGTAGAAAACTGAATCACTTCCTGGGCTAATAGAACGCAGAGATTCTGCGCTCACTGTCTTCAAGTTCAAATTATTAATTTGAGATAAATAATTCATTTGGGACGACTTTGTTTGTAATGAACATTTAGGTTTGTCTTCTAGCTGAAATTCGGTTTTTGATTTTTCCATAGTATCTAGAGTTATTTGTGGTTTTCTAAGAATTTCGGGAAGCGACTCCCTTCGTTTTTCTGGTTTATTTATTACCGAAGGTTTCTTATCAATAGAGCTGAAAATTAATTTTAGTATTAATATATCATAAACATTTTATTATTTAACTTACTTAATTATTGTTACAGCTCCTATACTTTTTCGTCTAGGGCTTGGCCTTCTACGTCGTTCTGGCGCTTTTGAAGACTCGTCAGAAGAATAGACAGGTTGTGATATTTTAGTCGCAAAACCGTTGCCCATCAACTTCTAAAACAAATTTTATTTTTAGCAAACTTAACTCAAAGCATATTATAAATAATTAAAAAGTCATTACCTTAATTAAATTGGAATTAGTATCATCTGTATGGCATTTGGATGTTATACGATTACCTGTAAAATATTAAATTTTATAGTACTTAGTTCATTTTTAAAAGTAATCAATCTATTCGTCATTACTTGATATTAGATCTGGATTATTCAACTTATTTGATTCTTCTAAAGATTTTGGTTTGCTATTTGGTATGGACCTAAAATTATAAATTAATTATACGAAAATAAGTTTGTTTCACAAATGGATATTATATAAAATGCATCAGATAGTTAGTATAAGTAAATAAAAGCAATAGAGTAGTGCACAGTAAGCGATAATTGATTTTGTAATTGTCTAAGCTTTACACATGCATTTCCATGAGATTTGATATTATTTGTATATGTACAATATATATATATAATATTTATATACTCTGAATGTATGTTATATTCTTCAACCTCCAATCGCGACCTAAGGTAAGAATTCTATGCTTAACGACCTGCAACGAGCGGACCCTAATAAGCTCTATTTTCTTGTCTAGAATTTTGCTTTATTACAACCTATCGTTGATGTGCTCACTTAGCCAATTTTAAGATGGATTTCGGTCTTATTCTTGTATTCTCGTCTGATGAACCAGAACTCCTATTATCATCTATACTGCACTTCACGCTGTAACTAAAATAGTGATCGTGTTTATTCACTATCGAAATGTAATGTGTTGGTTTTTTTTTGATTGCTTTAAAGTAAATCAAACTATAAATGTGGGAGTATATTATGTGAAGTATAGAAAATGTGTGCTTGTCATGCATATAATAGATTGAGTAACAATATGATAAATGTATAGAAAATGTTAAGTAACCAAGAAATCATACGTGTAAGAGTAAGAGAATAAAATATTATCAATAATACTTTTTTTGAAGTACCTAACGGAAACAAAATATGTATACCTTCCGGATGTACTGCTTTCGTCATCACTTGAGTCTTCGCCGTCCCCGAGTTCTTCATCAATTGGGTCAGTTGGATCTAGGGTAGTCTGTAAAGAACAGGCATACCTGACTTAGTTATGTATTTATTTTTACTTTTTCGATACACTTACGTCGTGATCAAACATAGGATGAGGCAAACTGTATTTAGAAGATTCACTGTCAAATGAACTACTTGTAACTGACGGACCTTGAGTTGGGGTAGTGGTGTAAGAAGCACTGTCTGTAGCTGTTACATAATCTTCAGTAGAAGTTGAAACTTCAGACGGTTCCACCGCCGTCGAGCAATTAGTTCCTAAAGTGTTTGGACCATTTCCTTGTTCAATCAGGTCTGAAGATTTCAATGGAAGATCGGTGTATCTTATTATCTTCTTTTGTACTACATCACACAAGTTATCTTCTTTTAGTTTTGTTTTCTTGGATAAACTTTCACACTGCAAGACCTAAGAAATTATATTAGTGTTTTATTAAGTGAATATACATTCAACCCAACTATTTTGAGTTCAATAGAAAATAATAAATAACTATTACTGTACATTTTCTATTTAAATATTAATAATGCCCAAACACTTATCAGGAAGGTAGGTTTGCTTTTATTAACTTTGAAGTATTTTAGTTTTAATCAAGTCACGTATTTATTAATTATTATGCAATGGAAAACTAAACGGGTACCTATTTTTTTTTAATTTGATGAAATTTACGAACAACATATTTGTTGGCTCCCCTAGTATAAATTATTAAATTATATGAGTAAAATTTGTATGTTTAATGAAATTATTTAGTGTTTAAATAAGGTATATCAAAAATAATCGAATTTAAGTGGTCTTTAAATACCAATTGAAGGGATGGGATTAACTCGGATTTTTTAATCATATTATACAATTAATCTGTTATAGTGTTACCTATTACTTATGACATAATATTGTACAAACAAAGATAGACGATAGTAATAACAATTAGGCATTTACAATAATAAAATTAAATATTGTTATAACGAGTTTCATTAAATTAAATATTGAACAGTGATATAGGAACTCTCGTGTGGTATAGTTAATGCTAATAATAATGATAATAATAATTTAAAAAACAAAATAATGTTAGGTTTACAGACGTTCTTCGCTCAGAATCGTTTCTCATCATATAAAATGATTCATTATTAAAATGATATAATTGAATACTAATTTAACACATCCATATAAATTACCAACTCATTGACAAGTACACTCGACACCTGCTAGGTATACAACAGAGTGGGTTTCCCTATTTTTATTAAAACTTATTTTGTGGTTAAATTCTACTTACAGTAGTTTGAGATAGATCACTTGGTTCTTGTTCGTTTGAAGACGACGGCGTTTTTGCTCTATATTTATTTGGTGACTCAGATAAACAAACACTACTTTTAGACTTGTAAATTCCTTCACAAAGAATGCTTTCGTTTTCGTGAAAATTCTCCAAAGAATCTTCAACAGTCTAGAAATACATTTCAGCGTTAATTTTTTCGGCTATCAATGTAAAAGAAAGAATAAAAACTATTTTTTCATAGATTAATTTAAAATTTATTTAATCATACTATATTATATAATTATATTGTATGGTTCTTACATATAATGTGTTTAATATGGTAATTTATGATAACGTGCGAGGAAAATAAAATTAAACTTATTCAAAACACAAATATTATATTTAAGTTTTAAATGTACCCAGCCTAATAACTAATAAGTAATAACTAGCTAAATAAATAGTTTATATCATTCATTTTTAATTAACCATAGTTAAAAGTGATTAGTAAATAGTAATAGATATTATAGTTTTTATTAAGATTTTGATTATTTAATAGCTAACAACGTTTATCGAAAACAATATTATAAATGTTATGACTTATGAATATCGGGTAAACTATTCTTATTATTAAATTATATGGTGTACAGTTATACTCACACAAGAAGCAGCCACCAAATTTTTGTAGCATTGTTCACCATCAGACACCGATGCCTCTACATCCTCTCGACTCCTGCATCTTGCTATCTCACCGATTAAAATTTCACCGTCTGACACTGTTTTATGTAAGATCGTTTTGTTTTGCTTCCGATAAGGAGGATCTTTGGGCTCAAAGTCAATTAGTATCTCATTACTGAGAGGTTCCGATGGCCTGTGGTGCAATACATTAATGGGTGTTTAATTACTGATTAGTACATTATAATATTGTAATATCTTATATTCATATAAACATTGAACATGTTCTGTGTATTTGCATGAAATTGGAATATTATGTAACATGCAACATGAATTAAATATTGTTTTATCAAATTATAATGCAGGTATAAACTTAAAAATTTATTTAATTCTTTCAAAACATCTATAATTTTATATTATGTTAAGTGGTATATAGCTTAGGAGTAGTATTGTTCATACAGAGCCACCTCTGCTGTCGTCGGCTAATCAGGAAAAAAAGTGGTTTGATTTGAAATAAATAATTTCATATCGGATATGGGCGAGGATGACGTAGGTACGAAGAAAAATCATGTCAAACATGAAGTGGTACAAAGATAATAAGGGCTAATGTTTAATAAGAATGATGAGTTGGACATCATGTTTAGTATAATAGTATCCATTTCATCAGTGGCGTAGACATGATTTCTGAAAGAGGGGAGATAAAAAAATGACAAATATCTAAATGGGAGGGGAAAATTGGAAAATCCCCCACTCTCTCAACATTTTTTCCCAATAAAAAGCCAATGGGGGATCACTTCTTCCCCCTTGTATACGCCACTGCATTTCATCATTATAAATTGTATGTAACTATATGTTATGTAATCTAACCTAACCCAACCCACAAATATATCAACTCTTGTGTTCTCGTCATACATTAATTTGTAATAATATGCTGTGTTATCGTTAACATTATATTTATATTATGCAATAACTAGTTACAGTGGCGTGTACCATAGGATCCTAGTGTTGCTCAGGCAACACCTTAAATCTGGGTAGATGTGGGTGTTGGTAGATGGAAAATTGGGCATTTTGAAGGTTGGTACAAAATCATTAATTGAGCAACACCAATTTTTTTATGTTATACACGCACTGACTATAGGTTCCTATTTAGGTACCTATCTAATATAGAATTTATATAAAAGCGATGCCGATCAAAAAGTCCAATAAATAAAAAACATTGACGACGGATAAAAATATTAGCTATATTAGCTTTACTTTACCTGATAATCGATTTCGGTATCTCATTTTGTTGTGTATTTTTTTTCATTACTGATTTAACTTTATGCGGCGTTGCTGGACTTGTATCTCTTGCTCCATCTGTTTGTGTAGCTTGAACCTTTTGTGCTCTTTTTATCTTTTCTGTAACACACAAACGTACTAGATGATTACTCACTCGACATCAAAATTAATAATAATAACAGTGAAGATTTTAGTTTTTGGGTTTTAAATATGATCATGCTAATGCGTGTAAATACCTAATACAATAATTTTTGGAGATTCAACCGAGGAAACAGGTTCTGGAGCTTTTCTACCATCAATTAGTCTTTCTAACGATTTGCTACTGTTGGCTGATTTTAAAGAAACATTGTCGAATGAGGTCACAGTGTGTGATCTGGCAAAACTGACATGTCTCATTCTGAAAAAAACACATAGTAAAATATCATAGTAAAATTTGAATTTGTTTATATTTATAAAATATGCACATAGTAAAATATAAGTCTCTGTAATAGTTTGAATTTTTATGTAAATGTTAATATCAAATATTTTCATTGATTTAGGTATTATTAAAATTTGTTTCAATATTATCTTACTTATCAAAATTATAGACCTTAACACTTTGACTGCCATTCGGCTGCCGGCGGTCACACGATATGCATCATCTGAACGCCAAGTATATTTTTTAGTGTTATTCCAAATTTGTATATTATACTATTTATTTGAAAAAAGTTAAAAAAATTAATAAAAAAATTAAAAATATATATTTTTTACATCGAAAAACTTGTAATGATTCGCGCTATTTTGGTGCATTATTGTAGGGCCATCAAAAAGTTAATAATATAAACCATATTCATTTAAGGCCCCGGGCGATCATGTGGGGTGGTAGTAATGATCAACTGTGGCCGCCGCCGGTCGCAAAAGCATAACATTTGAAATTTACAAATGACAGTCAACGTGTTAAGCATTTTACTACCTTATTATATAATATACAAATATAAAATGGTTTTTAATACGACTGGTGAATATTTTATAATTCATAATTAAATATTTATATGTAAATAATTAATAACAATTAAAATAAAATTGTGTTTAGGCTTCAAAAAACCTCTGTAATGCATGCACATTTATTTTATGTTAATAATTGTTTGTTTTTAATTTTAACATTTTTAAATATTGTATTACTTAACAAAAAAAATTACCAGAGTGTGAAATGAGATTAAATTTTACATTGCAGTTGGTTGGTTGTTAGCATTTATAATATTTTTGTGTTAATATTAGTGTGTGCACTGAATGAATGAAGCATACAATATAACTTATGTATTTATAATATTATAATAATATGTAAAATAAGAAATAACATATTAAGTAATTCATATAACTATGGAAAATGCTGAACATAGATATATATATCATAGTTTTAAATTTATATGTACAATGTACACTGTAAAACCAATAATAGCAACCAAAATAAATACGGATCTGAAAAATCGGGATACAAATTTTTTTTTTGGTAATTGGATTTTTCCAGCATCGGCCGGCGCGGTGTATAGGCAATTTCGGTACATCACCATAAATTTGTCTTTCAAATGGTATCCAATTTTGTTTTATTTTTTAAATATATTATTTCGTAGAGACAACGACGTGCTGACGCCAGTGCAGACAAATGCGGTTACTATTTAAACGCAAACGATGGCAATTCACGGAATTTAAATAGCTTGATAGTGTATACCTACATAGATAGTGACTGTTTTAGTGATAGAGGAAATTGTAAATCAAATAGGCAAACACAGAGACGTGCTCAGAATTTTTACTTCATCTTTTTGCTCCTCTTTCCATATGGTTAAAAATGTAATTTTCTGAAAATATCAGAAAATGGCGATTTCCTGTGTGTCGCTAAATTATCGGTTGATCAGTGTATAACAATATTATAAAAATTATAAATGAAAAAAGCCCCCTTGTCAAGTTTACCTGGCAAACATATCTGATCCATGTGTATAAATAATTACACAGGGTGATTTTTTAACCCATGTTATGCTTAAACTATAAAGTTGTAGTTAAAATTTTTATACATTTTTACAAATTTCGATGAATTTTAATAAATATATAGTTTAATTAATAGAATGTTAATCTAATTTATTTATTTCTTAGGCTTTGTCCAGTAATTTATACATCAAAGTAAAAACTTTATTCTTTGAATTAGACAATTAATATAATGTAACCTCATCAAACAAGTAAATAACATAACCGTCACTATACTTAACGTTATACTAATTGGGTAGTGGAATTTTGAGGTTAGTATTTTGTCTTTTTTCCTGAAAGGTATTACCAAAATTATAGGTTAATGTTTTGTTGGTACTCTTTTGATTCACGGTTAGATAACATGTTGGGTAGTTTGTAAGATTTTACTTACCGATGAACATGTTTAGAATTGTAAACCGTGGTATAAAATATGTATAATTACCTGGAAGTCGATTGCTGCTGTGGTGGTGGAGGTGGAGGAGGAGGTAAATAGTGTGGCGTACATGGATGGAATTCGGGACAATCGAATCCCGTTGCCCGTCTGTGGCAAGTTGGATGACACGTCCTATGTGGACAACCCTATAACAAATACCAAATTGTTAAATATTCTATGCTACCTATATCATATTATTCTAGATAAGGTTTTTATTTAAAACTGACATTCACATTATTTATACAACACTATTTCGTATAATATGAAGTTATCATAAAAAACGGTAAACTGTTTCCTTGCTATATGTCATATTAATTCTTAACCTAATTACTATTATTTTTTATTTATTGTTTAAAAATAAACATCGGCAACACAGACCACTAGTTAACACAACGTAATTATTACTAGGTATCTTTGATGTTTTAGTTGTTTTTTACATCATAATCTCCCATTTGTAGTGTATCGCTATATTTGGACGGAGAAGAATCAATGAGATGGGAAATAAAGTACCTAAACAGTAGCTATTTTTATTAACTACAAATATCCAAGAAACGATTAGTTAGCTCACGTAAATGTATGATATTCATTGTTATCGTTATAATCATGACTTTCTGCATCTAACCACCTAACCCGCAGTAAGCATAATATATTGTAATAGGTATTCCGCATAATTTTAGGCTATAACCGACGGTCACCCCCCACCAATATGATTATGATAAAAATATTATCATGTGCAGATTACTTCGTCTTCGGGGGGCCAACATTTGTGGCGTCTGGCGGCCGGCGAACGTTGGCACGGTGGTGGTGGCGGTGCTTCGGCCAAGTCCGATTGGTGGCAGTGATGCACGGGGAATACATCAGGATGGCAGTGATGGTATCTCGACCACCGTGAATATGGAGCGCAGTCTGCGGGCAGTCGCTTGTACAGGTCTTGGAGGTTCTCATCACTCGGTATTCGTCGCCGAACGCAGGCGGTCAACAGATTCGGTGAGCTCCTAGCACCACAAGAAGACGACTCCTGGAAAATGTAAAAAAAAGTATACAATTTATTACAGTCAATATGTCTTTCTCATAATCATGTTTTTTTTTTTATATCTACAGTAAATATATAAATCACTAAACATTAAGAAATAATAAATTCTACCGAAATTTAATCTTTTTAATTTTTGAAAATCATATTAAAATACGAATTCATACAAAAA
The DNA here is from genome assembly GCA_949089665.1 of Macrosiphum euphorbiae. Taxonomy (NCBI): domain Eukaryota; kingdom Metazoa; phylum Arthropoda; class Insecta; order Hemiptera; family Aphididae; genus Macrosiphum; species Macrosiphum euphorbiae. Next base: position 154,881,164 of record CARXXK010000001.1, on the reverse strand, counting down.
ATAAATACATATATTTAGGAGTTACAATTATAATCAATATCCTTACTCTGTGACTGGATATGCACCCAAATAACGCTGGAGGCTGTCTAACCCTGTTTAATACTTGTAATTGCTTATCGCTTAGGCAGTACTGTTCCACAATATCTTGTTTGGAATAGAATTGCTGGCTCCGACTTTTTGGCCCTAGTTTTTTATTCTCGTCTGACTCCATTAAATCGGCAGAGTTCATGTTAGCCTAAATTATAAATATCATATACATTTTTACCATTGCCGATATAATGCCGTATTACATCATTAATTATTCATTCATAATAATATATATACATGTGTCAATACAAATTTAAAACTTAGGAAAATAAAATCTATTATTATACAATTTTAATTATTTAACACCCTTAGCATTATAATACAAGGTGTAATATTTTTCTTAATAATTATAAATTTTATTGATTTTACCTTGTAAGGTGTTACCACTGGATAACCTAACTTGTCTTAAGACTCACTATTAAGTATATTTTTATGTATTTTATCAAACCTACTTATTATGCAAAACTGTATAGATTGTAGATTTCCTTAAAATAAATTTAAAAAAAGGTTTATTAATATTCATAGTGTTCTGCAATAAATACAAATAAAGAAAGTGTATTTTTATAAAAACAATAAAAAATAAAACGTACTTAGAATAGAATCATACTAAATATTAAAATACTATTTTATTATATTTAATATACTAATACATTTAGTACAAGTTGGTAGTCCGTTTACTTAGTTAAATGTTAAAAAAAACACACCAATATCATTTTATTTAATCAAATAATTCATCAATTATATAATAGTCAGGGAAAAATAGTGGATGACAGCAAGGGCGTCCGCAAAAATTTGTCAAGAAAGGGACAAAATATTTTCATTTTTCTATTTTTTATTTCACTATCCAAATAGTGATAACTGATAAAGTATTGTTTGTGATATGTTGTATTTCATATAGGTAGGAAATGAAATAAATATTTATGAATTATATGTAGATGGTTAGTCAATACTTATAATCTTACAGCGTTAATTTTAACTAACTGATATGTTATTTTAAATTGACAATTAATGTATTTGATAAAATGTTACCATCGATTTGACCATTTTAGGTTATTTATAAAACTAAATGTTTCTAGCTTCTATATAAAATAAATATCTAATCAATATGAATCAATAAAGTCAATAAGAATATCAATCTATGAACATTAAATTAAAAAGTAAAAACTTGGTTGGCTCTGCACTGGTCCCACCACTGCATGCCATATTGCCATAAGACTATAAAAGTAACGTTTTTAGTTCTGACGTCCATAATCGAGGGGAATAAAAATCACTTGGTAAAAAAATTTTTTTTTTTAAATATTTATTTTGTCATATTTTGTAATTTAAATATTTCGTTGGATACTTAAAAATACTATAATTAGGTAGTCATTAAAATACTAGTTGTTAACCTAAATAAATCGTATAAAATATATATTCAAAAGATTTCTGTTTTTTTATTTGTTTCATAATTATTTTATTCTTTAATTAAAACGTTTGTTCTAAAAAACTATATTTTTTAGGTCATATAGTAAGCACATATAGTACATGCAACTATAAAATAAACATTTAAAAGATTTATATTGAATACACAAAGGTGAATTCAACTGTATTAAATCATGAATTGTTTTTATATAAAATGTTCCAGTGTTTTATAAAAATCTAAATACTGAATTTTATATCTGAACCAGAAAAATTACCCTAATGTTTGATCAACGAAGAAAGTTTCTAATTTACATAAAATACATTTCATAAGGTATACCTACTTTTTGTTGTTCATAACATACCAGGTAATGAAATTATTTACATTAAAAACATTTCAAAGTTTTGATGATGTTATTACAAGCGTATGTGTTTATTATATTAAACAAAAGGGCTTTCTAAAGAGTTCCTGAGTATATTATTGAACACGGGGTTTCGTGTTTTATAAAATTAAAATAATATGTCAGGTAACTAAGTCGGAATAATCGTTCCTGTCGACCGATCAAATGATTTGTTATTCTTTTATTAATATCGCTACTATATGTATATTACAAGATATAATACGACGTAGTACCTAAGCTATTGTCGTATGTTCAATAATGATAGCAGGTAGGTTTATATAATTAAAAAATGCAGCAGATACTTATTTCTACCAACATAATATTGGCCAACATCCGTTTCCAACAAAACTATTATCTGCCAAAAATTAAAAATATTCAATTCCCGTTTACGCAAAAAAAAGTTTGAAAACCAAAATAAATACTATAATTTTTAGGTAATGCATTGCGTGCCAAATAATATAACATGTATACAACAGTGCTTTCAAATTAGTGAATATAACCGTTAAGACCGTTGGTACAGTAATATAATAGTAGTATCGTATAGCGATAACCGTTAATAATGGCAATGTAACTTGTAAGTAAGTAGTTTCTTTTATACGGTTTTTCTAAAATTATAAATATTTTTATGTAGGTAGCCAGGCTCTATTTGATTTGCATATATTTTTATCATCACATTTTAAAATATTCATTATTATATAATCAATTTGTAATATTTTAGATTCTGAATGGAACGATGAATCAATTGATTTTACAATGGGTTTTTTTTAGCATCTTTTTGGTTAGTAAAGTTCAAAATTTCTAGTAATTTTCAAAAGGGTCAAAACAAAATAAAAAATAAAAAAATAAGGAAAAACTGGAATTCTTAAGCTTGGACTATTACATATTCTTATTCTAATTTAAAATTTTAATATAAGTAATTTGCTGCTTTTTCATATTTTAAAATTTTTAGTTTATTATAAATCAATTGACATGTTTGCATAAAAAAAGTGAATAAATCTACTTTATCGTCATGTTTCTTTTGGAAATACGTTTTCTTTTTTATTGCGCTCATTCAGGATTTGAAAAAAAGGTACTTTATTGGGTAAAAACTAAAAACAAAAAGGGGCGATTGTAGGTAATATAATTTCGCATCCAAGAAATATAACAATATGAAAAGGTTTTCTTTAGGTTTCGGCGTATTCTTTAATAGGAAACTAGAACTTAATCATTTATTTTATTCTTTTGAACAATGATATTATTAATCACGTTAGTAAATTATTATTTGAAATTATGTTAGGTTAGGTTCGTACTTAGTACTATTATACCTACTGACAAACGTCTTAGCTTAAATTGTAATCCTAAATAGTAAATGTCTTATCAAGTCTTTTGATTGTTATTAATGGATATTTTTCATAATACCCAGTGCAATTATTTGAATATAAAATGTGTGAAGATTATATTATATAAAGACAGATTTTAACGAATTAACTATTAATTCTGATATTCATCTAAAATCAGTAAATAAACGAAAATTAAAATTTATTATTATTATTTTGTAAATATGTTTTTTTCAAATCCAATAGGTAGTTATTTTTTCAATAGGAATATTTTGTAATGATTTATTTTTAATTATGCAAAAGTACAAATTAGACCTAATTTTTTATCAGAAACCACCATAAAAGTTAAAGATCGAAGAATTTTTCTACTATATACCGATATTGTGAAGACGGACACACAAAAACACGATACCAGACTGTTATAGAATATTTCTTCAGTAGGATTGCACATAGTATATCAATGCAACAGATTCAAACGGCACTGTACTCTAGGGTTATCTCAACACAGCAACACGACCTGATGATTGGACTTATTATCCATTTCAATATCACAGTCGTTAATCATAATAACTATGCACATAAATACCATGTCACACAACCTTTATAATATTAAGGTAGAAATAAACATAGTATATAGTCGAATACGTATCGTATTTAATGAGTATCGGCCATTGAATCTACATTTTTTTAATGTACACGAACAATCACACGAGATCATGGCTCGGGCAGTAGCGAGCTAACGTCATAAAAATACGGAAGTACATATTGTACAAGTCATTGTACATTAACTCGTATAAATACATTATACAATAAAATGTAATCGAAGAACAAACGTCTTGTCTTTTAACAAAAACAATAAGGGGATAGTAAATAGGAGTTGCAGTGACCGATAAATAAACGAAAGGTTAGAAAACCACCCCACTGTGCCACTACAATCTTACTACACACAACGACCGGTTCGGTGTAATTACTTGTAAAAGCGCATTACTACCATCGTGTTCTTATCTTTCTCTCACCAGTCACCACACAGTCTTAATTTCATATAGGTACGCTTTCACATACTACCCGCTTGGGAAACACGGAATATTGGTTCTCGGGTCAAAATAAAGTGTACGAATCGGTTTCCGAAAAAATTATTTATCATCAACTGTTCGAATTGGTTCCCATACGACTGCCATAGTCCGCCAAAAATGTGGGCAGAATTTTAATCTACTTCAAAATGAGCAAACAATTGCCTTGTTTCGTTTGATGGACAACTCAGTTCGGAATTGTATTCCTCCCACTCGAATGTTTTTTTATCAATTGAAAAATATATCTATTGTGAATTTGTGAAATATATCTAAAACAAAGAACCACACAATTTAGTCAAGAAAAACAGCTGAACTGGAAAAGTTTGTCGGTGAAATTATAAACAAATGAAAACATTGAACGACTGCCAAATGTGAGCTTATAATTTATAAATAGGTAATTTATGTTGCAAATACCTACCACATTAATTTTTTTTTATTATTATTTATTTTAAGGAATTTAGACATTTTCTGTATTAGGTTGAAATATTTTATACCTACCTATATAATATTATTTTAAGTGTTATATAGAATTACTGGTGTTGGTTACAACAATTATAGTTGTAAAAGTTAATTATTTTAACGTACATTTCTTATTATAATGAACGTTTGTTGAAACCAGTTCGTACTTTACCTAAACTCCTATAGACTACTAGGATACCAATTTGAATATAACCTATGGACTATCTGAGAACAAATTTGTTGAGTGGGAACCAATTCGGAGCCCGAAAGCGTCCTTTGGCATTACCTGTTTCGGCTCTTTCCTAATCTTCTCTTAAATTTAATTTAATTTAAACATAATTAAACATTATATATAATGTACTATTATTTTCAATTCTTATTGGATTTCATCCTTATACTTAGTCATTACTCATTATCTACATAAAATCCTACTTCTAAAAAATCTTTTAAATAAACCAGTGTTTTGATTTTTAGCAAAAATTACAAGTAGGTACAGAAATATCTATATTAATTTAATATATAATTCATATTATTTTTTTTGAGTATTTATCAGTTTAAATTTGACAACTATAATAATAACGACTTGATTTCAATATTGTATAAATATAATATATACCTGTGTAGTGTATAATAATATGACCTTAATTACGAAAAACTTATTTTTACAAATTTGTTTAAATAGGAGTACTTAATACCTTCAGTTTTTGTATGCTTCATTATGAGTTTAGTAATCGTATTATTCGTATAAGACAAAAACGGTATTGTAGCGTTAATAAGTGTCGCAAGTACTTGTCTATACATCAAACCTTTTTTAAGTAAATTTATATTTTATATTTTTCGAGAAAACTAAATTAGTAGGTAAACTTTAATAAGTGTCAAGTTTAAATGCGTATTAGATAATTTGCACAAGAAAATAGAACAATTCGTATAATTATAGGAGTGTTTATTAATAATTATTACTGTTGAACATTTATGAGGACGTGAATCATAATTTTTTTTTTTCATCAGGTGCATTATTAGCGCGTGTATTGTTGCACGTTCATGGGTATCAAATAACCGAATAAAAAGGTAATAAAAGTAATTTTATTTTCTTTAAGATAGACAAGAGATCGGAACAAACAGCTTTGTTGTACCTAATCTGTTTTTTCTTTGGAACAAAACGTTTTGTATATACCCTCTATGTATATAATATATAGGTATATTTATTAAAATACGAATATAAACTCGTATAAAAGTTACCTACATACAATACATACAGCCGTACAACATCCCTACGCAGATGAATTCAAAACGGCGTTAACGTTTATTCCGATCGGACGATAAAAGCATAAAACAGTTTTTCCGCCGTACAATCGTTTTCTCCTCGCTAGGCTTGGAAAAAGTTTTTTCGTTATTTTCACCCGGCCCTTTATTTTTTTAGTCTCGCCTGTAAATTTTATCGCGATGACACACGGACGCGTTGGCGGAGAAGAGCAGACGCATTACCGGAATAGGTGGCGGGATAAGGATCGATGGACGACTGGACGAGTGCGAACGGAGGTAGGTATATAATAATAATATATTATAGTGTACCCATGCGCTCAAAACTAATCCACTCAAATCGCTCAGACGGGAGAATGGCATCGCCACGACCGATTTAAACCATCGTCCAACTGCAATATTATTGTTTATTACCTGTGTTGTCGCATGATTAGTCTTCCCTTTGGTACTGGCAGTAGTATCCGGTGCCGCTGCCGCCGGTGTGATGAATATCCGCTGAGACGCACGATTGAATTGCCCTGTAAACACGAATGCTATATAGTGTATGTATTATAATTTATAATTGAACATTACAATAATAATTTTCGTATAATTGTTATACGATAGCTACGAGAGTTTCGTCCGCTTTCCGGATTTAGTCAAATACTTGACTATACCTATCTGCTGCAGGCTGATAATAACGTGTAGTTAGTTATAATATTATGTATTTTAAAGTTTGAATTCTATAGCGGAGCGGAGTGGCAAAATATAATTTTTTTAGTATTTTTTAATTCTTCGAAAAATGTATTAAACGTTAAATTCAGTTAAATCTGGAAAACTTAATAGAAGGTTTTTTAGAAGTAATCAATACTGGAACCCAAAAATCTAAAAAATATATAAACACAATTTATTTTATTGACATATTAAGTTTCAAATTTAGATGAAATTTGACGTTTAAAAAAAGAATAACGATTTTAGTTATTTTTTTGTAATTTAAGAAAATGTTTAGTACGGATTTGAAAGTTTTACGTTTATTATTATATTTTATGTGCAAAATTAATTTTTGAAAACATATAGACTTTAGAGGCTAGGTACATTTCATGATATTGCCTATTTATTCCACGGACATATTGCTGCGGTAAGTATAGGTATAAACTCAAAAGTTAATAGCCTTATATAATATAAAATATGTGCAATTATAACAATATAATTACATATTAATGAATAATAATATAATAAATGCAATATTTTCAGCTAAAGTTATTTTAATATTACTGATAGTAAAATAAGTTACTTTGCCAGGAATATAAATATGATATATCATAAAATATACAGAGTAATATAATAGGCTGACAAGACTAGATCGTTTTTTGTATGAAATGATTTATCATTGAATTCAAATTATTAACACATACATTACAGTGACTTATTAAATGGCACCTAATGTACAGCAGAGCGGTCACCTAAACTTTCCCTTTTTTAAAATTGATTTTAAATTAAATATTAATAAGAAAACGTAAATAATGGAATCAATAATTATCTCTGTAATATAATACTTATTTCTTTGTTCAAATAAAAAAAAATTTTATTTTATTTAAAAATTTTTTTTTTGGTTTGAAATTATAATATTATAGCCATATATTGATTGAAATATATTGGATGTACTCTTAAATGATTTTTACACCTACCTATGATGTTGAAAATGATTGATATTTTAACGGTTCATAGACCTTTAGCCATTAAAATTGTATAAAAAAGATAAAAATTTGTAGATAATTATAAAAAGTACAAAACATAGTAATATATATAAAATAATTGATAAAAGTCTGAGAAATTAAGTACAAATAATAGGTATGCATACTTACTTAATAATACCAATCACAATTTACAATACCTACCAAGTTAGAAGCTGTATTAAAATATTTTTATATATTTTAAAATGGCCCAGTTTAAACCCATTTTACACTTTGAGCGAATAAATAATATATTGGTTTCACATAATAATAAATACATTTTTATATTTAGGTGGTTTCTTTTGATAGGTTTACATTTTGTGATTAATTACTATAGATTAGAACTATTATTTTAAAACAACTTTAGAAGTATAATTTTTTGTTACTCAAATGGTTGTTCATTTTTTCCTTTATTGCAAATAAGGAAAATTATAAAAAAATTGAGATTGAAAGGTGAATTTTAAACAGTTTTCCAAGTGCTCAGAAAATTTACTGACAAAATAAAAAATAACCATCTTAAGGACCAACTATAGACTCGATTTTAAATATATAGATAGATAGGTAGGTAACAAACACACACGGAACTTTTGAACAGTTTTTATTGCTTGGAAAAGCATCCATTGAAAAAAAAGAAAGCTACATAATTGTTAAATCAATACAATCCTCGCTTCTCCTAGAATTTAGAATTGAAAACTTGGGAGTTATTCTGATTTTAAAATAACTATCAAGCAAATATAAAACTGAATTGTATCCACAATCACAGGTTAAAATTATATAAGATAAGTAGGTAGGTACCTATTGAATACATTTTAGTTTTAGATTCAATACTAATTTTTATTTTATTTAAATAAAACAAAACTATTTTAATTTTTAGTTTTTTATATTTTACTAGGTATATACATTATAATATTATGTCTGTACGATTGTCAATTAAATTAAACACCTCATAACAATTTGATACTAGTTTATCCTAAATGGATAAATTATTTCTATAATTTAGCCATTATTTTCAAACTAAATATTTGAACGATTTTCATATTTATTTCGTCACTATTTTTATTTGTTAAAGGCAATAATTTATTATTTGTTTGTTAGATATTATATTATGTTACTGTCCTTATTCAATTTTTACGATCAAGAGAATTGTAAATATTTAAGGGTTTTAAATATTACACTTTTGACAAACATTAAATAATTTGGAAATCATGATCTTAGTTTTCAGTCAGTATCTAAAATGGTGGCAATTTAGAAGGAAACGAAAAAAACTATATTTAAGACTTATAAAATTCTCATTATGTCAGCTCGACATGCCTAGAAAATAAACAAAAAATGTGCCGAGTATTTTAATTAAATATAAGGGTATGCGGTTAGTGCCCAAAAGAGACTTTTTTTTCATTGACATACGGCGCCTACCCTCCATCTCTGGTAAAGGTCCTTTCATGTATCGATCCTTTTTGCTTTCATTTCCATACGAACCCAAATTAACCCGTTGTTTTGTGGTGAATTCTTGTATAATGACATATACACCACACCACCATAGCCTATACAAACTCACGGTCACGATTCTGGGTTGAAATTGATATCCCAACGCTCGTTTTTCAACTGCTGCAGCTGGTCACCACGGCGCCGGCGCGTCGGAAGAATTAATTAACGAGTTAGCTCAGTGGATACCATAAGTGCAGTGATAAAATAATATGAAATCTGTGTGATTATAACATGCGAATATTATCGAAATCAAAAATATTCAAAAATATGCCAAATTTTTCGGGTACAAACTATAATATTATTATAGTCGATGATAGAATATTTTAGATTATTAAAAATCATATTATCGTTCTCTAAACACTTTGTAATTAAATTTGAATTTTCGATTTTGTAAATGGTCCAAAGTATAAATCTTAAATATATGTTGACATTTTGAATGATTTATTTAAAATTTAATTATTTTTTTAAAAAATATCGTTGGCTTGTATACTATACTAATTCAAATTAAATAAACAATTAAAGATTTATATTAAGTAAACTTAAGTACCTATAGCTGTATGGATTTGTACATCTGACTTGCGTCTATAATTATAACCACGGTATAGATTATAATCAACCGTGATTATAACTAAAGATATTATTATTATTATTGGATATAGCATAGACCGTTATAGATAATGATAATGGGAACGTATAACGTTAAGCCACCTTAATCACTAATAATATTTTCAAATAATGCTACATTTTCTCTTAAATTAAAATAAAAGCATCATTAAGAAATACAAATGTGAGCCCTAGTAATGCAACATAATATTTATATATTTTATAACTAAATTTAAAATATCATACTCAATAGGTAGGTACTCATATTTTAATAGCACCTTTATAATATAATCGTTGTTTATGTATACGTACCTAGTAAAATAATATTAATGAAGGTTTTTTTTATTAAAATCAGTATGTTTTTATATTGTACACTGCGTTCACTTAAAAAGATAAAGATATATTACAATTATTATTACTATATTAGGTTTTATAAGTAACATTTTATTTATGTTTCTCATATTCTACTAGATGTAATTTAGACTACTGATAATTTATTGGATCAAAAAGCACCCTAAAAAAAATTATGACAATTACTAGATTCTGACATAAGAAAACCATTGGAATAAAAATATATAAATAATTTATTGTATGAATGTATGATATACATTCATACATTTTTACCTATGCATAATGCTTGGTAATTATATTCAGAAAAAATTTCCTAGGTATACATGATAGGCCAAATACAAGTTTAATAACTAATTAGTATAATATGATAGTGCCTTTATAAATTACACATATTATTATTATTATTTTAGTATTAAAATATCTGTATTATAAAATAATACGCATTAATTTAATGCTCCAATTAACTTTGTATTTCTTTTCATATTTTATTGTATTTTATTGCACCTATTTCATTTTTTATTTGATTGGAATTGGGTACAGTGATTAGGTTACCAAGGTTTCTCGACAAAGGAATTTGTTCGTGTCCTATTTTAGCGATTACTGATCGATCTAGTGATGCGAATATGCGATTAAGATTTTTAAAACACTGAAATCTACTTAAAAATGACTTTCCCCCATTTGCAGTTTTATCCATTTAAGTAATTTAGAACGAGTTTAGAAAAATTACAAATCTTATGATTCAACTGACTGGAAACTTAAAGAAAAAAATGACAATAGTGGGAATTTTGTCTTAAAGCAGACTTCCCGTTGAATTTAAATATGTTTTAAACATTTTTATCAAATAGCTTGATCGATCATGCAAATATAAAATATATTATAGAATGCGACTAATCTCTTATGTTTCATGTGTGACTTATCAGAGTAAACAGATCACTGCAGTATCGAATGTCCTTTAATGTAAATTAATGTTGTACGTTTATGTTAATCGAAAAATTTAAAGAGGTTTCTTTTCTGTCAATGTATTCAACAGAAATTTGAAATTAAATAAAATATTAAAAATAAGACAAGTCAAATAATGAGCATTTAACATGGTATATACTAAGAAACTGTACTAATCTATATTTAAATCTTATTATTGAGTATTGACACTTACTGCTTAGAGCTTACATATTATTATAATAATTTGTCGCTTGTATGAAAAAATAATTTATTTAATATCATCTACCCACAACCTATAGGTAATTAATTTCGAACTTTTCTAGTGACAACACAATGAATTAATACCACTCGACAAGTATAATAAGGACGGTATTAGTGCAAGTCATTATCATGGTTTCTGTATACGACTGTAGGTAAGTATAGAATGGATTGGGGAATTTGGTGTGAGTGAATGCAAGTCACCGGTGACATAAAATACGAGTTTGTTGTACCTAAGTTTTTATACCTATACACAAAAGTCCGATCAAATAGTAAGCACTTAACGTGTCTCTGTATACTTCAGTTTTGGAGGAGGTTTGAATTTGTTGTTCTGTTTTTTCTTTAAAGTATAAACAGATAATATAGGTAGGTACATTAATTGTCAAGACGTAAAATACTTATCAAATGTATTCTAAATTAAAGTTGTTATGAAACTAAAGCATACAAAAACTATAATAAAATTGGTTTCAAATATAAACCATAATTATGTAAAACAAATGTATGTTAATAACTAATGGCCGAGTAGCTGATGTTTTTATATTCAATAAAAAAAAAATATACATATATATATATGACTATTGACTATATTAAACCGATATTCTTTTTAACAAACAAAGAATAAATTAATACATTTGTAAAATATTGTTTGATATGTGAATAGGTCAAAATATGAGATGCATTCAATACCTGCAGCTTCAATACGGAATACCTGATTTATAATAATACTCATGTACTTCATTCTTGGAAATATATTTTTTTTAAACTAATAATATATATTATAATATAGAAAGGTATATAAAAAATTAAAAAATGTAACAGACAACAGACATATAAAACAAAAATGACTAATCATACCTGGTGTACCTACATGGTAATAACGTGAACGGTTTGTTTATAAAAAATTATATTACTAATTAATTTTACTTATTAATTTTTTTTACTTATTAATTTTTTTTTATCTAAATTAAATTATGATAACATTTTTGGCATCGGCTTAAATAATACCCGTGGACATGTTTATATCCTTAGTATTTTGTCATATTTCAATTAAATTGAGTTACATAATACCATATTTTATAAAGGTGAAATATTTTAAACCTATGTAATACATAATTTCTTAACTTTAATCCAACTTTCTATTAAATGTCCCCAGAAGACAGCTTGAAGGGTTGTATTGTTGTAATCTATTTTAATTACCGAATAATGTTTTGTAATTTAAATTAATGCCATGGTGTGACCATTAAAAGACTTTTTTCTATTTAAATTCATAAATATTCTATTATTCTTGAGGATTTGAAATTCTATATACCTACCTATGTTTCTACATTCGTTATGATGAACTAATATTATGTTAAAAATGTGCGTAGGTATCAAACATATTTGATACATTTGAAATATCATATAATTTAATAAATAATCTAAGTATATCAAACATTTTGATGATAAACTAAAATACTAAGATGTTAAATTTTATAATTCGACGAGTTTTTTACATCTGAAACTCTTATAATTTATTTTTGCTCTTCCCTAGTGAATTGTAAAAACTTTTATTGGATTTATGAAAATATGCGAATTCCAGTATTTGCAACCCCTTCTTCATTTTATTAAACTTTATTCATAAGTCGCATATTGAATAATATTTATCAAAACGACAAAATAATAATAAAATACTTATTACTATTTGGATAGCTAATATTAATTTACCATACAAATATTTTAGATTCTGAACAAAGCAAGTATGTTTATTAAACATTGCAGTGTTTCTACTTTGTATCTTTTATTATATTTTATTATTTAAATCATACTTTAATAATAATATAATATGTAACCATATAAATAAATCAATTGTAAATGTAAGTATACAAATAAATATTGACAAATTTATTACTAACAAAACAATAAAATTAAAATTAAAAAATATACTACAACATAAAATATTATTACATTTCGTAATTCAGGATAATATAAAAGCTTTTAAAGGCTTGACAACTGACATAATCTTATAAATTAAATAGGTAATTATAAAACCATGCTGGCTATATAGTATTGGATTAAATATAAAGTTTGTAAATTGTATGTATAAGTTATAGTCTTAAAAAATTAGCAATTTAAAACAAGGCTTACATACGCGCCGGGCGATCCATTTAATTTACAAAAACACTTTTTTTTATTTAAAACTAGTTAGTGCTAATATAAAAAAATAATTCAGTTTACTAATGATTCGATTCATCTCTATAAGATGTCAAGATGACCTTATTAAGGTCATTAGGTCAAAGTAAAAATTGAAACACAAAAAAAAAGTATTTAAAAGTATTTGTATTTTTACTTAAATAATTTTTTTTCCAAGTATTCAGATACGTATTTTAAATACTTTTGAAAATAAGTATCTGTATCTGTACTTGAATACTTTTTAAAAGTATCTTTTACAAGACTGGAACCAACAATTTAAGGGGTACCTACCCTTGCACCCCACCACTGGCTCATCAAAACATTAAATACTTATAACAGATAAACTACTCGTCCAAAACTCGATTTCTACTTATTAAAAAACTCCAAAAATGATATCACTTTGAAATAATGAAAACATTTTAAAAATAATAACGATAAAAACTATATTTTTTTAGAGAAAATGTTGTTTTTTATAAAGCAACTTAAAATTATTTTAAAAAATGTAAGTGTTGAAATAATGATGACTGTCTTACGAGAAATGGACCACTCGGTATATCATAATTTTAGTTGTTTATTATCAACATTAAAAGCATTTAATACATCAATGTAATTGTTCTTAATTTCTTCATCTCTTCGAAATCTCAAATTTATAAAATTATTACGGTGTTTACCAAAATAATGCAGCATGTATTTAAAATATTAATCAGTTTTATATTATATAATCATGTCAAATTTTAATAATAATTAAATGGTGCTTATACTGGAAAAAATAATAAGTAATAACTAAAAGTAAACGACAAATTAAAATATGTAAGGTATATGAAGAAGGGACAGCAATTTAAGTATACTATAATTGAATTATTAAATTAATTATACTAACATTTTGAGTAATTTGTAATTTGAAATAGTTATAAATTAGTTTCTAAAAATAAACTTAAAATCAAAATGTATTAGACTTTTGCAGAATTAAACTGTTTTGCAATTTGACAAGCCTTCAGAAACATACACATTCAGCATGGATTTTTTTTAAACAAATAAATATAGTAAATATATTTTTAGCTTCTAATGTTTATTTTTTAACACTAGTGTTTATTTATATTTCCAACAATTTAGATTAATAAGCCTCACGTAGTTAGTTAATATTTAATTTTTTAAAAATATAAATGTACCCACTAAATGGAGAATATATAATTATTATCCAATAGCTGAGAAATATTTTATTATTTTCAGAAGCTAAGTAATTAAACAATTGTAATTGTTACCTACATACTTCCTTGTTACTTATAACTAGAGCGCAGATTTTTATGCACTTAAAAGTATTGAAATATTACATATAATGTGCAGTAAAAATCATGAAAATATGCAAAAAATATGGAGTCAAAATCATGAAAATATGTAAAAAATATGCAAAATTTTTTATTTATTTAAAATTTACAATACAACTTATAATAACTAATTACTTAAATAGGTACTTAATAAAAAAAAATGTAGGGAATTTTCTGAAAAACTTAATTTATTTTTAAAATTTTATTTATTATTAAAATGAGTAATCATGTGCATTTCAAGTTTTTCTTCTATAAAGCTGTGTCGTTTATCGGTTAACATATTTTTAAAGACTGAGAACGAACGTTCGACATCAACCGAAGTTTTAGGGCATATTTAAAGCAACTTAGTATTGTCGGGTCTTGATAAAGATCTTCGAGCTGAACGTTTTCGCCTAATAACACTGAATTAATTTTTCGTAGAATCTTTAGACCTTCATTTTTGTTGGAAAGCTCGTTAAGTTTTGTTGCAAGTGTTGCACCTTTCGATCCAGAAATAGAATTAATTTTTTCTTTCGTTTCGTTAATTATTAAAATGCTTTCATGTAAAGTCATATTTTGAGTTTCAAGTTTTTTTATGACTATCACTAAAAATGCCAAATGAGTAGATATAAATGTTAAATCATTGACAACAGTGCCATCTTCAATTATATCCAAAACTTTTCTAATACTTTGTGCATCATCCATTGCCAGTCTCTCGATGACTTTTTTATATTTGGTAAAATAATCTGCGTAATATAAGTTATAAGTTATAACTCAATATGTTTATCTTGATTTGGAATGGATTCTCATTTCTTTATGTGTGTGGGGATGGCTGATGAATGAATGTAAATATAATATTTGTATTTAATGATTTAGTTAACAATATTTCAAAATATATTTTCCATAAGTATGTTATAAATTATAATATATAGGTATGATTTATTTTGTTTTATAATTATTATATGTAATAATTGCATTTAAAATAATATGTTAGTACACTCATATTAACATGGTATGTTTATACCCAATAATAAGTTTTTAGATAAAAATAAACCATAAAATAAAAATTTTTTATGCATTAATATAACTTTTTAAAAATATATCTATATTTTTCAAATATATTTATTTCATAATTCCATATGAAAACTTATTATTATCTTTCATAAATAAAGTTTTTAATATAGGATAAAATATTTTTAGTGCCTACCAAATTCATTTATTAATTATTAAATTTATAAACATTACTAAAAACGTTTTATTAAGTGTATTTTTCCCACAACAAGTCAATATTTAATATTCTCTAAAAGAATATTTTATTACTGAAAATGTTATGATATTCATATAATTATAGTTAACGAATTTATGATTTAATTTTAATACTAAAAAGAATTAGTGCTCAAAAAGTTTTCAAGTAGCTACCTAGTACCTATAGAATATTTTAAAATCAAAACCTAGTTTATGTGGAAGTTTGAGGAGTTAATTTTTTATTAGTTTCTTTGAACTTAAATACAAATTATTAACAATATTTTAGACAATTTTGTTGAGAAATAAAATATAGAAGTTATAAACTAAGATCCACTTTTGTAGGCATCTTTTAGAATTTAATGATTTGTCATTGATTTTAATTTAATTTCATAATGTATACAAAATACTAATACTAATCCAATACTTATGTGGTCTCTGTATACATAATATAGTCCCCGGAGTTTTTGCAGTTTTGATTTTTATAAAATTAAAAATAATTATAATTTTTCTGAAATATTTTTTAAATAATTGCCTAATAGTTTAAAATATAATTTAAATAATTTAGGACATATATTATGATATATTATGCAGCTTAGAATTTTAGATTTATATTTATCACAAGCGTTCTGTAATTTAGTAGTACAACAAAATAGTATTTTATTAAAATGTAGGTGGCTATTATTCAAATATAATTTTGTTTTTATATCTTATTTATTTAGCTATATACCTATATAATTTCCAAATACATAATAATATATAAATCATCACTTATCCACTTCGGTATCGGTGTTTGTACTTCTTTTCCTCTATTTGAAATTCGAATGAACGTTTTAATATGGAACAACAGGTATTTTGTATTTTAATTTTTGAGTCTACGTAAGCTACAAACATTCGGACATTGCCTTTTGATGTACATTTAAATAACAAAAATACCAACGATTATTTTTTCAACTAAATAAATTGGCTTAGAAAGGGCTTTTTATATTTTGTTATTATTTATAACTTCGTCCTGCAAAAATTTTATTTGTTTTAACGTCATCATCATAGGATGTCACGTCCAAAGTATTACTGATGTAACACTTATTGGCCCCTTTAATATTATAATAGTTACCATAACCATAGACCTACATAAAATATTATGATTATTCAGATTATTGTAAATAAACTTTTATAAATTTTATATTTCAAATACTCGTTAAAAAAAATATGTGTTAAATTTTCATTTTTGCAATTTTATTCAAAAATACCTTTCCAATGATATATATATATTTTTATCTTTCTATGTATACTAAAGGTAGAGTTATTAGCACGAAAAAAAAATGCTTGCATTTAATATAGAATATAAAATGTAGAGCTGACTCATTACTCACATCGGAATTGAAAAAAAAATCACTGAAATTCAAACATAACCATTTTAATGAAAGAAGGCTACTTTATTTTTAAATTTTAACTTTCCAAGTAATGTGAAAATACAATAGAAAAACTTAATTCCGTATAGGTATAAAAATCTGATATAGTGTTTGGTTCAAAAAAGTTTGTTTATTGTGTCACGGTCCAAAAATAACATTAAAAACTTTTAAGGTGGGTAGCTATAGAAAATGAAATACACGAAAATACGGTTGTGGTGGTGGTGAAACAATAGGCAGTATGATTACATCAAATATTCAGTCTCATACAACTTATAAAAATAACTATAAACCAATTTGCAGAAAACTAATTTTAATTGATCTAAACTTTATAATATAATGAAAATAAAATCAAACAGTCTCAAAATTCACAATATATTTGACTTTAGATTCTGAGCGGAGCGACGAATGTATATTAATCTAACAATGATTTTTATTTTTGTCTGTCGTCACCGTTTGGAGCAGTACCTAAGCAATTCGTGGATGCAAAACGTAACACATTAAAAAGGGCATAGATAACGCATTTCAAGTGTTTGGGTCTCTTTTTAGCACAATAAAACAACCCTAAGACAGAAATCAACACTAGAATATAAAAAAACAACAAGTGATACTTCTGACCATGGTTGACACTGTTAAAAATGTAAATTTCGTGGATTCGAATAACAAAAATTTCAGGCATATACGTATTAGTGATGATTTTGATTTTAATAGAAGTTTAGAGATAAGTTTCCACCTTGACTCAGTGGAATAGCTATGGAGAGCGCTAAGAGGGTTTCATCCGTTTAAAAAAATTCAGGAAAATTTAAAAATTATTTCAGTTGTCTGTAAAACTATTACTTAAGACTATGTATTAAACTTGTAATTTATATGGGAGGTTTGCTAAAAAATCTAAAATTGTATAAACCCACGTCAATTGCAGCATATCAAACTTATCAGGGACCCGAGTACGCTATACAACAAATGATCAGTCCCAACAAAGAAAAATTCTGACAAGGCAACTGCTGAAACGCATGATACTCCGATTGGGTGAAATCAGCAAGGCTCTTCTTAAAAAAAATCTAATTTCTTTGAAAAATGACCATTCATTTACCTATGTCTTTAATTCACTGTTTTGCATCGAGATCGGATATTATTAATAGGTATAACTTGTATGCATTATACAGAAAGTATAACAATTAAGTTTTAGTTATTTGCAACGTTATATCCCAAACTTCCATGCTAAATTTGAATTAGATCATTAATATGGATTCAAATATTAAATAATCGTTTTAATTTAAAGATCTTCAAATGTAATACAAATATGCAGGTGAAATTTTAAGATTTCCTACTTGCAACAAGACTAAATTATCCTTTTTAATTGAATAAGGGTGTGCTCAGCAGCTTGTGAGAATGATTTATAGAATAATAGCAATGTAATTAGACACTTTAGAAATGTAGAGTGTAGACGTACAATATTATTTACATTTTTTTTTTTGTTATCATTCTAAATCTTCTTTACACTGATATCATATTATAACCAAGCCAACAGTTTTGAAATGATCGATTTTATATTACTTTTGATAACCAATTACATGTTATTTTTCAATTGAATTGTTCTTATTAAGGGGATTCCATACCGACCGTTTTTAAGGAGTTGAGTATAGGCAATTTTTAGACAATCTTCATAGTACGTGAGTGCGTGGTGTGCATTTGTGCGTGTAGTAAATGATCATTAGTGTGAGTGACTGACGGCGAGCTGGATAATCGTTGAGCACTCGTACTCGCATGCACATGTCACATTATGCCTAACAACAAATTTATTTCATGGCGAAATGTTGTAAATCATAGACCTAAACAAATTCCAACATTCCGACTTGAGTTTTACATCGATAATAATTTTAAAACAAATTTTGTTTTGTTGTTCAATCAACTTTGGATCCATCGAGCCACATTTTTAATTTATTATTCTTAAAAAGAAAAAACCTCACTTGAAATTTAGAAAAAAAAACTTGTATTCTTAAAAATTTTATGGATATAAATAGTTTAAAATTTTTTTTTTATTATTCTGATTCGAAGGATACAAATTAGACTTAAAAATAAATTCAAAAATGTTTTCAAAATTATTATAGGAGTTAAACTCAAGTTAGTACGTTGGAACGCGTAAAGGTCTATTTTACTCTAAAAAGCGGTAGTGTGGAATCCCCTTGATAGTTATTAACTTATGACTTATATAAAGTTATACTAGAAAAAGCAGAGATATTTAATACTTGCTTACAAATTTAGCATAGTATACGCAAAGGTCATAACTCATAGATTTATATCAATATATCATTATGAAAAAAGCGGATTTAGAGGACGATTAACGTACATAGAATAAATGGGTCTAAATAATGAAACCATAAAAAAAAAATATCCCACCTCATCAGTTTCACCAGTTTGGCTTTAACCCTTCCATAATAATACATGTCATCAAGTATAACGGATTTCCAAAATAATAATGAATGGATTTGAACATAAATTATATACAACCACACTTTCCTTGACATAGAACAAGCATTCGACAAAGTTTGTCACCTAGGACTTCTATATAAACAACACAAATTAAACCTACTGACATAATATATTTACAATATAGACTAATAATTTACCACAAAACATACCTTTCATGTACGAATAGGATTCGAATCTCTCAAATATTCTCTAACTTTATTAAAAATCAGTAATTAATCAATTCGTTGGAATTATAAAGACTATTCAGTTAATAAATACCTTGGAATCACCCCAGATGAAAAACTTGTTGGGAAATACAAATCAATAAACACTTAACCAAGCCTATAGAGTATATGTGATTGAAAATCTTGTACCCACTGGTACCCCTGGTGAACTGTAGCTCATCAATGTAGATTATATATCCAGTACTACTCTCCACATCAATCATAAAAATCCTCCTAATACGCATTCCAGAGTATCTCAAACAAAAATAAGTAAGATGAATAAATTTCGTGGAAAGCCCTCTGGTTCATGCAATCGTGTATAATAAGAAACTCTAAAACGATACTGGAATATCGCGTATATGGCCGATTGGATCAAAGAACAAATCAAGCAGTTATAAACAAAACTCAATTCTAAATAAAGCTATATTATAGCTCTATGTAACGAAATTGGAAATTAAAAAAACGAAATATAACTGACTGAGATACTTTAATTATTATCAGAATCTAGTAATATAAACTAATTTGTTCATATTTATGTATCGAAATTAAACTGAATTAAAATTGTGTAGCAAAAACAATTATATGTTGAAATAATTGAATCAATATAAAACAAAAAAAAAAATTAAAAATGTTTAAGGTAGGGTTTGCCTGGAACAATGCAAAATATTGAGTATAAAATAGGCAAGGTTGGAGCCTGTCGTGACCAAATTTAGTTGAATAAAAATTCACGTTTTATCATTTTTTTTATTAATGTATACAACAAAATACTTTTCATTCAAACATAGATGTATACATAAAATCGATAACCTAAGATTTTCTTACTTTTTGTTAAGACAAAGTATATAGGTAAGTGTATTAGTGTAGATACCTACCTATAATAGATCCGAACACGAATCTTAATTTTCTATTTACTAGAACGAAAACTGATAACTTAATTTATTATTTTGACGAACCGAAACAGGAAATATCCATTAAAGTTCCAGTTACCTATACATATATTGTTCAGGTTATTTGTTTCAAGAGTGATAGTTGGCAACAGTTCATCGTAATTGTAATGAGAATGGACAAGTATTGGAAAATCAATTGATATGTATATGGTGTTTCCTTGAAAAGGTATAATTATAGTTAGATCTGTTTGATCAAATGAAAGTAAGCGATACGAATAAATAAAGAAAACAAAATTGTAGTATGCACATCACAAGGATGAAAAAAGATAATGCTTTTCCCACTTGAAATTTTAGAATTTTATCAATTTTAGAATCAAACGAGTGAAGTTACGTTATACATACGGTAAGACGATAATTCAATCATTTTAATTTTAATCATGTATTAGTTAGTGATTATAGGTCGCACTAGTAAAACACATATTATAACTCAGTTTTAAATATGATGTTATATATTAATATGATGGTAATTTAAGGTTAAAATTACTATTAAGAAATAATTAATTTTCTTATAGGTATACTTAACAACGATGTTTATTCATCAATACATCATCTTTAAAGTGATACAATTTTTGTTTTATTAGAAGAAACAATAAATACTAATGTGAATGCTTTATATAATAATATGTTGATTATACATGACGTGTGTATATATGCATAGGAGTAATTACCGTAAATATAAATACCAACGTTATTCCTCGTTCTTTTGAAAAATCTAAAAAAGCTTATAATAACAAAAAGTGTTGTGACATAAATTTTATTTCAGCGGTGGTTTTTTAAGAAAAGTGCTGTCAAGTTAAGCTTATGGGAAATTTTTAAGCAAACAACGGACTATTAATTTACATAAATTCACTATTGAATATTAAGTAAATAAAAACACATCTTATAAGAAATATTTATTTATACGTATGTACTTTTAGATTCTGAGTGAAACGATGGATGTATTGATTTTACAATGATGTGTGTTTTTTTTTTTATTTTTTTTTTTTTTATTTTTTTTTGTGTCTGTCATCACGTTTTAGGACAGTAAAAGTGCTTGGATTTTCTTCAACAGTAGCTTTTCTGATAGGAAAGTGAATCTAGTTGGTACTTTGGGGGGGTCAAAAGTAAAAATGTCCCAATAGTTTTCAAAAGCGCCGTGAAAAACAAAAGAAAAATTAAGGAAAAACGGGAATTTTTACGCAAAATCTGTTTTCCAAAAAATCGATTTTGGTTTTTGGTGTAACTCTAAAACAAATGAACGTATATACATGAAATTTTCGCTGGTTGTTTATATTTGCATTTTCTATACACGATAACATTTTCAAAATATTTTGATTTATTTTGAACTGTTTAAAGACATTTTCATTTTCCATTATTTTTAAGTTTTTTTTCTAAAAATATCAATAAAATTTTTTTTTTGCTGGTTGCGAAAGCTTGAAAATTTAATAGAAGGCTCCCAGTATGTCGTTTCAAAGGAAGATGAAAAATATTAAAAATCCTTAGTCACAATTTTTTTTATAAGCATTTAAAGTTCAAAAATTGACAAGATATGGAAAAATCACGAAATTTTGAAAATTGTATCATGCCCAGAATATACTATACGGAGTGCACCGAGACAGCGCAAGTCGGCCGCGCAGGTTAGAGGTCTAATTTCTCCTACCAAGTCGACTGGTCGTACGCCGCGCCGTACAATGCGCGGACTACGACGGGTTTTGGTCGCCGCCGACTTGCGCTCTCTCGGTATAGTATAAATATTTGGTTGACATTTAAACTATTGAAATTGCCATGATATGGTTATTTATTTTTGACAACAAAAACAAAATCCCGTTTTTCATAACTTTTTTTCGTTTTTCCCGATTTTTTTTTTGAAAATACGTATTGTTTCGTTTTTACTTTTCATGCTCTAAATCCATTTCTAACGAGAAACTACTATCAATATAGAATATCGAAGCATTTTTATAGAAATGTTAAAAAAGTATCAAAATGCGCAGAAAAAAATCACACATCATATTGTATAACCAACCATCCATTCGTTCAGAATCCAAAATGTTTTAGATAATACTTTAAAAGTAATAACAAACTTTTCTTTAAGTAACTACCTTACATTTTAGCATAAGAAAACACACATTTTTTAATAAGAAAATTTATTTAAATACTCTGGGATGCTAAACAGTTTTTTTTTAGCACAATATGTACATTAAATTAATTCACTGACATTTTAGATAATCTTCTTCCAGTGATGAAAGTGGATGACCATAGAGAAACATAATATGATCGTTTTTTTTTTCACTATTTCCATCTATTAATATAATATCATAATATCAAGACAGGGCCGTATTAACACTTTTTGCGCCCTGGATTAACAATATTTGTACGCCCCCCACATATCATAGTCATACAATGCAAAAAGTACTCAAAAAAATTCTTACCTACCAAAAAAAAAAAAAATGTTATTTATATAATATACACAGCCGCCTGGCCGCCCACCTAAATAAGTCAAAAATTGGCCGCCCGGGGCAAATGTCCTCGTTGCCCCACCCCTTAAATACGGCCCTGATCGAAGACGAAGGAGTTATTGCGATTAAAATGTTTCAAAAATTATAGCGTCATGCGACCAAACGAATAAGTGGTGTAAGAGAATGCAAGAAAAATGTCGAAAATCTTTTATTTCTGTCAACGCACAGTTATTCGAAAAACTGGGTCAGGTATTTCATTATCTGCAAGGGTCAGAGATGAATTAAGATTTAAAAATAATTCGGTCTTTATCCGACCACCGTCAGAAGCTTAATAGGCAATAGCTGTTAATGAGGCTTCAGGATAAAAAACTTTTGAGTTGGCGCTTTCATTAATACAGAAGTACAGATAACTGTCACACATATCATCAAACATACAAGTTTAAGTGAATAATATAAGCAAGTAAATTACAACATAAAATTTAACTTGTTTAAGTCAAATAATTATTGAAGAATACCTTTTCTATGATTTAGTGAGTAATCTATTGTAAAATACAACAATTTATAAAATTGCCAAAATTATTAATTTATAAGATTTCGGTTAGTACTTTGTTGTTGAATAGAAACAAGTATTTTAAGCATTTCAGTCGTTTGCAAAAAAATAGAACATCAAATATTTGTGTAGGCACTTAAAATCAATTAAAATCATCACTGATTCTAAACAATTGTAAAAACGTAAATGAAACGCTATATTGAAGAACCAAATGTAAAACAATCATATTTATAATGATTTATTTTTAAATTAATATCATTGAAATTTTGAATCATAGACCATTAACTATAATTAATATATTCACTCAAGATAATATTATTTACATAACATTATATCATAAAAAACATTTATTTAGTACTGTATTTACTATTTATACTTCTAATAATCAATGAATATAAAATATATCACTATATTATTCTATGAACGTGACATAATAAAAGACAGTATGCATTTTATAGTCTATACTCTATAGGGTATCTATGTAGTTTAAAGTGTTTAAACAATACTATAAAGTATAAAAACAAATTTGATGGGTACCTACCTTATCATCATAAATCATGTGTTTATGTCTAGGATATTTTTTCGTAGTGAATTTCGTCGAATTAAATGGTGAAATAAAAGACCATGGGGCATAGAGGCATATTATTCCGAGTACCTAAATGTAATAAATTAGCATCACAGTAGTCCGTATAATATACCAAAGCTATACAATCAATACGAATTGCATAGGATATAATATTTTAGTATGATAAATGATAATACTCATCATATTGTTCGCGCCAGTACAATAATCATAAAAATAACTTAATTTGAATATTTTATGGTAGGTATTTTTGACTACAAAATTATGTCCGTTGAAACATTATCAACAGTACCCATTTAATATCATAAATGAGTACTATTTCCTCTGAATATGTTATTCGGAATGGCTAAATAATTAACTTGATAATAGCTTGCTAAACTATGATTGTTATCAGTTATTTCATGTTTGATAGGTGTTATTACTTATTTTATTGTTTATGATGTTGAATTCAATTAATAATATTGTTAAATAAAAAAACTGCTATGAAATATAATACCTATAGTGTACCTATAGTTTTTAAAATGTATATTGCAATTTTTATGTAGATAATCGCCACAGGTTACTAAGTACTATCCAGATGACTAACAAACAATTAATATTATTATCAATTATATTCATAATTATTTTGATAATTTTTTGTTTTATGATATCAATGAGTATTGAGTATAAGTACTGCCTTACTGGTTTTATCCTGAGTTAAAAGACACTTCCATCGTTTGACTTAAGATAATTGTTTCGTAATATATTATTACACATACAATGTCAAGTGTATTTTAACGTTTGTAAATTGAATTTAAAGGCTGTTGCGTTTAACGTCAAATGTATTAGTTGTCAGAGAGACAAAATTAATTATAGTGAATGCTTTCATCAACTCTGTTTTCGATTTGAAAGATATACATAGTTTAAATAATTACATTTTAGAATATATCTCAATTTATTTGTAGAACTCTTTTATGTAGGTACACCAAAATATATTTGTGGGACTGAACTATACGCCTACTTAAACGAATTGCATTAACCCTATAAAAAATTTAAAATTGTGTAAACAATTATTAGGAGTTATTAAAATATGGATGATTGATAAAAATTATCGTGTCTTTTAATTTTAATTTAACATTTTATAATTTATAATTTATTAAAAACGAACGTTGAATTTAAAACATTAAGATAAAAAATTATTTAGTGTGATAGTAATGATTTTGTACGATTCATTAAACACGAGTGAAAAATATGAATGTATTTTACTTAAGTAGAAAAGGTTACAGGCGTTACAGCGCTTTTTATAAATTCATATTTACTTATGAGTTATGTTTACAATATTGTATTCAACTATTATAATATTATTGTGACATGATAATAATATGTTATTGGTTGGTTGTTAGTAGCAATTTAGACACATTTTACTTTTACAATTTAGACATTATTTTAATGTTTTAATTTTAGAACTCGATTTGGTTCCGATAGGCGATAATATAGGTAATGTACTAATGTATTATAATTTATATGTTAATAATAGGTAGTAAAATACATTCGACTCACCGTTATTATTCGATGCGTTTTCCCTTACCTGCAACAAAATTATACCATAATTAATGTTAATATAAAACTGTGTTTTTTTTTATTCGCATGTATAATTATTTTGTCTATTGGCTCAAAGGGTTATATATCAATCAGAAATGTGTAAGGCGCTTTTTTGTTACACTTGAAGCAAATTTGATAGGGTAACAGCATATATTTTGTTATTACGACGAACACGAAAAATAATGTAAAATTAAAATTATAATATATACATTATACTTGATAATGTTACGAGTTGCTATGGTGTATAGTCGTTATTTCGTCAAGACGAACGCATAAATCAAATATAGGATTATAATCATTATTTCAGTACAATTTAAAATATACGTTGATGATCTAATAATATGTCTTCTCAAATAATTTTTGTTGTAGATCATTGAATGTCACAGAATGTATCAGGAAGGCCTGACAAATAAAATATCTAACTTTTTATCTAATCGATTTTTGTCATTTACAAACGCGTATGTTGCAAGTAGAATATCACTTTTTATATTTTTATTGTTTCATATTAAAAAAAAAATTTAAATCTAATATTAGTTTTTTTTGAAAAATTCAAAATAGACAATTTGTAAATCTGGTTTTTAGAAAAATGTTGACTGTAAGAATATAATATATTTAAGTCGTGTAGTTTATTTTTTGAAATCTCATTATTTTGTAAAGTTGATACAGTCGTGAAAACCATTTAATTTTAAAAAGTATAAACTTATTAAATATTTTATTATAATTTTTAAATAGCTACTTATTAAAATATATACATTTTTTTTAAATGGTCATTACATAAAATCCTAAAAAACAAATCACTTGCCTTAGATAAATGTTTTTACAACCTAAAAACCAGAATTACAAATTGGCTATTTTAAATTTTCAAAAAATCTTTAAATTAGATTTAAAATGTTCAGTATTACAAAATAAAAATAAAAAAGTGATATTATACTTGTAGCGTTCAATTCAATAAGTTTATTAGAAAAGAAAATTAACAATTAATACTGATCAAGAAGTTATTTAATTTGTCAGGTCAAACTGTTACACTCTGTATATACGATATACCTGTACTGCCTCGGTAATTTAAGGACAACGTTAAATACATATTTTATCTCATTAATACAACGAAATATTATAATTCAATTTTATAGCACGTTAAATTATATTTACATTGGTTTTAAATTGTAAGTAAAATATAATAATATTAGAACCAACCTATGTTTCTATTAATGCTCAACCATTAATTTTACAAATCATATTATAATAATATACTATTATTGTATTATATTGTCAAACAAGTGCATAATATACATGCTACGTGAACTATATTAGTACATTTTATGATATTCATTGTTCTCGACTTCTGTATGAAATGGCTCCGAACATGAGCAAACATTTTGTGTCAGTGTGACAGCGTTGATGAAACATAACCCGTTGAAGCCTTGATGGTGTGGGTTGTGAATTTATTATTTACCTGTCTTAGGTATTTTCACAAATTTACCACACATGAAAGCATATTACCAAAAACCGCATAATAATCGCATATGTGGGTAAAATATGTTATGTTTTTACTTTTTTTTTTCCATTTAATCTCCTGCATGTATTAAGGGCAGTAATAATATTCCACTACAGTGAGAAGTGTGTCATATACACAGATGGAAATGTCAAACTAGTGGTACTAAAAAATTCCATCAGCAGGATTATTAATTTAGCTGTATACGAAATATTTTAATCTCGAATTCCAAAATTATTTTCATCACAATGCGGTTTAATAATGATGTTCACGAATCTTTATAGTAATTACTAACGGTTGGAATATCCCCACTTCGCTCACTTCCACTGACAAATTAATATAATATTATGTTATATTATTATTGTGTGAAGGTGGACGAATCGGTGAAATATTTTGGTACAAGTAAAGACACCTGCAGTTATACTGAATAATGATAAAATATGATTTAATATTTACCATTACCATCCTAGATGTAGACTATTCGATGTAATGTCACACCAAAATCAATTTGTTAAAGCTATACTATCATAGAATAAGATGTGTCCATACTTGAAAGAGTAGAACAATTATTTCTAAAATTCACAGTAAACCGAGGGGAGGTTTTCGAGTGTGTGGGTTAGCAGGATTTAATATTTCAAAAATGTTCCTCAATAATAAAATTCATAATGTGAACCGTTCATATTTGTAGCTTGCGGTAATCACATATTATGAGGGTAGGTTCATTAAAGGATGTATTTAAGTACCTGGATTATTGATTACCCTGGAGGTAACCATTACCGCGTGTAAAGTTGAATGATTCATGGATATAATATAATATACAGTATATTATACTAGGTAGAATATTTTCATTAAATAATAATAATTATTATTTATTATCATATAATATATTTTATTTTCCTATATTCTTATGATAAAATCGTAAATTATGATTATGTTGGTGATTTCAGCCATATAATTTGGGGTTCGCCCACGAAAAGCACACAAGCTATACATGCAACAATAAAAATACGATGACAATTTTACAAACTTTCGTTGTCTGGTAACTATATTTGTTCTTAAAAACTAAAAATATGATTCATACGTTAATGGTCATAAACTCATAAACGAACTTAAGGAAATAATTAATTGTTTAATTGTTGAATTTTGAAGTTGATGAGACAATATAGTATAATAATATAATATAGTTTTAGTAATAAATCTCATTATAATATAACCTAACTATATAGGTACACTCGGACTGCCGCATACCTGATGTTATACATGAGTGTCTGATATGCAGTCGATACTCGATAATAATATAATAATTCCATCAAAATCCATCAAAATTTTAAAAATCAACCATTAAGTATAAGATGATGGTGCAGCAGTATATCATTGGAATTTAAATATTTGTTAAGAGTTTATAATACAATAGAAACATTGCAGACCGATTGACCACGTACAATATAATATGACCTTTACAGTTTGTATAATGTATTTGTGGAATATTAATTAGTGGTGGGAGAAGGGGGGGGGGTGGGAGGTTACAGTGAGCACATAGTACAGACTGTAAAAATATTCAATTTGTATGCACATATCATTCCGTTTTAAATAAAAATAAATTCCAAGCTTAAATAGTTGAAATTATTTCAACAAAAAATATTTTGTACCTATTACCTAAGTTAACCCGATTCACTGTTTTCTCGTCAAAATTCTCTGATATCAGTGAGCATTGTGAGAGATTTGTATTATAATAAATATAAATAATATAAACATACTTCCGATGAAATCTAAATAATGTAGGTTCTAAACTTAATATTATATAAAAATGGTCCGGATATAAATTTTTTTTTTTTTGTTTTCTTTAGATGTTTATTATTTTGCAATTTGTACAGTAAGTTTACAATAGATACGTCGAAAATGTATGGTTACACAGCATGATAGTGGGTGGGTAGAAGAATTACCCATAGGTATTCCTAGATGTCAGACGTGATCAAATCCCTGAGCTCCTCAAAAGGAAACACACAAACGGAACATTTTTTGACTCATCTCCAGATTTATTGTCCCGTATGGGCTATAGACGATAGAGTGTTTGCTCCTAAAACCGAATTGCTATTGGCTCATAAGGTTCCTTCAATTGTCTTGATATTTTCGCTCAACCGATTCAAAAATAGTTTTTGAGCTTCCAACACATCCAATTGGCGTAGTATCAGGCTTTCGTTTGGAAAACCATAGTTGTTATTCTTCTCGATATATTTAGTAATATTATATTATTGGTAATTGGTAAAGAATGAGGATTCAGGCTATAATATTATTTTATATTCGTTGGCCGTTACAGTCGATTTCCGTATATCGGAGTGCATTGGTGGAATTCGATCGGTGTAATAACAAACTTTTCTTGGATTCTAAATAGTTTAATGGATAACATGAATGTATAGATGGATGTCGTTGGTATTTGCCGTTTTAACGAGGTTTTACTGTACTATCATTATTCATTATTCGTTGTACTAGGTATATGGATTTTAAATACCACGACAACGGAGTTACTTTATTAATGATAAATGATAATACCTCAATCGAATACAACTTTTCATGTCAGATTATATCCATTAGGTACAGGTAGAGAGCCTAGATAATAATATATTATTATATAAAGTCTCTCTAGATATAGGTAATTGTAATCAGTAGATAACATTGGAGACAAATAATAAAATAATACTTTAATGTAATAATTAGGTATAAAATATAATACTTACAAGTCGATTATTATGGTAATTACGTACCTACTGCAGAGTATTAATATGTTCAAATGTATTTCAATCGTAATTCGTAACACGTCTACATAATACGAAATGTATATTTAAAACAATTGCACACGAGTCGATTGACATGACGTGATAAGCCTGGTACTATCACATTACTAGCAATATACGCTTTATAATAACGGTTTCGCAATAAATTAGGTACGTTGAAATTAAATTATATTACTTGTGAGTCCAGTGTAATTTTAGTTTATAACGTCTTACACTGTCTATCTATAGGTACTATAAGAGTCTGCTGCACAAAAATAGTACTGGTGGACCTCTCTTTCCCACAACAATACGACTGATAACGTTGTCTCTTTTCATCGCAAAGTGCATGTGCACGACTCGGCAGTGTAGCCAACTGTGTTTTTAAGATCTAATATAAATATTATTTAACGTCAATTGGTTATTCGGGGAGATCAGGCATGCATTAAATCAAATTTTCCAGCATTGTTTACCAGGGCCCAGAGTGGCTGAGTTACACTTACTGCAGAGTGTTGCACCCAAAAGAAGTAGAATTATCGTAATTTTTTTTAAGAGTTATCATATTTTACGGCCGACTAAGTGCGCTGGATCAGCTAGTACCTACATAATGATTATTATTATATTATATAGGTATTATTGAATTATTAATTTATTTTATACAAATAGTTTTTATTTTTATACCAAATAAAATAAATAAATGATAAAATGAATATTAAAAATTTTATAAATTACGATATATGGGCATTATAATATTTGATTGGATATCAGAGCCCGTCGAGAAGTTTTGATTTATTTTAATTATAACAATCCACCATAATTTATTCTCAATTGCTCCTATTACTTCGAAAGTCTAATAATTTAATCAGATAGTTTTAATAGTGGTGAGTGGTGACTACGTCTTTTTCGAGACTTTATATATGGGTGGTTTTAGAACTTAATTCTAAATCTATAAAGGGCACATAAATATATCAATTAGATAACATGATAATGAAAAGTGATGGGTAAGTAATAATTAGTATTTATTGTTTTCAACTATGGTTAAAACACCATTCAGTATGATATACTGGAACTGTTATTGGTAATTGGATTAAGTTTTTGTCCATTGTAAATTATCAGTATACGCGAGTTCAGACGACAAAAGCACAAGGCGAAACAATAATAAAAACAATACAGGCAGGTATATTTTAAGTAATTAAATAATTAAATAATTAGGTACATTTTTATTGAACCTATTATAGATATTAAAAAATTCGTCCAATGACATTTACTTTACTCGGCAATCATTAGGAAATTAATTGAGTTTTTATTTTATTTTATCTCTAGAATTTTACTATTTTTAGTTACAAGGAAAATATAAATGAAATACTCATACTGCTTTCAATCCTTTTTGCTTTGTTGTTGTTGACGTTTGGAACTAAAATATCAGCCCAGAGTCGCTCACTATGTTTATAATAATGCATGCATATATTTTGTTTTCACATTTATTAATATAATAGTCTAATACTTCATATCAATGTGACTTATACTCGCAGAGTAAACTTTAGTGGCACTTTGAGTTACACAGTCTGTCTTGCTATGTGGAATGTATAGTTGTTTGTTTTACATTTCATTTTGTAATACCGTTTTTCAAAACTTAGAAAACTAGTCATGCTGTTTGTTTCGCCGGCAACTTTCCATGGATCTATTTTATTTTTAAGTTGACTTGTATAATAGGTTGTAAATTGAGAAGTTTGTTTATATACACAAATTTATTCCCTTTCTATTTCTGCAAAGAAATATATGACTTTTATTCAAAATACTGCTCCCAATATGTTTTGCTATTCATTTTCTGATATTTTTTATGTACATAAAGTGAATAATAATTATTATATTATTATACACGTATTTTTTAATATAATATAGAAATAATAATATTTTTTAGAGATGCTTACATATATAAATATATTTTACTTCATATACAGAGTTTTATATTATTGTTTGATGTAAATTATTATTTTAAAATAAGCATCAATTGATTATTGATGTATCAATAAACAATAAACAAGAATTGTATTAATTTATTAAGATATTTAAAAATATATATTTTGTTTTAAACGGTGATCGGTGATTATTAATTATTATTACTTTATAGGTACTATAGATCAGCGGACACTGGTATTTAGTTTTTTTTGCTGTTATAAATTGTAACGTCTTATAATTATACAATCAATCACTTGGAGTTGCCCACTGATGAGCAAGCGTTTTTGTATTATAGTGAATTAAATTAATTCAAACAAACGGATGATTCTTTAAGCAATTATAGGTAATTGTATTATTATATAATTAAACACTTTAATTAATTTTAGTTTAATTACTATGAAAGATAAATAATATTGTCCGTGGTTTAAAAAAAGACTGATTTATCGATTGTTATAATTCAATTTGAAAAATTTATTTCACTATGAACTACATAATATTATACTTGAGTAATTCATATGCAGTTATTGCATTTCTACTCATGCTTGCTTACAGTGATATATTTTTATTTGGTTTTAATTTTTGAATACAAAATATGGTTATAGTATGTACAGTTAATTTTGGGTTCAATTCGAAATGGTGTCAAACCCAAAATTGTAAATATTATGACACCTCTTCTATCCCTGAAGCATACTTTACACTCCATTGAACATTGATTTGAATAAGGTCACTGTCTTATTTTTGATTGAATTTATTTGAGAATACGATGGAAATATATTTTATAGGGTTGGAGAATGGGGGCTAAACCCCACCAAAAAAATTATCCGTTAAACATTACTTTTACTTACACTTAAACTTCTTGTAAAATTGGCATAAGTTAGGCTCATATTAAAATATGTAAAACTGAAATACCATACCACTGGTATATTAACCGCGGTCGTGTAGTTAACTAATCATACATTGATACATCGTTGAAATGATATAAAAACTAATAATACATATTTTTAACTTTTAACAGGTATAAAAAGGGCCAAAGTCTTTAAAAGCAATAGGTACATTAAAAAACATATAGGCAGGGACTCATTAATGGGGGGGAAAAAGGGGCATTTGCCCTTTGCGGAAGTTTTTTGGGGGCGGTAAACTGTTTGTAATTTTTTTTTTTTACCTCACAGAGTCAAAAAGAAAACATGCAAATTTATGATATAATGGAAAACTCGGAATTTAAGAAACAACTAATAATAATAAACATTATGTTCGAATTTAAATGAACGAAAGGCAGTTTATCTAGATAATAGGTATAAATAAAAACTTTGGTTTTTTGTTTGAATTGAATCGAATGGATATTTTAAGTGTACGTCAAAGTACATTGAACATTGTAAGTATATATACTGAAGATTTCAATACATCATTTGTTGAAGTAGTTACTTCAATTTAAAAAAATTATTGAATCATTTGACAATAATGATTTATCAATGAATGGGCTGTTAAAAAAATTGATATGGGCTCATAATATATGATAATGCTATTTGCATGTTGATGAAATCTCATGTTGCTATAAAACTTTAACAAAAGTAAAGTAAACCTGTAACTCTAAAATGTTACCTACACAGTTTTACATGTCGCAATAGGTAGGTACTACAAGGAACACCCGAACACAAGTAGGTACACCAGTTTCACAAAAAGTAGTCGTCCCGAGAACATTTTTATCAGTATATTATACCGCGTTAGCATTACTTCCCCTTTGGCTCCCAAAAGGGGGTTTTGACTACTTATATAATAATAATAAGATATTATATTAATAGGTACATAAAACTATATATGCCGTAAAATATATTGAGCCAATACTTCATATGTATGCTTATTCGCCTTATTCTATGTAAAAAAAATATTAAACAATTTCTAAATTATATTACATTTTATTAAGCAAAAACAAAACAAAGTCAGTTCATGACGACAAAAACAAAACAAAGTCAATTCATGACAAAAACAAAACAAAGTCAATTCATGACAAAAACAAAACAAGGTCAATTCATGACAAAAACACGCAATAGAGTTTGAATAGTAAATAAATACACTTTTTGTAGAGAGTACTTTTTTTAGAGAGTACTTGTTGTAGTGAATCGTTGTGGTGATATCTGATTGTCTCCACTATAGTTATTATACGGGCTGTATGAGCCCATATCGAAAATTGGTGGCTTTCGAAGGCTGTTCCGATCTACCCACCTGCATCGTTAATCGATCCAGTTTTCCACCACACCTGTTCCGAAGCCTATACCACGCCGTTACCGGTGCCAAAGGCGTAAGACGGAAGACGGCCTTGATCAGCGTTGTGGCTACAATGTGATCGGAGATCAGGAAGCAGGCTTCGGGCGCCAGATGCTTTCGAGATGAGCTGCTATCGCCCCAGCTCACTGGCCGTAACTATAACGATCAGACTCAATAGATTCGGATTTCACCATACCGGTACTCTCTAAAAAAAGTGTTTATTTATTTTTTCTCTACGCTGCTTCGGCGAGACGACAGGCGTCGGTCTCTAAGCTGCTTGGGCGACAAGAGGCGGCGGTGGCCGTCTCCACCACAATGACCTTGCAAGCGTCACTCTCCAATACGGTTTGGCTATAACGGTCGGCGTCGGTGGCGGATTCCACCACGGAGGCGACGACTTTGCGAGCATCGATCTCCGAATTGGTTCGGCTACAACGGTCGGTGTCTGTTCCGGCTGCTTCCAGCACGACGACTTGGCCAGCATCATTCTCCAATACGGTTTGGCTACAATGGTCGGCGTCGGTGGCGGATTCCACCATGGAGGCGACGACTTTGCGAGCATCTGTCTCCCATATGGTTTGGCCTCAACTGTCGGCGTCGGTGGCGGCTTCCAGCACGACGACTTGGCCAGCAACGGTCTCCAATAGGGTTTGGCAACAACAGTTGGCGTCGGTGGCGGCTTCCAGCACGACGGCTTTGCGAGCATCGGTTTCCGATACGGTTCGGCTACAACGGCCGGCGTCAGTTCTGGCCTTTCCCAACACGACGATTTGGCGAGTGTCATTCTCCAATAGGGTTTGAAGACCTTCTTCGGCGATACTCCGTCCAATGCGTCCATAGTATAATAAAGATGGTTTGGACGAAAATAAAGACAGAGGATATATTTTGTGTGAGTACTGCGAAGATATATGGTTTGACGAAGATTCACAAATTTATCGGTCCACAGTGCGTTAATGACTTTATTATAACAAACGTTGAGCGTTTATACCATTAGCGACGGATTCAATGTTTTTATAACAAGCCAGCCGGATTGTTGAAATTGTTATTTTGTTCTGGTTGAAAATTGTATTGTATTATTATATATTAAAAAGTCATTAAGAATCAGAGACTTGTGTATAATATTCTGTATTATAGGTATATAAGTTTGTGTAAGTCTGTGTTCACAATTGTCAAAGTTTTAATAAGGATTCCTAATATGTTTCAGCTACACAAAATTTCAAAATGTTTAAAATATTTATCTCAGTAGTTTTTATTAAGTAATAGGTATATAATATTAAAGTCTGTCGGCTAAAATAAATATGGCCTATGTGGGTTAGGAGGGAGCAGAAATACCCCCTTAACCAACCCTTGACTATGCCTTTGGATGGGCTTAGCAACATTTTAGGTGAATTCCTGTGAAAATTTTTAGCTATAGCAGTGTTTTAACAAATATAGATTATATTGTACTATATAGCTGTATCGCCCGACTTCGCATAGGAGAAAATAAACTCACCTGCTACACATATCGGCGTATCTCAATATTAGATGATGTCATAAACTATAAAGACAATACATTACCTACTAATCGTTATAGTTGGTAATGTACCTAAATGTTGAAACTACATTTTTTCGATAATGCAATTTATATAGGTAACTCAGCTAGTCTTGACTCGTGGTATAAAAATAAAGTGATCGGTGTTTTCCATACAAATCGCATGAATTTAATATTAAAAATATGTAAGTATGTAGCAAAATATATATTAGTCTGTAGTTTATAATTTTGGTCAGTCTTTATTTACGACAGAGTGAGTAAACGATTATAATATAATCGGTCATCGGTGCATGTACATTCTTCTCAAACAACAGACATTCAAGGTATATTTCAAACAACAGGAATTGCATTTTTCTAAATAACAATATAATTGGAAATATTATAGATCACTTGGAGAAGTATTTGAACCAATTCTGTGAAAAAAAATCATTAAATTATTTAAATGACAAGCTAAAAAACCGTAAGATTTAAATATAATACACCTAATATCCTTCCCCTACAAACAAAAAAATGAAAAATCGAGTGATATGGTGACACTCTAGAAATTATGTGGAACAAGTCTGTGAAAACAAAATTGCAAAAAAGCTCAACAGTGTCGTCAGAAAATTGCTACATAAAACAGGCCTGTTCTTTTATATAGGTACATAATATATAAGGATTCTAGTTTTTATAGAAACTTATTACGTTGAATAAGGTTAAAAAATATCGTTGATAGAAACTAGGAAAATATTAAAAATCCATTGTGTTGAATATTCAGCGTTAGAAGAATTGATTTTAATATTATTTACCTTATAGATCATTTATGAAGATTACAAATGCGATCGGAAATTGAAAATCTGATGTGAAATTGCATTCTGCACATTATACGTATGTGAGATTTGAATCATTTTTAAATTACCTTTGTTTATGATTATAACCGCAGACATATTTCTTGTAAGTGATATTTTTTACTCAAGTCAAAAAATATTTTCATTTTATAAGTATACTGATGTGTTATCATTTAATTTATCAGCTGTTGCGATTGAATTTTCTTTCGCGATCTAAATGTTATTTATTTAGGTCACGTCTGTTTGAATTATTTGTTATTATATTGCAGAACATTTTTAAAGAAAAAAAAATTGTAAATAATGTAAATATTATGTGGAATTCATTTTTGGAATCAAAATTACATATCATTTTATGTATATAGGACATTGGTATAAATGTATAATTCAGGACATTGCTGTGATATGTTAAGTGGAACAACATACATTGTTTCTCGGTTCCGTGGTTTACTAACTATTTACTATATCCATCGTGAATGTACATTTTCTAATTTACTTTACGAATTATCTTTATGAAATTCCATTAATGATAACTGTACGTTAAGTTGTAGGTATACACGTTCTCGTGTGTGTATGCTTTTAGAATAGTTAGTTCAAAGTGAATTTCTATATTTGTCTCTTAAATTCACGTGCAAATACTTTAGGTATCCAAGTAAAACTGCGTGGCATGCTATAATTTCCACTTTCTCCTAAAGGGGTTAAAATATTATCTTCTTACTTTGTAACTTTGGGGGATAAAAGTTTCTGTTTAATTGCCCTTAAATGTCTAACGATAACGAAAATTAATCATCGGTGTAATATTAAATTCACACTGAGCGCGACAAAAATGTATTCGAATAAAGTTTGAGCTTAATTATACGAAGATTTAATAATAAAATATTACCTATTTTAACTCTAATAGCTTTTAACTCATATTTAAACGATGGTATATATTGTGGATTTATATTTGTTGTAAGTAATCCTCAAACTGCAAATATTATAAAATACTCTGATAAAAAATTTAAGAGGACTTAATAATATTACAAATCATTTGGCGCGTGAAAGCATGAAGGAAATAAGAATATAAAAATATGTGATCAATTTATATAAAAATTCTAAAATAAACCATGAATTACTGTCATTAATAATAATAATTATTATAATTACTATATTATTACCTATTCGTAAGTATTTCACCTCGGACATGAATGAACCGACGAAGAATTCGATTATAATATTTTTTGTAAACTATTTTTAAATCACAATAGTAAATATTTAGGTACAAAAACCAATAATATTTTTACTTAGGTGTATTGGACAAAAAGATTAGGTCAGTCTATCATCTCGGACCCTAAAGAATATTTTTTCTTGATTTTCTTTATAATATACCGATACCTAGATCATATTAAATTATTAATTATATTAATTAGCACTATATTTCCGGAGATTAAATTCGTTCTATGAGTGTTTAACGGGTTCAAAAAACCAAAATTGTGTATGAACAATGGAACCACAACTCGATGCTAAATATGCAACTAAATCAACATTTGTTTTGGGTACTTACTTACCGATGCAATAATATGTTAAGACTAGTTTTCCTCACTTTTAATTTAATTAAAAATACAATAGGCTTACATATACATTTATAGATATCTAATTTACTATTTACTAATAACGTATCATTAATTAATGAGATATTATTAAGTATAAATACATCATATTTATCGTAGTTAAATATGTATTTTAAAATACAATTTAATATAAAATATTTCTATAGATGGAGAATTTAAGTAAAAAAAAAGGAGTGCAAGTGGGTGTCGCTCTGCTGTACAGTAGGTTACAAGTGGATCACTGTATAATGGATGGTATTACATTTGAATTCAATGATATTATATCATTGTATAAGAAAAACGATTCTGAGTGGAGGCGGTATGTCCTTCTAGGTATAAGACATATTATATACTTATCTATGGTATTAAAAAAAATTGACCTATAATGAATTCCAAATTAATCATATCACAATATCCATTAGGTACTTATAACGCGTTATACACCAACAACGAATCTTGATACTATCATAGATATATAGTAGTATACTTTAGAAGTTTCAAGTACCCACGAATAATATTATACAATCACAGCAAAATAACTAAAATAGTTATTGTAGGTACTTTATTATGTAATTTCGTCAAAATTTGAATTTAAAATGTCTGTAAAAAATGACTGTGTTCATATATTTTTTAGATTTTTCGGTTACAGTATGAACTATTTATGAGAACCTTTGTTGTAAATTTGTAATCATTAGCTATAAAAACTGAACATTTTATAATTTATTAATTACAATGATTGATAATTTTCGATTAATTTGATACATTTTGTCAAAATTATAAAAAAAATTGTGAATATGTATTTTTAATATTTTTAAACTGATGTTGTAACAATATATCAACAGAATTGTATTAAACTTTTACACTTTATGGCCCAACAGATAAAACTTTATTGATATTTATAGAAAATAAAACTAAAAAAAATTGAAAACTGAAAATGCCGTAAACAGCTCAAAAAGAGTTAAAATATTTTCAAAATTGTATGGTGTATAGGAAATTCTAATATAAAAATTCAGTGAAATTTTCATGTATCTACAGTTATTCGTTTTTGAATTACAACATAATAAGGAAATCGCTACATGAGAAATCGAGTGGGTATCCAATGTTGTAAAAATTTGAATTTCAGACGCTCATAAAAATTTAATTTGACTTTCTTATAGACATTTTTTTTTTGATAAAGGTAGATAATCTTATAAGGAATCTTGTATTACATTTTCAAATCTTAGATTTAAAAGGAAAATTTTTACGAATTCTTAACTCAAAATATTTTGCTAATTTTCTTGATTTTTCCATATTTTGT
This sequence comes from Macrosiphum euphorbiae, assembly GCA_949089665.1. Taxonomy (NCBI): domain Eukaryota; kingdom Metazoa; phylum Arthropoda; class Insecta; order Hemiptera; family Aphididae; genus Macrosiphum; species Macrosiphum euphorbiae. The sequence continues at coordinate 154,841,190 of CARXXK010000001.1, read as the reverse complement.
CAATTTTTGAACTTTAAATGCTTATAAAAAAAAAATTGTGACTAAGGATTTTTAATATTTTTCATTTGCCTTTGAAACAATATACTAAGAGCCTTCTATTAAATTTTCAAGCTTTCGCAACCAACAAATAAAATTTTATTAATATTTTTAGAAAAAATACTAAAAAAAAATGGAAAATAAAAATGTCCGTAAAGAGCTCAAAATAAGTCAAAATATTTGGAAAATGTTATGGTGTATAGAAAATGCTAATATAAATATTCAGTCAACATTTCATGTACCTACGGTCATTTGTTTAAGAGTTGCATGAAAAACCAAAATCGAATTTCTCGAAAACAGATTTTCCGTAAAAATTCCCGTTTTTCCTTAATTTTTATGTTGTTTTTCCCGGTGCTTGTGAAAACTATTGGGAAATTTAAATTTTGACCTCCCCAATGCACCAACGATATTCACTTTCGAATCGAAAAAGAGACTGAAGTTGAAAATCGAAGCATTATTTCGACTACTTATCGTGTACACAGACACAAAAATAAAAAAATAAAAAATATAAAAACACACATCATTGTAAAATCAATACATTCATCGTTCCACTCAGAATCTAAAATATCGGTAAATTTACCAATAATGTGGTAAAAATGGTAAAATAGCTAAATCTTAGAGCCTGCATTGTTATTTTTTACTATTAGACATTAGTAAATACGATTTGTATTAGGTACTAATGTTATATACCTACTTGTTAAATCTAGTTCTTTCTAATAATAACAAAAATTATCCAAAAATTTAAAAATGTATCTAAAATATTTATTGTTCTGTATTAGACATAATAAGTAATTAGTACATTTTATGAAATATGAATATTGAATTATTCATATTACAATTAATAAATAAGTTATATTAAACTAAACTATCAAAATTAATAATAACCTTTATTTCTTTTTAAGTCAAAACATTTATATTTAGACTTAACATTTGTAGTAATAATAGTAGGTATATTATCAATATCACATTATCCGCCTTCTTGGTATCTGCGATCTGCCTATATAAAATGTTTCCTAATTACCTACTGATATTTAATGTTCTAACTATATAAACAATAACAAGTATATCAATAGGACAAATACAAATGTTAATATCACAGTATCAGTTGATAAAAAAGATATCTCTTTACAATTCAGACTAGGCGTTTTTGATTTCATTTGATTAGAGGGACCACACAATATTTTTTTTGGTAAAAAATAATTTACCTGGTAAATTTACAGCACTCACATCTCTAAATATTTCAGCTCCATTCTTTTTTTTACCATAAAAAAATTGATTGAAAAATGTTTTAGAAAAAATGGATAAAACTATACTACCAAAATAGTGAACTATAGTTGTAACCATTGTAAAATATGTTGGTAATTTTTTTACATTTAATTATAAGCTTTAATTATAAACTTGATTGAATAGAATAGAGTTTACTAGGTATTACTTGTTACTTATTAGTTATTTGATAAAGTGGTTGTTAAAGGTAACTATAATTGTTATAATTACATTTTTTCAGTTTGCCGGTTGATTTTGTTGTTGTATACAGTCATTAGTTAAGTGCAAAATATAATTCCTAAGATTGTTACATTTTAATTAAAATGTTCCTATTTGCTTGGAAATGTATTGAATAATATCTTAATTTTCAGCAATTTTTTATTCATAATTATTAATACTTAAGTATTTATCAAATTCTTGACTAATCGCTTTAATACTCGCTTAGTGTTTCTACACTATGAGATCGTATACCTATTTAATACAAATACGTCAAAAAAATCCAACTAAGAGAATTAATTTACGTGTGGAACAATAATCTGATAACGTACGTCTGCCAATGTTATTTACCGGTATGGCCTGACAAAATGGGATCGCCAATTACTATTTTTAGAACACCGACCGTTGATAAATCTAATATCGTAATTAATTGTTAGTGGTTATATTGGCTTATCGTTGTTCATGCTACGCTGTTGCAACCGCCACGTGCTATCGTATCAACCGCATGGCGTTTTCCGAACCTTCATCAATTTTCCGCAACCTTCAATCTCCTCCCGACGGCTCTACCACGCCATTATCATTTATCCCCTCTCTTCTGTTCGACACACCACCCCGCAGACATTTTGAAAAGGACTTTAAAACGCGTAGAAGCAGACTACAGTTTAGAGGATTCTTTAACACTTGGACACCTAGAATAATATTAGGCGATCTACTTATGTTATAATGGCCGTTTTTGTTTTTAAGTTAATCGGAACTGTATGTAATTATTATTGAAAAAAAGCGATAACAATGCTGAGGAAACTCACCACACCTTGATTTCAAAAGGGGATGGTCCAGACACGATTAACAGCGTAACAAGGGCGGTAAGGGTGTTGTATATCGCTATCGCCACATCCAATTTTTTTCGTCACGGATCCCTTGGTTGTATATTTTGTAGATACACATGTGTTTATATTAAATAATATACAACATAAAAGATTAAATTATTATTATAATTTGTACCTACCTACCTACTTTTTGAACTGACCCGATCGTGGTAAAGTGGAATAATAATAATAATAATGGTATCTGGCCGCAGCAGTGTAATATATTAAAATTTAAATAATACACAGTGTTAATAACATAATGGTCTTGTGCCATTTGGATGTGGTACACTCACTGTTTTATACTTAAATCATGGTTGAAATATACAAAGTTATAGCATGTATACCCCTTCTCAATCAAATATTTGATGATAAAAACATTTTTGTAAAGGGAGCCAATAATAATCAAGTATGTAAGCGAAGGATTTTGAATTTGTTAGCTTTTTTTAGCGTATTTTTGATGATTAGAAAAATTGATATTTGTGATAGCCCTTTTGTTTCTTATGATAACAATCCGAGTCGTTATGCAATAACCTGTATATTTCAACTATGACTTAAATATGGTGAGGTGGAGTGGGAATGGTTGAGTGATCTCAATAAAATAAGTCCCAAGAAACAGAAAAAAGCACTTCCTAACATTTCCTAAGGTTTTTCTTATAATATGTTGAAGATATAATTTTACTTCCATATTTTAAAATATACTAAATTTACTTTTTTCTATACATTACATTTATAAATACTGGTGTATAATAATCTAATGGTGCACTAACATCCAACAACACTATACTACGACGGTTTCAGCCTTTAGGTGTACGGTATAAAATATAAATATACGGTCAATGCAACAGACCAATGTCAGTCGAATGACTGACAAAATAAAAACGTTCAACCAATAATTGATTCCTACTTCATGTTATTAGTATTATATTCGGAGCAAAAATGTATTTACGGATACAAACAATTTGTATTGGCGATTTTGATAGAATAGGTGTTTACTTATTTATGTTAGTGTGCTTGGAACGTAACGTCCAATTTCGGGAAAATAAAATAATTAAACCGTAGGTACCTATAATATTTTTCCAATCATGTTATCAATTATTCTTCACTTCATCGAACACTGACGAAATGTTATAATACTTTTTTATTATATTTGTTATAAATTAATTGATTTAACTTTCACTAAATGGGTCTTTTTCGGGGGAAAAATATTAAAAAAAAATTAGCAAGTCTACAAGAGCCTTGCAGTGTCTTGTATACTCAATCTTGATCTTAGCTATACTGTAGAACCAGTACTGTTTTGGTCGTGGTCTTGCTGTAAGACCAATACTAATTTGTTCTCGTTAGCTGTAGAATATATAATATTAAATTATTACAACAGTAATTTATTTATTTTATCTGTGCAAACAATTTATAAACACCCCGGTGGGCACAGAGGACAAATTAAAATTAAATATAAATAGTAATTAATATGTTGTACATTATTGAAGTAGGTATAATATTGTTACTGAAGTAATAATTTGTACTGAGCTTAAAAAATAAAATATCAGGTTTTTTACCTGTTAGGTAGGTACTTATCTTTTTAATACCGACGTGCTTGTCGGAATTTGAATTATTAGTTATAAATTATAATTTAAGTTGAATTTAATTCTGATTATGCAAAATGCATACATTTTAATTATACTAGTTCGTTATGTGAAACCTTATTTTAATTTTTTAAGCCTTGGGTATTAAAATGTAGAATTGTACGAATTAATAACCATAAAATAGTTTACTAATGTTCGTACTTCGTGATCTGTTTTAAGTACATAATACTACGTCTATAATTATTATTTAAAATTTAAACACACAAAACATGAAAATAAATTTTATTGAAAAACACAATTACGTATAGTTGAATAAATTGGAGTTGATACAGTTGAAGTACAATAATAGATTATTTATTTGCTGTTTAATTTAATTGAATCTATGGGTTCAAATCATAGGCGTGCGCAGGACATTTTTGCTGAGGGTGCACAGTACAAATTGAAAATGTTAGTATGTTACCTAGCCATGTAACAAGTCGGGCCAGGATTAATAAAAAAAAAAAAAATTAATAATTATTTTTTAATAATTTCATTTCTCTTAGAAGTCAATAATTTTATAAATTATAATTCAAGACGACGTGTACCTGGGTACATAGACTTGAATTCATCAATTACATCTTCTGGATTGATTTCTGAAACTTCTTTATAATTAATATATTAAATCAATAAAATGTATAAATTAATCAAACACGCGAGTACATTACCCACCATAAAATAATTATTTTGCACTACGACTACGCTGCCAGGGATTCTTACTGTAAACAACAACAGTCACTAATGTGTTTTATTATCAGTTATCACAATTAATAATAGCAATTCAGAAGTTATAAATAACTTTTGGTGTAGCCACTTTTACGATACCTAACTATCGACGATCGAGCCGCGTTAACAGAAAACGATTTTAACCGTGTATCGTACATACCAGCCTGCTGCACTCACGTGTGACCGCGGGCTTGAAAAAAATTATAAACTTTAAAAATATTATTTATCTATCAATCTATTTCTAAAATGAACTCGCTGGGGGTGCAGTTGCATACCCTGCACCCCCCGTGTGCACGCCTATGGTTCAAATATTAAATGGTAATTATGGGTCACTGAAATTTGATGATTATTGATTAGCTTTTCCGTCATGACTCATGTTAACAATAGACTAGCAGGTATTTGACGAGGAGGGGTTTCCAAAAATTGACAGAAATTACCTTTGATCAAAGTCAATTAATATAAATAAAACAAAAACCCATAATGTAAATTATAATTTTAATCACATAAGTATCATAGATGTTCAGTTAAAATTATAATTTATTTGTTTATCTCATAATTGTTTAATTTTTTCGATTCTCCACTCACAATCATTTTTTTTATATTATCTGAGACTTTTTTTGAACCTATAATAATCACTCAATTAACCATGAATTAATAAACTTTACTAATAATCCAAAAACGATTCTGAGAAAATGTTAACGATTTTTTTACGTAAATACGTAATAAGTATTAATAAGCAATAAGCAATAAGTAATGATACCTAAATAGTTTGAGTCTATGGAATAAATATTGATTTTCTGCTAAATATAAATTATACACCATATTCATCAAAAATGTAGAAGTTCAAATGTGTGATTTATAATATTATTATGTCACTAAAATAATAGGTACTTACCTAGTTTACATTAATTTACATTATATCCCATAGACTGTGTTATAAATAGTTTTACATTCATTATACACCTTACTTTGGGATATTTAGGATTTCAAAAAATTGCACGTTAGACAACGTTTATTTTGTACGAAACTAATACTTACAAGACTGACGACATATTGCAATATAAAAAGTAGATTTAGATTTAGTTGAATACGTTACTAGGTACTTGGATATATCGATCTAAGATGTATACATAATTTAAGTGGTAAGTCGGTTATAATAATTTCTAGATCACTAAATTATTTTCCTCTCCTAAAACTTTATTAATTACCTATTTTCATTAGTATTTTTTTCCGTATGGTAATAATTATGAGAGCTGTACTCGAAGAGAACGCTATAACGAGTGAACAAATTATGAATTCAACATTTAAACGTGATAATATTATCTTAGCATTTGTGGTATTCAGAAGCAGACATTTATGCTCCGAAACAGGATATTAAGTCACTTGACGTCAATATAACAACTTGAATTGCCTAGAGGATAACTGTAACGTTATACTCGTATAAGATAAGAAAATAGAACTTCATGAAACATTTCAAACAATTTGCTCTAAATTGCTCTTGGTATCTTATATTCTTATGAAATACAGTATAATTATCTATAGAGTATAGACAATAAAAAAAATAAACATGCATATTATAATATAATATTATTTTGTATTGTGAACATTTATTAATAAAAAAATGTATATTAAGAAGAAATACGGATAGGAAACAGAGAGATCCATTAGAGAGGAGTCAACGTTTATTTTTATTATGGTATAAGCTTCGGCTACTACGATACCCGGAAAGGTAATCATTTAAATCATTACATTTTTTTATATAAATAATATTATTTTCATTGAATAATATTTATTTTAAAATGTTTTTTTTCTTTTGTGGAGGGATAACTTAGTAACTGGAATGTGTTCAGAGAGCGATAGTCGTGTAGATCATCTCATTCCGATTTCCGAGAGTCATTAACTTGAATAATTTTAATATTATATTAAAAGTATGAAGCAGATAGTTGTTGTACCTAATACCCTGATTTATATACCACGAGTATCTAGAATATAAAAAAAACATTATAAAAAATTATAGTTATATTTTGTTTTTCAAGATTATTTTAAAAAGTAGGACTGAGAAATTTCTACTTTTGAGTTTTGACCCCCTCAATTGTATAAAACAGATCTAATTTCCTACCAGAGACCTCATTCAAAGTTGATGATCGGAGCATTTTTATACTAGAAAATTGTCATCAGACACAAAAAATAGCACTCACACCCATCTACATCGCATTCATTGAATGCCATTCAAACCATTACATTCGCGCATACATCCCCCCTCGGAATCTAAAAGATATTAATGTATTCAAAATCGTGTTATTTGTTTTAAATTGTAGTGAATAATGATATTGGTACCTTGTAATTATCAAGTAACTTATACAATGGCGTGAATCCGCAATTTTATCATAGTGTGTAAAGAGGAGGTTAGTTCAGTTGGCCCCTCAACCCTTAAGTACATCCATTTTGTATTAGATACCTTATACCTATAATTGTTTGCACATGAAGTGCTTGACAATAAGTCTAGAGCATTAATTGCTATTCCTATCAGAGCATTGTTTACCAAGCGTCTGATTGTGCTATTAGTGTTGTACACTCTATAGTCCAGCCCTATAAAATTGGACACTTGATATTTTCTTAACATTATTTTTGACCATCACACTATTGTTTTGGAATATCTTTGGTATGTATGCATGTATAGAAACGAGTCAAATTGTTGTGTTGATAGATCTATGTATAGATAACCATTTTAAAAAATAAATTATTTATAGATGTTGAATAACGTTATTGGCGTTAAGATTGTGTCTCTATTTGAATGATGACTGTCCTAGAAATGTGATAACTATAATTAGGTTATATTGTAATAAGAAGTAGCATGAATTGCATTGTAATATTAAATAGTAGGGAAGAATACTCCAATTACTGAAACTTTTAGGTATTTGTATAGGAATTAAAATATGATTATGGTAAAACTTACTTTACTTTTTAAAATGATTTCATTTTGCGAAGTAAATATAAACATTTAACACTTCTGACAAATAAGTTAGTTACCTACTTGTATTATTAATACAAAGTTATTTGGTAATTTTTCAATACTTTTGATGATGTCAACATTTGGCATTATTTACAAGACATTTCGTTGAAAGAAACATTGTTTGTTGGACTCATTATTTTTGTCTGAAATAATGTTCGTTTGTTCACTTGTCTTTTGTCTACATATAGTGATACTTGACTGGGATTTGTGACTATTGCGTTTGATTAAGTGCTTATCATGTATCAGGATTCAGGAAAGAGACTGGAAGAATAACCTTTTAACAAATCTTTCAATAGTTACGTGTCAATGATTTGGAAATAAAGTGATAAAGTATCTAGTGCGTTCAAATGGCTATTACCGTAATCGTTGTATTCGGGTATCTATGTGAAATGAAGGAGAAGTGATAATTCAAGATAATATTTAGAAATACATTTCCTCTGAAACTATATTTTGGTCTAGATCCAAATTTCATATGTTTTACATTGATATCTCGTTCTCTATTAAAATATTATATTTTTAGTGTACCTAGAGAAATTGAGGTCGAGCAATTTTTTTTATTGATCACCACACGTAAGTTAAATAGTTTGTGAATATTTAAATATATGATTTAGATTGGAGATATTATGACTTTAAACCAAAAAAAAAACAATTTCGTTGGATAACGTTATCATAACTATTACAATAAATTGCAGTATTATGTAAAAAATAATAATCATGTCTTAGTTGTGACATTTTTACTCAAATACTTGAGTTACTAATATTTCTCTAGCAGCAGTATCTTAGTATAATATACCTATTATGGATATACATTATACAAATATAAATAATATGTATTCATGAGGTTTTATTGGTATATTACAGCAGTGTGCCAAAAACACATTTTGATTTTATCAAACGTTAGTCCTATTACTATTTAATCGATTAAGGTTATTATGGTTATAAACATCCATTGTTAGTAGGTATTTTGAATATTTTATGATATCGAACATCATTATTTTCATACTTTCGTGTAAAATGCATGTATCTATTACCAATACATGATTAATACTTGGAAATTGTTTTCATAATAAATTCAAAATTCAAAACTGTTGTGTATATAATAATAATAATAATATCTACTCAGTAATTCTTTTAATCATGTCTACGTCAAAGAGTATAACAGTTTTTAAAAATGTTTTTTTTTTACAAAATTTTATATTGCGACAAAATTTTTCGCTTTATATTTTATCGTTGTTATTTAAAAGTTTTTCATTTTTTGAAAGACATCATATATTTTGAGTTTCATATTCCTAAACAGAATTTTTGTAAGAAGTGATATACAATAGTTGAATTTCGATGAGAAAGTAGGTAGTTAATTAGGTAGTTGTCATTGTTTGAAGTTTGGATGAGCGATAAGTACCTAGTACTGTACCAATATTTTGCACACAATCCTGTGTCACTTCTCTCGTCGAAATATTAAAAATAGTATATAAGTAACTAATCGTTCTATAAAAATGAGTTAATGGAAGGAAAATGCTTCTTAAATCTTAAATTAAATTTTTTCATAGGTATCAGTCTTAGAAAATGTCTGTTTTATAATGTGAAATTAAAAAAGTATGCTATTTTTTAAAATACTTGAAACTTAAAAATATTAACGATAAAAATAGTAGTTTTTAAAAATATTGTTTCGTATCGGCATAAAATTATGTAAACTAATTTCGTCATTATATTATATTATAAGTAGCTATTAGATATTTCTCCTCCGAAAGGAAAATCGGGAAATCATAGACATGATTTTGGGTATACCTAGTAGTGCAGTGAAAAATGTTTAGTTAAATTTGTTATTTGTTTTAATTGTTGATTTGCGTTTCTATGGCAATAAACAAAGCGTTACGAAAATCAGCCTTAGGACAATGGGTTAAAAAAAAGTTTTACCCAGCCCAAAAAAATCCATGTAAAAAAATTGTAATTTCTAAACTTATTGGTATGTGACTTAATGTTAAATGTGATTCAATGTTAAAGGCGACATTATAATATTATGATTGACATACCACATTCTCGTATAGTATTATAATGAATATTTTTTCTGGACCTAGCAATATAAATTATCATTTTAATTATTAATCGAGTTTCAACTTACAATTTGTTCTATTTACTATCTTATATATTATATATTTGTGGCTTTGAATAATGAATATTTTACATAAGTAGCTAATGGTATTACCGTGATTTATTGGTAAACTTTTTACTTTTATATTATTTTGATATTAATTGTATTATCTTTTTGTTTTTGGAAAATGGAAATTTTTTTTTAAAACACAGCATTTAATGTTAAAAATTATTTATTGGAATATCTATGAAATAGATTAAATTTATAAATAACCTACAATAGGTAATTTTTTTTATACATTACCTACAAAAGGTAATTTTTTTTATTGGTTTTAGGTTTCGACGACTGAGGTCATTAGCCTGTAATGTGGATAGGGTTGGTACGGTCGAAAACACTTGTTTATGTGGCAAGGTTTTTGCGCACTAAGAACCCGGGTGATCAACCATGCAGGAACTAGTGGCAGCGGCCGTTACTTACTCTCAGTCGCGTTGAGTGACTGATTGCATCCAACGCGCCAAGCCACCCAATAGCTGGTAATTATATTTATAAATATTTTAAACGTTAGATATTATGAAGCAATGAATATTTTAAGAGTGAACTGATGATTCGGATGTAGGTATCTATATATCTAGTATAAGATAATTAGGTAGAATATATTGATTCTGTATTATTGATTAATATCGGATCCATGAGTACATTTAATACTTAAGAATAGATTAAAAGAGTGATAATCAGGGATTTGTTAATATAATAATTTGTTAAGTTTGGGTGACTAAGTTTGTTCGTAGGTAGGTTCCTATGTAAATGTGCAGCCAAGAAGTTACATTAAAAACAAACGTATTATACTATTATAATAACTACCGATTCATTATTATGGATGTTGATGCGTGTAACTCTACCAGTGATCCAGATTGTTATAACTGTTAATTTATTTATTTACGACTTTCAAGAGTATAATATGTGAAATCACTGAAATGGTTATTTATTTAACAGAACACAAGTGATAGATGCAATTTTACAAGCCGCTCCACGTTGCTCTGCAGGACCTCGGTTAAAGATAGTATAATGATGCTTAAGATTCAACGGCTATAATATGGTAGGTACCTATTATACATCTCGAAATGCTGTACTGAGGACTCCCTTATAAGAATCAAGAGCCGTTCCCGTCTCTCTTTCTTAGGTTGTGGATATAGTCGTGGTTAATGTCTTTGTAGCTGTCGTTCGTTGGAAACGATGATATTGTGTCCGTAACAATGTGAATAGCTGGGTTGGTGATTATAATATTAACATCGGATGGGTCATACAGGAATCGTCATATTGATAAATTATTTTCAATAATTAACATATTAATTGTGAATATGCTATATTTTACAATGACGTGTGGTGTATATTATATTTCAATGACCCAGGAATGTTATTCATTAAATATTGTTATAGTTTCAAGGAATCTGTAATTTCGCAACGAATTCATTAAATCATATTATATAACCACAATATTTTACCAAAGGGCAATTGAAAAAAATCGTTTGTACATATTACATATTATTATAAGTAGCATGCCGATAGACATTTTTCCTCTAAAAGGAAAATTGAGAAACCATAGATATCAACAATCGATTTTTAATAAATAATTTTGTACCCATACTACCTAGTACCTATGTTAGTCTTGTTTATAATACTTATAAAAAAAAATAAGTACAAATATTCAAAAAGTAACCAATAAGAATTAATTATAAATGATTTTATAAATTTTTAAAAATAATAAAAAATGTATTATTTATTAAAATTGGCATGGTTCTTATTCATTAAATTTTGAATTTAGATCCATAGTTGACTCATCAAAATTACTTACAAAAATTAGTCCTATCCGAATATGGTGTTCAAAATATGTGTTGCTATAAAAAAAAATAAGTTTTTACTGCATCAGACTACAATGATAAAAAAGGTGCTCTGCTGTACAGTAGGTTACAAGTGGGTCACTGTATAATGGATGGTGTTAAATTTGAATTCAATGATATAATATCATTGTACAAGAAAAACGATTCTGAGCGGAGACGGTATGTCAGTCTAGGTATTAGACATATTATATACATCTGTATGGTATTAAAAAAAAAAAAATTGACCTATAATACTTACCTATAATAAATTCCAAATTAATCATATCACAATATCCATTAGGTACTTATAACGCGTTATACATAAACAACAAACCGTGATACTATCATAGATATATAATAGTACACATTAGAAGTTTCAAGTACCCACGAATAATATTATAGAATCACAACAAAATAACTAAAATATTTATTCTACGTTTATTAATATGTAATTTCGTCCAAATTTCAATTTAAAATAGGAGCCTTCTATTAAATTGTCAAGCTTTTTTAACCAACAAATAACATTTTATTGATATTTTTAGAAAAAAAACTAAAAAAAAGTGGAAAATGAAAATGTTCCTAAACAGTTCAAAGCAAATTATAATATTTTGAAAATTTTATAATGTATAGAAAATCCAAATTAAAATAACCCGTGAAAATTTCATCTGTTTGCATTCATTTGTTTTTGAGTTACACCAAAAACCAAAATCGATTTTGTGGAAAACCGTTTTTGCGTAAAAATTTCCGTTTATCCTTAATTTTTATGTTGTTTTACCCGTCTCTTTTGAAAACTATTGGGAAATTTAAAATTTGACTTCCCGAAGGCAATAACTAGATTCACTTTCCCATCGAACAAGATACTGTTGAAGAAAATTGTAGTAGTTTTACTTCCCTAAACCGTGATGACAGACACAAAAATAAAAAAATAAATAAAAAAACACACATCATTGTAAAATCAATACATTCATCGTTCCACTCAGAATCCAAAATTTGGAAATGTATCTATAAATGTTTATTTATATAGAGCCAGCTTGAAAAAAATCGATTTATTCCAAAATAATCCGGCCGAGAAATTCAGTGTTCCTAAACCGTTCATTCGATTGAAATGACATTTGTTACAAAGATAGATTAGACCTCTGGGAAGAAGATAGGCTAATTTAAAAAGGTTACATTAGAGGTCCGAACCGGGGAGATGTACAAATAACAGGGATTTTGAGATTCACAATGGAAATGTTTGTTTGTAAAATATAGTTATTATTGGTTTTAATATTAAATATCTCTTGCTAATGCCTGTTGGCGCAGTGGCGCTTCAATGAATTTCAGTACGGAAAGTCACAAGATCAAAACCACGGATGTGGTGGACAAATTTTTGCATTGTTTTTTCTTATTTTTACTTTTTTATTTTTCTCCTTTACCTATAGGTACATACAATGACACTTTTTTTTTTCGTCGGATATTCAGTACGGTTAGGTTAGGTTAGAATTTTGTATTAATCCACCTTAGGTTGAATTAAGTAAAAACGACATAACTTTGATACTTTAGAGTTAATAATTTACACTCAAGTATATAAACCACACGGGGTCCGCGATCTACAGCAGGTAACTGGCCTACCTGATAATATATACTACACGGATAATCACAAGCAAATATTACGGACAACGCCGGGGAATTTAGCTAGTAAAATATATACCTACCTATATATTATTATACAAATATGGTAGTGAATACCATTTAGTAATATATGAATATAATATGATATAATTTTTATTTTGATATATTACGTTCATAAATTATCATGTGGACATGTGGTTATGCAAAAAGTGACAATAATGCATATCATAATATAAATTATAATATAATATTGTATTGATTGGTAATATAGGTATAATATTGATATTGATGGACATCCTGTAATAATTCTACCTGTTGAACTAGGAATATGGATCGACAAAAGACAAAATAAACAGTACAATATCAGTGTAATATATTTATTAATGCAGTAATCGTAGAGAGCATTTGATTCGAGTTTATAATATATACCTATATAAGTGACCTTGTGACTCTGTTACAGAAATACTCAAATACATCATCGCATGATTTACATTTGCAATGACAATAGTTGTATGATTTGGTTATTAATAGCTATGCGATATAATATGTAGTCTTATATTAATTATATTTTCAACTCTAATTATTATATCTCGTGTAGATTCGAAGTATATAGTAAATAGTATAAGTATATATATATATAGTTATTTTATAATCCATACCCGTTATTAGAAACTATATTGTTCTGCACGAAACTCGTCATAGTTAATACCTATTTGAAAATGGACAAGTGGATTGGAAAAGTTGCTGTAGTGACTGGTGCATCTTTTGGTATTGGAGAAGCAATATGTAGGAAATTAGTTAAAAATGGAATGATTGTTGTTGGATTTGCTAGAAAAGAATATAGATTACAGGTATGTTGCAAATTTGTTGTAAATAAAATAAAAATAATTTAATTTTTAATTATTTCATTGGTTTAAACTATAAATATATGCATTTGAATAAATTGAAAAAAATATTTTTGTTTTATATTTCATTTAAATTTTATAGTCTTAAGCTTTTTAAGTAGGTAATAAACTTTCAGTTTAATAAATTGTGACTGGTTTGGTTTTTCAGGAATTGAAAAATGAATTAAAAGACAATTTTCATTACGTAAAAGTTGACTTATGTTCGGAACAAAATATTTTGGATGCTTTTGGGTGGGTAAAAAATACATTCAAATCTGTAGATGTTTTAATTAATAATGCTGGAGTTTTGAAGCTAACTGATGTATTAGGTAAGTTTTAATAGTGTTAATATTATTATGTAAATAAATCAGGTATAAAATGTGTATTTTATAGATATTGTATGAATGGTTTTCAAATAATTTTACACTATACGTATAGCTTTTTATAGGTATAGATACATTCACCTAATAATATATTATTACCTTTGTTGGTTTTTAGATATTGTATGTTTCAAATTTCAATTTATTTTTCAACGCTTTAAATAAGTATATTTAATATTCATATACTTTCCATACTATAGTAATAAATCAAAATCGTTACACTTCCGATGTTTTTTTTAAACAATGTACCTAGGTACTTATGTATGAATAATTATTAAGCTTATAAATTATTATTAAGCCATCTCGATTCTCGACTGGGTGTGCGGAAACCACTGTTTTGATGAATCTATATAGATAGTACCTACGTATATCTTGTTAGATCTAAAATGAACTACGGATCAATTTGTTATAATAGTGCAAATACTAACATTCTAAAAAAAAAATGAACACAATGCATTATGGTGGTTTGAGGATGACAACTTTAGAGCATTTCGTAGTGACCTAATTTCAAGCGTTCTATGCATTTCTAGAGAACTACCGCTTCTTTAGTTTCGCAGAATTAAATTGTCTCTCAACTACATAGCTACAGTTTTATCAAATCTGGAAAACCAAAAATTATACAGAGTGTAAATTTACATGACAAAGTAAATAAAATATGCTACTCAAACGTATGGCAAAAATTGTGGAAATGTTATGATTGGTAAATAATTTAAGAAATATACTCATGTCAGGAAATTCCAAAAATAATATTTTGAAACAAGTTATTGCGTTCTAAATTAATTTACTCAAAAAAAATATTGACATTTAAAACAATTCTAAAAAATAAACTACTTGATTTAGATACATTTTTTTACCATCAACATTTTTCTTATAATCAGATTTACAAATTTGCTATTTTGAATTTTTCTAATAAAATCATCCAGATGGCCACTTTTCAGTTGCCCAACCCCACAATTTATATTTGTATGGATTCCGGATTCATTGAGTGAACTTAACATTCTAAAATATAATTTTCATTCAAGTACTCTAAGCAATTAAAATAGGTAACATTATCTCAAGAGTAAAAAAGAACATAAGTTTTTATGGAAACCAGGCCATTGTCGCATTGTAGGAAACGAAGTGGCCGATAGACAATATCCAAGTGGGCTATAGCCACATCAATAAGCAATGCAAACACGGAGATACATTCTTATTCCAGACTAATCGAAATTTATAAAATCGTCGACTAGGTACTATTGTTCTGCCATAAGGGGAATTCGAAAGGCGCACATAGGGAATAATAAACTAATGGAAATTATAAGTACTCAAATTTGAATACTGACTTAAACCCCAATCGTTTGATCGTAAAGATGAAGTAATTATCAACAGACTATACGAATAGGGCACGCCAAGATGTGTTACGGCCATCTTATGAGAAATCTGTTCCAGTATTGTGCAAAACCTGTGTAGAACTTTTATCAATAAAACGCCTTCTTTCTACAACAGTCGAAACCATGCCTAAAATATTAGATCAAACCTATAAACTTCAAACAACCTATACCTACGAAGTAGTGAACCCACAAGATGACAACCATCTCCATAACCATATCAAGAAGATACTTTCATTTAAAAAAAAATTAACAAATACAACTCAATTTTAACACTAGGTATATTGTATTTACACTTATGAGTTATGACACATAAGTATATAGTGAGACTATACCATACTAAGAATTGTCAAGTACAACAAAAACAATTAATATTATAGAGAATTTCGTTAAATAGAATTAAATACATTTGGTTTGGTCCTCAAAAATATTTCGGTAGACATGCAAGATAATATCATTAGGTATGAAATATATTATATTTAACTTACCCCCCCCCCTTACTACTTTAAAAAAAAATTTTTTGTAATAATTTTAATCCATAAGAGTATTTTTTTATATTTTTTTTCCATTTTAATAATGTCAATATACTTACGTAAATATCATATTGACATTATTGAAATGTCAACATTGGTATTTTATTATAGTTTAATATTTTAAAGCTATACAAACAATATGATATAGTATTATTTAGGTAAATTTAGAGACTTAGTTTAGTGTTCAATAATGTATGTAAATATTTAAAATAATATTATTTTTTAAATAATAGAATGTGCAACTTAAAATATTGTTAAGGTAAAAAAAAAAAAAATAGAAATTAGATTATATTTGTAAATTGACCTGTGTTATAGCAACTTTGAAATTAACTTTCAACGTCTATACTCTATACAGATATCTGTTATTTTTCTAACTCATTTGGTTATCCGTTGTTCAACATACAATTATTTTTAAACTGTAGTATCAGTATTCGACATTCGGATACAATCGGTTCGCACTATGAAACTTACGCAATACATCAACATTCGACATATTATTTGATTTGTATAATATTTTACTGTTTTGGTTTCATTTTACTCACTATACCATTTTATAAACATAACCATCCTCGTGATGATTTAATGGTTATGTAAACATAAAACAGTCCATCACAGATTTGTATAATATTCTGTCAGATATTGTATAGGTACTTATTGTTCAGTATTTATAGGTAGGTACTTTATTATAATTATAATCGCAATGCCACCACGGTGCCATTGTGTGTTAATAATTATTTATTGTCATTTTTCGAGTCATTCCCCTATGATTAATAATTATTATATGCAATATTATACATAATGCATTTTATGCATCGGTACAATCGTATTAATTGTAATCAACTATAAATAAACTTGTAAACCTATATTATATTCTTTCAGAACGACGTCGTAGGTAGATGTGTTGGTATAGACATTCTTATTATTACATTTGAATAAGCACGTGTCATTAATAATTTATACCAAACACCTGCTTTACCAATGTTGTGAAATTTAATCACTTTTAATAAATCGATAGAAACTTTTTGACCAGCACTAAATATTTATGCGATGGTAAAATTCGGTTTTTTATTTCCCCCTTCAGATCCGAAATTTATTTCATATTTATTCAAGCGATGCAGTTCATAAGTTGTATTGAAAAAATAAGTCTCATATAGTTTCACGGCTGGTTCATGAAATGTTAGTTCATTTTATTATAATTGTTGAGCTGTTCTTATTCCATTATAATTACGATCGTTAAAAATAAGTACAAATGTAATGAAAAATCATATGTGTAAAGTGTAACAGATTAATTAGATCATAAATCATAAATCATCATAATTATCTATATTACATTTATTGCAGGCACATAACAAATGTAATATTGTTAAATTTTGTTCTAGGCGACACAAATGATTGGAAAATTATGTTTGATACGAACGTCTTGAGTCTGCACATTTGCTGTAGAGAAGCTATTAAAATCATGAAGGAAAACGAAATTAAAGAAGGACACATATTAAACGTTAACAGGTAGGTGTTAAACAAAAAATTATATTTTTGACACTTAAATAAAACTTACCAATAGATAAATACGTTTATACTTCATTTTAGAGTTAAATTTAAATATTTAAAATTGTATATGTGATGTGAATTACCTACCAGCTAACACAGTGTAACGATTTTTGGTCGAAGCTTTAGGTCAAACAATTAAAATAAATAAATACAATTATATTACGTATTGTGAAATAAAATTTAAAAAAGCTTCGTCGAAAGCTGACTACATCCCACAGATTATTTAAATTAATTGTTTTTATATTTTTAAATTTCCATATCTTTAGCAGTATCGAACCTATTGTTTAGTTTTTATCATAAAATAGGTAGTAAAAAATATTTAAAACTCAAATTATGGAGTCAACGAAATCTTAAAGGTTTATTTTTTTTACCATGCACAAATCGTGAAAATAGATGCAAATTACAGACAACAAATTGATAAAATTGATAAGTAATTAAAATAATATTACACCTTAATCACTTTAATATTAATATACCTTAATATACCTTAATCTTGGTTTTTAAGCCTCATTGTAACATGTTATAACTGATAATAATTTAATATTAAAGTACAATATTTTATCTAAAAAAAATACTGTCTAACACATAATATCGTGTGCCTTGTATTACGTTGGTACACAAATTAACATTATAGTCATTGTAAAATATTATAATCTGTATTTATTATAATATACTTGCACTCATAATTTATAATAATATATTTGATATCTTGAATATTTTAGAAGAAAACATTGTTTTTATATTATCCCTTCATAATTTTGAAACATTTCACTTTAAATGTTAAATTAGATTATTTATCTAAATAATTAATATTTACTCAGTAACTGTTTTATTTTTTATTTATAGTATATTCGGTCATTACGTAATGTCTGGATTGAAAGATTTTTCAGTTTACGGTTCTACTAAGTTTAGCGTCACTGCGCTTACAGAATACTTAAGAGAGTTTATGACCATGGAAAATCTACCTATCAGAGTGACGGTACTAAATTTATTCATTTTTTAAATAATATGGAAATATTGTGATTGTAATATGTTTATCAATCATATAAAACATAAGCTGATTTTTATATTAAAAATAATAATATTGTTCATACATACCTAGTTATTTTATTGGAGTGCCTGGTACTTACTTATTTTATATTTTATTTTAATACGCTTAACTACAATTTAATTTATCGATAATATCAGGAATTCTTATTTTCATAGTTAAAAGTTTTTACAATATTATTAACTTGGGGCCGTTTTTATTCTAAAAGATAATATCCAAATATTATATCAGATCAGTTTTAAAATTGTTTTTTTTTATGCAAATTTGAATTATTTAAATATACAATAAATTATCACATTCAATGATTATTTCCGTTCAGGATTTATTATATTTTGTACATCGCTTTAATGAAAAATATTTTGTGTTTTTTTTTTTTTACTATCAGAGTATCAGCCCGGGATTTGTTAATACTAAAATGACCTCAAAATTCAACTTAGATAAAGTTGAAGATAATGAAACATTGCAAACAATTGATATTGCTGAAGCCATGTTATATGCATTAAGTGCACCTAAACGTGTTAACGTAAGTCTGAAATGTATAAATATTTGAGTGTTTCCGAGAAAACCTTTGAAATTATTATGAGATGTAACCATGTATTTCCCGAATATTATTTCTCTTTGGTTTAAAAATTGGGTCGCACATGCTTGGAACAATATTTCTTTGACGTGACGTGTACCTGATAATAATAATTATAAGTAATAAATAATAATACATTAGTATATATTATACTATTATATACATGCCAAATGTACATGAATACCTACCCATATATATATTATATAACTTGAAATACATATATAGACATATTTATTAAAATGTTTGATTTTTTCAGGTTGCTGAAATAACTTTAAGACCATTAGTTGATAAAATGGCACATATCGTCAACAGTTCATAAAAATATAATATCGTCTATCATATTGTGTAGTTGGACTTAGAAAATAATTGTATCAGACACTTAAAAGATATTCTCCTATGAGATATAATTTGTTATTATGATTATTTTAAAATAAATTATTCATACATTTATACCTATAGTAATTTAATTACAATTAATTAAAATATGTTGTAACGGGTACATATCATATTAAACAAAATAAACAATTTACATTTATGGAAAAAGTGATTTGTATATTAATCATCGGAAGCTATTCAATATTCTATAGCATAGTTTTGTTAATAATATTGTTTTTACCTATCCTCAATTATACCACAACTAATCGGTATTTAAGTTAAGTTGGAAGCGAATCAATAAACACGAGAGTACTTCAGAGATCAAGCGGATTCAGACCGCTACACCTGAAGTATTATTTGTAAAAGTTTAAAATTAAACTATTTAAAAGGATGGGCTGTTGTAGTAGAGTACAGACGGTACTTGTACGCGTAGATCACTCGTTTTGCACTGAAAATATATTTATCGGACATTTGATATATTATGCATACATCTGATACATCTGAGCCTAAATCTACGAATAAAAAGCACCAGAGAATTTTTCTCCTGTTATACGTAAAAAATAAAGGCATCAGCCTTTATAACACAGTAAACAGTTTTTTTTTATCCCGTCGATATAATGTTATTTAATTTTAAATCGGTTGGTGAGCCGAAATCGTAACACCGTAAGATTCTTGCGAAACAAAGAAAGAAAAACGTATTATAACGTAGATGGATACCACTGATTTTGGTAAGTTAATATTAACGTTAAACATATAAATACCTAGGCAATGTGTTAAAATTTGTGAAATTGTGTGTGAAAAAAATGTGATCAATTTTTCGTTAAAAAAAAAATTAGAAATCCCATTATAGGTACCTATACATTCTTCATCTACCCCGATCGTGGAACTTGAAATATATTTTTGTTAACCTCTTAAAAATGGCATATATATATATACCTCTGAATCTTAAACGTATCAGCATAATATATTATAAAATGTTACACCCTCGAATTCACAATGTTATCACATTGCACAAATTCAATAATGTTAAATTGTGTTCGGTGTATACTGTGTTTTTATGTGTAACATATTATGTATATATGCATATGATAATGTATTGTTTTTTTTTAAATTTATATTTATTCTCCTTGGACGACTAGGTCATTAGTGTTCATAAATAATTGACATTATTGCGATTTCATATTTTATATTTTGGTTTGTTGAAATGTTGTTCATATATTATATGAATGAAATATAAAACAAACCCTGGCATATTGTTCGCAAATGCACTCAGTTGAATAATATGGTTGAAATATATAAATTTATAAATATGTATGGAGGTAGGTACCTATATACATAGTCTGACTGTTATTGTATACCAGGTAATATAAGTTATTGTTAAATTATTGAAGATGTCGATATTTTGTTTTAAATTATAATATGTACCTATAATTTTAATGTTTAACTGTAGGAAGTTAATTTTTTTCAACAGTTATACTTTCTGGTTACATTATAAGGAGGTTCCTAAAAATGTACTAAAAAGGTACGTTTAACTGTCATTAACTAAACATCACAGTGATCACAATTCACTGTGAGCACGTAACATGCTATCCAAATATCCAATAAGTACCTACTGAATATAGTAATATACTAATATGTAATTAATTAGTGACGTGCGCTGCAAAATATATTATTACAATATATCTTAGGCACCCGACATCCGTAACTATAATGTTATACCTACATCCTTAACTATAATGTTATACCTACATCGACAAGGATCCCGAGAAACTATATGTAAATACTGCTATGGTAGTCACTAGTCAAACATCGTTAGCATATTAGCTTTACATGAACTTAAAAAAACACGATCATCATTCATTCTCGCTTAAGACTATAATTATGTTGAGAGATTTATGGTGGGTAGTTTTAATACTTGCATGTTTATTGAACCTGGCTTAGCCAAGTGTAATTTACGATAGCCTGCAGTAGTTATTATTGTCAGAATTAATTTATCCGATGACCAAATATTTAATCTGTTTTCCATGTTTTTTAAAAAGGTAAAGTAGCTATAAAGTAGTATAAATAACTTAGATATTATGTACCTATGTATTTAAATTATTTGACTATGTATTCAGTAATAGATTATCATCGTAATAGATTAAGGGCGTCGGAGCCGGTGCGTTTTTCAGTACAAAAACATGTACCTATTACAGGAAACATTCTAACGCCCTGTAGAATAGTCGGATTTTGTTAATTTTTTTTTATTTAAAAGAAGAGAACATTTTGCAGGTCGGATCAAAGCAAGATTTTAAAAATTATAATTACAGCTAGACCCTAAAATATGCATTTGAATAATTCACAATAATTTTGATCTTGTTCAAAAGCATTTTTCTACCACTATTTGAAGTAAAATGAAAATCTATCCTTTGATCTGACCCTGAAAAATGTTCTCTTCTATTAAATAAAACAAAAATTAACGAAAGCTACTATTCTACATTGCTCGAAACACTCAGTTTTTCCAGTGAAGTTATCATTTTCGTTGATATAATACTTCCTCCCCTAATAGGCATCGAGTTGTAGATTAGTGGAAAAGTATAACAATTATGGCAGTAACTAAAATTTTAAATATAATTTTTAAATTTGATGTAATTTTGAAAAATTGGAAAAACCTGCACCGTCACCCTTAATTATTAGTTTTCTACTTTTATTATTTCTAACTTTAAGGGGTTGTTATGTTTTTCGTAAAAATGTATTAGAATAAATGTTATATTTAACGTAGGTACAATGAATAACTTTCTATGTGTATAATTCAATAATTGTAATTAAAAACAAAAAGAATAAGATAAAATAAATTCTCATCCGTTTCAACATTTAACTAGGTACCTAGCCCACCGTGTATATTGGATATTAGATATATTTATGTTTTAATTACCTAATGACTATGTTTTTTTATTTTAGTTAAATAATAAAATTCATAACAAATATTGATTTTTCAAACATTCCTACAGATTTATTTTAAAATATAAATTGATACGAACACAGATGCTTATATCGAGACTACAGCTGTTATATTCAACACTAAAAATATTCTATTTTTGTTTTTATGACTATATTTTTATTTTAATATTTTACATTTTCTCTACAGATTAATTTTACCATATAAATTATTACGCACTCAGACGTTTCTAGTGAGTTATGATTTTCTTACTGCAGACTACAGCTGTTGTACTCAAAAGTAACAAAATTCAATTACGAAACTAAAAAGTGGGTAGGAACAGTTGCTGTATAGTCTTAGGCGCTGTATTTGGAGTTGTAGTCGCAACAAGTAGATTGCTGGTTAAAAGAGAAATTATCGTAGAAATGATCTTTGTTGGACTCGATATATATATCGAAAAGTTACTTAATGAAGTTATTTGTTTTAGTAAAAAATTGTATTTATTGGTTTTATGATAGTAGATCGGAATTTTATTAATAAATCGTTTTAACTGTGTGTTTTTGAGAATCAAGGAAAGAATTTATCGAACGGTGATTCAAACGTATTTCACACATTTTTCATAAATTAATAATATACTTTATGCTTTTGAATGGACAAAAAACGATACTGAAATGTGTTGAGGTTCCAGTTAATAATGATGCAGTTTTGAAATGCACCGATTTATTGGGTATCTACGCTTCATTTTATTCTTCAATATAAATTCACATTATTTCTGTGTAGGGATTATTATTGACTTTATTTGTGCTAGTAATGTTTAGTACAAAACAGTAAAACGACGATCATATAAAATGCCATAGTACGATGATGCTTGAATTAAAAAAAACATGATGTAATGAATATTTTTACAATTTTTAAAAGTTATGGGACAGGAACAAAGTCGTGGTGGGTACTTAAACCACGAATCACGATACTCGATATCGTGTTTTGTAAACTGTCTTTGAATTCAGTAATTGTTCAACACTATTAATGTGAAAATAATTAATAACTATATGATGTATTTAAATTATTATTAATTATTTATATTTTTCTTTATGTATAACGGAGGTATTAGTGATTGGAAAACGATGTTTGAATGTTTGATACCAACGTCTTAGACCGTATAGATTTGCAACTGGCAAAGAAGCAGGGACCATCACGAATGACAATATTATTAAAAAGGTAGGTCATAATATCATAAATATAAATAAAAGGTAATATTTCCATATTTGGAGTTTCAATTATTTTAAAAACCTAGTTATTGAATAAATCCGCTTATGCAATTTATACGAATACTATATAGCTATGTATAAGATGGGTACATTTATTGAGGTTATGAAATGCACGTGCTTATAATATTACTATAATATTACTATCTATATAATATAATATCATATTATATTGCAAAACTTTTCAATCAGGGTCATGATATTTTTTACTCGGTTTTAAAATTTTGTATTTCACTTTACATCGCTTATTTTAAATAAAATTGCATTTTAGCTGCTCAAATTCTAAGCACGCGTCAGTTAACTTCACGAACGTTTAATTTAGGTGTTTCAAAACATATTATTTATATTTCACGGTTCTTGAACATAATTCATAGCTTTTTTGTTCTTTTCAATTTTAGATTCTCAGTACTGGGCTAATTGACATGGAATTGTCTGCAGGCACCTCTGAAACGGAAGTTACAAAATTGAAAGCCACAGAAGTAACTGATACGATTGTAAATATTTTATTTTTTCCACGAAACATAAACGTAACTGGAATAAAATATTTTTTTGATTTATTTGTAAAAGATAAAAAATATTAAGAGGACCTAAAATGAATGGGTATCATCGTCTTAACTAGAATTTGTAAAATTACTGATTTACAAAATTGAATCTTTATCTAATAATAATGTATTAATACATTTATATTATTTTATGTATTTATTATTCAAGTATCAACTAAATCAATAATGAATTAC
This sequence comes from Macrosiphum euphorbiae, assembly GCA_949089665.1. Classification (NCBI taxonomy): domain Eukaryota; kingdom Metazoa; phylum Arthropoda; class Insecta; order Hemiptera; family Aphididae; genus Macrosiphum; species Macrosiphum euphorbiae. The sequence continues at coordinate 154,816,246 of CARXXK010000001.1, read as the reverse complement.
TTAAATATAATATTAATTCCAAAGCGCGGCTTCATAAAATATATAATAATAGTACCCCTTCTGTAATTATATTTAAAAAATTGTATTTCAATTAGTTTTTTTTTTAAATTTCAGAGCTTTTGATTTAAACCAATCAAAATTTTGCTGAGGGAAAATTTAATATCCAATGATACAATATATACATGAATTATTAATTTAGTTGGTAGCATAGGCAAATATTCTAGAATTCCAGATTTTCAAAATATATTTCAGTTATTATATTTTGGTTTTTGTTATGATACATTTTTAATTGATAATAAAAGAGCTTTTTTGATTTAATTACATTTTCTCGGGACCGTGGAAATGCAGAAATGCAATAATGCAGAAATGCAGAAATGCGGAATTGCAGAAAAGAAGAAATGCAGAGACATCTAGAGCAATTTTGAAATTTAACTATACATAACAATAATAACTGACATAAAACAAACTATACAATTATTCACATACAATATTTTAGCAATAAATTACAACAAAACTACGGAACACAAAGCAAAATATAAAACCTGAAGAACAGAAAAAAAAAACCATAACAAAATATACAAGATAAGATATAATATTATTTTATATTTTATAATTTATTTATCTTATTATTATAAGCAGACTAAAAATCGATCACATTCACCTAGGCACGAGCATTCAATGGCAGTATATATTAAGTCGAAAAGATATCACTTGTACTTCAACGAATATTAAAGGAAAAACTTAAATTAAAAATATTTATCTCCACTAATTTACGTCTATACATTTTAAATGATAAAATAATTTCAAATTGTGACTTATATAATAACCATTAATTAGGTATGAAATCGTAAAGTATCTTAAATATTCAACGAACTCTTAAAAAGACTCATGTATTTATAAATAGTATTATGTATAAATGTACTTTGAGACCAAGCGGATGACTTTATAAAACTTTGTAAGTTTGTAAAAAAATAATTTTTTCTTAATATTTTTAATTTTAATAATTATAACATTTTAAGTTTTATCAAAAACTTGTTTTCACATGCATATAATATGAGGTTATATTTTATGAATGACATCTATAACCTACAAGCTATTAACACATTTTAAAAACTTCGTTCCTCAATTAAAATGTCAGGCTGCGTTTAATGTGGATAAAAGGATACACTGTCGGGCATAGAATACGATGTCGAATTAACAGTAAGAACAACATTATTCTTACCACATAAGTTGAAGAGTAATGAGGAAAATACAATATTTTAGCCAATTTTTTTTTAGGAACAATTGACCCAGGTACAAGTTAAATAGAGTACAGACGACGGTTTATACATTATATGGGTGATTGGATTAAACTAACAGATTCAGCCCATTAAAATATATGACTATAAATGTACAAACTAAAAAAAAATTCCATTAAGTACTGCAGGTTTTATACTTTTTCAAGTGATGATCAATTTTACTTTATTTAAATTTAATCATAAAACGTACCTACACAAATTGTACGTACATAGTTATTATTCAATTTACCGTTTAATTCACTATTTTATACAAATATAATATGAAAGTGTTGTCCTGTAATACTCAGATTGGCGTGTTTTTTTTATGTCGGTTGAACATCTTGTCCCGAGAAAGAAAGAAAGAAATAACTTTTTTTTTTTAAAAGCAAATTATATTACCATTTATATATTTCATTTGATGATAATATATTATTAGGTTTTGATGTTATTTTATATGAGTCAGAAGGATCACAATGAAATTATTGACTGTTATTTTTGATACCTTTAATTTTTTTTATCACAAAATAAATATTCTGTGAAAAGCATAGGTAGGTATTATATTTTAAAAGATGTATGTACCTAATTATTATGTTACAGGTACTTAATATATTTATTATTTGTCATTGCTTATAATATTAATATGTTATGACTGTATACTATACACTTACCGAAGCCTCCGATTAACGTGCTTTAATAATGTTTAGTTTAATATAGTTTTGAAAAATTAAGATATTTATATATTATTTTAATTGTTGGTATCTTAGATTTTGGTTTATTGTTGAATATTAATATTCATACACTATGTAGTACGTGAATAAAATCTCGACAAAATACAATACTATGAATTTAATAAAGAAATAAGAAGTATTAATAACATGAATAGGTATCAACCTATTATTATTTTCTGAAAAAAAAACTTCTTCGTTAACATCTCTAATGAAGTTAACTCCAGTTAAAACCTGCTTCATCCACTCCTCCTGTCCAAGATATTCATGAGATATATACTTTTAATTTAAATAGCTGTTATCAGACCAGTGTGGTCCTAAGGCAACCAGATAATACAGCAGCTGTGGCTCTGCCAAACCTTGAAACTTAAGAACAATAACTCCAGTCCTGCCAATCAATTTTCTTTTGTCAACATTGTCTCTGGTCCTTGGTTCATCAAAAATATTTATCCACACTGTGACTTAAAAATTCCAACACTTACTAAATCTACCAAATTATACTACTTTTCATTTCATTCAAAGCTAACCCACCATCAAAACTCACTTATAATAACCATCTGCTCTCCCGCTCAATCCTTAACATCCCCCAGAGACGTTTCGAACGGAACTTTTCTAGAGATTTACTAATTTAATCTGTCGGGTGGTAAAACTGAGTGGTTTCCCAATTCAGTTATTCCCCTCAATTTAACATGTAATCAAAATAAAATTGCTTATTGTACTTTTTATGTATATATTGTAATAATTATTCATTGTCAATAGGTAATAATAATAATAATAATAATGAAGTCTCAAATAAATAATTTTCATCGCTACACTTATATAACATAGATTTTAATTTTTAACAAAGTAATTAAAATACCTAATATTACTGTTGAAATAAAAAATAAAAATTGTACACTTTCGATATTTTTACAATTTTGCCATCTTATGTCATTTATAGGTACTCCAATTTTTTTTTGTTGGCGAAGAATATTTTATCTACTTTTATATAGGTAGATGTAATCAGTGCCTAACTTATTTTGTCCTGTTAATTTTTAATGGGAAAAAAATCTAAAGCCTTTTGGCCAGCTGACTGCTCTTAGTCACACAATAAATTAGTTACACACTAATAAGTAATAAGTAATAACTATACAACGATATACTAGCCTTTAAGTGTATTCCAAATGTAGATTATAAATCCATCAAAAAGCATTGAAAATAATATGCACAAACCATGAAAGGGATTTCTATTTTCAAAACTTCAGTTCAAAGCCCACTTTTATTCCAAACTCTTTTTTCTCTAACGCAAGAACTCTCCTCCGCAATAAAAGATAAATAACTCTGCTAAGAAAATCCAATTACAAATTAAAACAATAAAATGTACAGGATACACTGCTGGTGGATAGCTTTATTTTTGAGTGTAGCAATTATTTGTATAATATCTTTATGTTAATTTTGTCAGTTTCATTATAAATAACAATAATGACAAGCAAAAAAAGTAAAGGAAACAATTAATTTGTATAATAGTTTTGGTATAGTTTATCAAATATTGAATAAACAATTAATTATGTATAATTATTTTAAGTTCAGATAAGTGGATTGATGTAACACACATTTGTGAAGTTTTAGTCTCACTTCCTGGTCTACGTACTCTACTCCAAAAATCTAATAAAATAATTCGATAGGTATTCGATATTTGATATTTAAACAACATACCAACTAAACTATTTAGATATTATTTTATTTATTTATTCAGCCAAAACAATATTACAATTAAATAATTACAACGAATTGCATTAATAATAGCTGATACGAAACCAACTGTACTTTAATCTCGTATCTTTTATTCTGGTACACGGAGTTCATTGTTATTACAATTCGTTTTAGGTATAGTAAAATACTGATACAAATAAAAATATGATTTAATTAATTAAATATAACATAGTTAATAGATAATTTCGAAACAAAATTAACATCAGTGTTACATGTAGGTACATATTATTATAAGGTAGGTATTATGTTTAGACATATAGACTTTTTATAAATTTTTTTGATACGCACGTCATTATCATCAAGATCACTAACTATTTTATTTATTGCGTTTTTTATATGCATATTACAGTTACCATAGAATGGTTCGAATTGGTTGGTTTTTTTTTTTATTATTTTGCAATAAATATAGTTAAAATTTATAAAATATCCAACATTGTTGGGCCAAAAATCGTCATATTTCGTTTGAATATCTAATTTAATATCTAATTTAGTCAACATTTCAACTTCAAAATAAATAAAAACGTTAGTTAATATTTTCAAATAAAACCTAAAAAACACAATTGTATTTATGGTTTTTGAAAAAATAATAAATGTTCCTATGTAATCATTAACCACACTGAAGTTTAATTGGTTTATCAACACTATTAATTTAATGGGAAAATAATTTGTAAGTATGTATTTTGCCACGCTTTATATGAACAATCCAAAGGGTATCTATCAAATTTATCTACAAATCTCGTGACTCCAAAGCTTATAATATTATGTATAATCTCCTATTAGTGTCTTAGAATAAAAATCAGGAATTTAAATCAATGTGCGGATAATTTAATATATCTTTTCTTTTTAATTTCTACGTTTCTTTAACGTATTGTTTGTTTTATTTATAGCATATATTTTATTTTCGTTTTTTTTTTATTTTCGCCTTATATTATAGAAAATAATATGTCTGACAAATTGTCAGTTATCGGGAGGGATTATAGGTCAAATGATTAAATTTTCAATACGTAGATAGTATGCTCTCTTCACTCATCAATTAGCTTTTGGTTGTCAATATTTCAACTTTCCATAAATGATTTTGCACAAGTGTTTCATTAAAAACATTTTGAAAAAGTTTTGACCTTGTTAAAAATAAGAAAAAAAATAAATTAAAAAAACTTTCAATCGTTACAATAATAATTGCTTCTATTACGTTGTACGCATAGTGATGTGTTTGCATAGATGACAATACTCAGAAATCAGAATGAATATTTCTCAGAACATATTTTGAAATGGATTTGTTTTTAATTTTGAAAACTTTTAACAATTTATATGGAATATAATATGTGCTGTATTTTATCAAAACTGTATAATGATTAACAAGTGGATATTGAGTGTTTGACGATCATCTTTTTTTAAATATTTTTATCTTAACGAACAGAATCGTTCAACGCATTTTAAAAATATTTTCACTGGTTTACCAAAAAAATAAAAATTGATTGTTCGTACTGATTGCAGTGAAAACTATAAACATAAAATATCGTATTTATAATATCGATGCTATGCTACTCTGTTAGGTTGTCGTTAACTTCCACTATTTCCAGATCATGATTTATTCTACACGTCATAATACATATATTATAGTCCTTTCTCCTTACAATATATTATTATGGATTTATCGTTAAGAGATTTCGGGTGGGGCAATATCTCACAGGCATCATAATCGAAAAATTTGTGGAGGAAAAATGTCCCCTACCAGACCTTCAAAACAAATGGCGTCTGTCAAAACTAAGATGGGTGGGTTGGGTATAGTATCCTGCAACGTACCTCTCTGTCCTCATTTCTACGGTGTAACAGTCTTCAGCTTCAGTTATGATTTATGGATTTTAAAATTTTAAACAAAATAAGCTAAATTATTCATAATGAAAATGCACTACTCTACGAAAACTCGGCAGGTACCTATTATACTTGTTTGTTATTATTGCCCCATCCGCCACCGATCCGTATGTATCGCCTCGCCATCAGGTGACGTCTTTACTGTTGGCCTTTGATCGAAAAACTCGATATTTCTCTGTATCTCGATATCTTACGTGCAGGTACCTACTCAAGTGTGGTATGTGATATGTTTATGGAAAAAGTAAGCATCTCATTAAATATAATATGTAAGAAATGCGGTTCTTAAAATATTTAAAAATGTATTTTATTATAATATTATAATCATGTAAGTATATTATAATATTTTGTGTGCTGCTTGACATTATATTATTGTACTATCTCACAGACGGTTTGTATGAACTTATTTAAACATATAATTAAAAATTAATTTTGATGAGGTATGTTAAGGCGGCTCTTAGTGGCTATTATTTAAGGGGAACAATTTAGGCAATTTCTAATCTTGTCGTCGCCTCCCGTAATCTATGTGTTAGTCGTAAATGATTATTAGTGTGAAATTCGAAGAAATTCGAACTCGATAACAATAGATTTTATATCGCCCGGCTGCGGGCACACGGTTCAATAGCACACGTACGCGCATGCACAAGTCAACGTAATCACTCTCGAAAAATATTTTTGTACACTCACAACAGTGAAAAATGCTAATAAGCTGGCGAAAAATACACATACTTCTAGTAGTCCAATTTCAATTTTGAAAAATTATTTGAATTCGTCAGCCTCTTTTCTATGATTTGTAGGAAACCGATTTTGGATATTTTAGATAATTTACGTATATTACGGTTCCAAATGACTGCTTAATTTCTCAAATTTAACTTGCACTTTTAAGTGCTAACTAGACAAAAAGATGAAAAAGTTTTTCCTACAGATCATAGAAAAGAGGCTAACGAATCCAAATAAGTATTCAAAATTGAAATTGGACTACTAGAAGTATGTGTATTTTTCGCCAGCTTATTGGTCTAAATGCATGAAAAATCCAATTGTTTAGAGCCGCCTTAAGCAATATTTAACACTGGGATTCAAGTTTACTACTGTTATAAAAAAACATATCGGGGGACGAGGTGGCCGAGCGGTCGAACACGTCGTCTGCGGCGCTGGCGGTCGCGGGTTCGATCCTCTCGACCACTGGGCGGCATTTTTCTCCGGGCAAGTCACGGTGTCCGGAGAACAAGTGCCGCCATCCCCCACTCCGGGGCATGGCAGAAACCTACGGGTGCCCCATTAGAAATTCTGCCAAACACAACACACACGTGTAATAACCCTACAATTTCAAACCCTACTACCTACAATCATAAAAAACCCACAATCAAGCTAATGTCCATAGTCGCCGGGCTTTAAAAAGATCAATTAAAAAAAAAAAAAAAAAAATAACATATCGTTAAAACGAATAAAATGTATCAGTGTGTGACATTTAAGGATCTTTAGGAAATTGTCTTATTGTTTTGAGTTTATTTACCTACGTATAGTTATGAAATATTGATAATATTGTATTGTTTATTATTAATATTATAAACAATATAATTTATTTATTATTGTTTACTTTTGCTTTAAAGTTTTGTATTGGTAAGGTATATTAAAGTACAACGGATCTATGGTGGCCCAGTGATCAATTTTACGTCACAGTTGCAGGGCGATAACAATCAAGGCAGTACCCATCACTATAATAATTAGTATAGCAAATAATTTTGATCTTAATCATTTTAGAAAAATCAGGTCTATGAATTGTATCTATATCTACGATTTTTCTTAAATAAGTCGATAATTAATACAAACGATTTTTTTCAGCTTATCACGATTAAAAAATAAATCCAATAAATAATAATTAACAAATAAATTCAAATGATTGACTTGAATCAAATGGTAGCAAACGGATTTGAATAAAAATAAAAAAATGCTAATAATTTTTAATATATATATATATATATCTAAAAGATTTGTTTTCTGTGATTATAGTTAGGATAAATTAGGTTATACAATTTACCAAACATTATACATAACCTCTATAACATGAATGATGCGCAGAGTAGTTGAGTCTTACATTGGATGCATAACACTATGGATTTGTATACATTTTAATTTTCACCACAGTCATTACAAAATGTTATTTATTATAGTAATAAAAAAATAAAAAAATACGACTTGAGAAGCACAATATATTTTACATCTAGCGAATTACCTGCACTTAAAATTCTTCTGTCTTGTAGCAATGAATAGCTCACGTCGGCGGTGTTATAATGTTGCAACGAATACGAACAAATTTGTAATCGTACTACATTTAAGCCAATTGAATAACATTTATACTAATGGGGAACGTATAGCTCCCCATTGTTTAGACCGTATTGTTGTCACGCATCTTGCCGGTCTTGTTATTATATTTCAACTACAATATTATTATAATATTGTCCTAATGCACACATTACACAATTTACACGTATATATCAACCAGGAAACCGACAGACCGGAAGAGCGGTTATATTGCATGGTACTATATAATTGCAGTGTACAAAAATATTGTACCATCGTACGCGTCATGTAAATTATTATGTTGTGTACGTAATGCAAACAGCTACGATATAACATTATTATGACATCGGTTTAAGTCAAGATACGCACCAGACGACGACTATATTATTATAATATCCACAATGCAATACATATTATTATGTATTGCTATATTTCCCATGGTGGAATACACCCAGAGTATTTCTATATGAAACTATTATAATTTATGACCAGCATACTACTGCATTCTGAAATTTGACTTTGCAGGGTATTAATGGTTATTGTTCCACTGCCATCCGATACAAGTTCGAGTTCAAAAATACGAAAAAAAACATTGTTTGACGTAAGTCTCGATCTCAACTTACATACATACATAGGCGCAGATCCAGGGGAGGGAGGCTAAAGGGCTTTAGCTCTGGAAAAATTATATATTATATATTTATCACTACCTATACAATATAAATTATTATTAAATTTTAGTTCATACATTTAAAATATAAATACAATTATAACTATTGTTATAAAATCTAACCAACAATCTGTTATGAATTAAAATTAAAATTGTATTTATTCTGAAAAAAATAAAAAACTTAGCCCCCCCTATTTACACATTTTTAGATCCTCAACTGCACATAATATACAGAGGCGTGCTCAGGTTTTTTGAAAGGCAGGGGGGGGCTATGAATTTTTGACCATTCTCAGACCACGTTATATCGTGATAAATATACGTACTTGTATTGTTATCTTATCAAATTTTATATGACAAAAATATGCCGACTGGAAACAATTTTTGGCCAATTATAAAATACTTTTAAGTCATCTGGCCAATTTTTTTTCAAACACTCCAAATTTTTTCACCAGGCATAGGCGAGGATCGACCCCCCGCCACCATAGCCAGTGAAAAGGGGGGAGTTACGAAACCCTATATCCACCATGAGTATGCCCCTGCATTTATATACATCTTATGGTTTGTGTAAATTATGTTGTGTATGTAATGCAATTTGCAAACAATTTATTATAATAATATATACCTATTACCTAGTATATGGTATCGCGTAAAGTCAAGATATACCTTACCCAAGCACAAGACGTCAGTAATACTCACAATGCGATTGAAATATTCTCCATGGTAGAATAATCCCAGTGTCCCATTTCAATATTATTATAATTTATAACTCATATACGAGTTACGCAGTATTCTGCAGTTTGACTTTGGGCATTAATGGTTATTGTTCCACTGCGATCCGAGATACGCGTATGAGTCTATTCAAAATACGAAAAAAAAACATTGTTCGACGGAAATACATATTTTATTCCAAAGTCGAATGGCTCTTTAAAAAAAAAAACAAATAGGACAAGGCGAATGTTTTTTTTTATTATTATTATAATCTATACTGTTGGCTTTCGTTATTTATATAATAGTCTGTTTATTGTTCATTTACCCATGATAGCACAGTCATCTTTGATCTTACTGAAGTAATTTATGGTTATTATTTTTTCGATCATTGAAATAGTAGTCAGAATACAACATTTAACACTATACATATTATATATATATTATATTATATAAATTCAGAAATCTATTGTCTATTTTAGTTGATTGATTTGACCTGTAATTTAAATTTGCAACCATCGACTCTTAGTGATATTGCGTAAATAAACATTCAACAATTAATCAGTAGTGCTCACATTTGTAAAAAAACAACTGAGGCAAGCTTGGGGATAGATGCACAGATGCACAACAACTTGCCTACCGACGAGTATGGAGAATTCAGGATTTTAATGATGAGGCTAGGCCCTCTTGACTGAATGAGTATAAGTTTATAACCCCCCCCTCCCCCCAAACCATTCCAAACTCGTTTCACACGGATTTAAGGTTGTCTAGACTCAAGAGAAACTCTCTTACAGAAATTATAAAATATTAAAATACATAATAATAATATTATTCACATAATTTACTGCATTAATATAATTACTAATTAGTTGCATCATAAAATGTAAAATTAATAGAGACATTTCAATATTCACCAATAGTATAATTGTATGAAATCACTGATTGTGTTTATAACGCCATATAAACGTATTAACGTATTACTTATGTAGGTATATTGCCATATTATTAAAGTGTGATACGTAAATATTTATCTATTTATTTTAGCTTTTTAGGTTAATTTTATAGTTGGTTGGTTTTTTTTTTTATTTTAAATAATATATAGGGACGTACCTACCTCGCCATTATGATAATTAATATTATTCACGATTTTTATTTAATTTGGTTTTAATTATGACTTTTGGCTTACGTGACTTAAACTTCTTTGGTATGGTCTCTTACTAGGATGTGATGATAAAAAATTAAATATTGGCTACAATTTTATTTCACATTTATCGCTCTTTTTTTAATAAAAATATAGTTTTTTTTTTTATGCATTCTATGATTACATAAATATTCTAAAAATATATTTAATTTATATATTTTACATAAAATGTGAATCGTTTTTTGTTGGTTTTGCATAAAATGTACCTAATACTAATGAAGTAGTCGTGAGATATTTAACTACTTTTTATTTTTGATACAGCTGTTAATGACCAGAATATATTTTCATAGCATAATTTAAATTTGCACTGTGCATGTATAGAATTTTTAAACAAAAATTACACTTTACAATTATTGTGTCGAACCACCTATAACCGCACACTAAATAATAATTAGGCAATGTTAAGGTTTTTTTTTTTTGAACCATTTACGTACTTATTCGTTTGTATTTTGCACAAAACGTTTATACTTATTGAAAGTGTAAACAATTATTACAATTCAATAATTATAATATGAAACGGATAGTTGAAACTAGTGAAACTAAACAAATACAAAAAACAAATTATAAGTATAATGATAACAGCTTTAAAAAGTATTATTTATATGAACATTGAACCGAAAAGTCAAGTACAATAAAGATCGACAAAACTGATTATTAAGTGTTTAACGAGATGAATAAGAATATGAAAAGTGCTCATTTCATTGTTGAAAACAGCAAGGCCACTAAAAATACGAAGTAAATCAAAAAGAAATGTTTCTAAGAACTTAGATAATATTCATATCCATTGTTTAGTTTTCAACCACCTATAGTGCCTGATTGGGTATACCTATAACGGATTAATGTCATATTTTTGGATTAGTTGTCGGCGTAGAGTACGGTAAGTAATTTAAAAACGATGTTATTTGTTCACAATTATCTTTAAGACTTAATTCATTTATTTTATTTCCATTAACCATTTATGAATGTAAGTTATTATTATTAGAGTTAATCGTCATATTAATAATTATTAGTATTTTACTTATGTGCGTTTGGGGATTCGTACGTTAAATACTTAAATGGACACGGATACAACCTAAGTTATTTTGGTTGATATGAGAAAAAAAACTTCATTTTCGAGCATCGCACAAAACTAGGTTTACAGTACGGTGAGATGTCTAAAAGTTTTTGGTCATTTTCGAGAGAAACAAATTGATGACTCAATCTGTAATATCTCTATAGTGCCCATAATAGTTGAAAACTTTTAAATTGGTAGACGGTATAGTCACATGTCTTCCAATAAACCAATCATTTTCCTTTATTCAATAAATATAACTTCTTAACGCTAATCAAAAAGATAGCACTAAATAACTTGATTGAATTTTTCATACACAGCATTTTTTGTTTCGTGATGAATCTAAAGAATTTCCGTTTTTTTTTTCTTGAACAAGGAGAATAAAATTACGAGCTTCGATAAATATACATATCATTGCGAAGGACAATAAGCGTCTCACACATTCATCAACTTGGATCGTACTAAACATTTAAATTATGGATTTTGGTAAGACCACGGTACATTTAGTAACCGCGTTTACATAATAATATAGCTGATATCCGTTACATTGTCTTGATACAGCGATGATGTGGAAATCTCCAGAATATTAACGTCATCGTTAGTGGCACCTACAGAATTTAATACTTTGTATAGGATTTGTTCGAAAGTAGGCAGCCGACTGCGCGATATAAGGTAGGGAGGCTGCGTACGAGTTGATTCCCGGGTACCTTTTTACCTGCACTGATACCGTTGAGTCGATTCCCGGGTCATTAAGAGATATGAATTACGAGTTGATTCCCTGGTCATTATATATTATTTCAATATTTAGTCGAATATTCAGCCTATTCGCCTAATTCAAGAAACACCACGAGGAGGTTGGCTGAAAAGTCTCTCAAAAATGTTGTTCTTTTTAGTTTTTTCATATTTTGAAAACCATTCAATTTTTTGTTGAAAAATTCTTATTAAAAAAATCTAGTAATTTGGTAAAAATGTATAACACATTGTTTTTAAAAATTGGTATCTGGTAATGAGATTACCAGTATACCGTGACATATAATGACCCGGGAATCAACTAATACATAAAGTAGGTCTCGGGAATCAACTCACCTACTTCGAAAATAGATACATGTTGATTGTTTTATGACTAAACGGATGTTTCCTGGTTGGAGTGAATTTTTTTTTGTTGGAAATATTCTGATTAGGACATTCATGTTTTTTTTAACAAAACGATTGGTCCATCTTTCACAGTATACGAATAATAAGCTTAATTATGATGATAGTACAATATTGACGATGTATATAATAAAGAGTGAATAGGTCTCCCAGCGCAGTATGAAATATTAGTCATGATAATATTATAATAATAATGAATGAATGAATGATAATAACAATGGTAATAGTCACGAAGAGGTATCTATATTATATGTAAGACGTATGTTGCAGTGTTCGTAATGTAATCAAATCGTGTGGAAATAAAAAGGTTTTCAAGATCTGTGCATCGAGAAAATGACCGTTTAGTGACACAAAAATATTACTCTCTGTATATATACAATATTATTATGAATGTATGTCAATATGTCATGGGTGGAGTCACCCCATACCTTCCATAGGTACGCCTATCTCGCCTTCTGCTCGATAACGATTTAGTCACACAATACAAATACATACTTAGGACATATTATTTAAAGCAAAACCGAGTATACCACCGAGTTCGGTATATTATAAGACCGGAGGGATATGTCATCCATCGGAATCGGGCCTTCGTCCAAAAAACGAGTCTAATAAATCGTTTTCGGATGCGTTAAGAATTGCACAGCACTTATCGAAAATTCGAAACAAACTCAAACGACTTTATACCGTCGCCTCGCCACCGCCGCCGTTTGACACTCTCGTGGAAAAAAAAATAACACAAAAACCTTAACGGATCTCATATTATATATATATATTTATTTTTTTTCCAGCTCTGCACAATGCGGTGGAGTCCGGTAAATAATGGAATATATTATGCATATAGGAATTTAAAAAATGTATTTTGTTTATCTGCCGAGTGCTCTACGCCGCCGGGACGCAGTGTTGTAACACGTCGTGTAAAAATGTTAATTTGTTTTTTTTCCGACAGCAATTTCACGCCCTACGTGACTGAGACGAGATTTTGGGCATATTTATTTTTCTCCAGCTCGAAAAGAATAGACCCGTGTTTGAGGTGGTCATAAAAACACGCATAGATCATTAATTATTGATTAATTTTTATCGCAATCGAGATATTGCATCAGTGTACAGTGCATTATAATATGATCTTGAATATGATATTGTGTGTCATAATATCTGTTGCATATAAATACTGCGTTTGATCTAAATGTTAATGTTTAAGGTATCGAGGATTTTGAAAAAAAAAAAACATAATCCTATGTGATATTAAACATTATTGCTTTCCATGGTAACTGTAAATTCTTTAAGACATGAACGATGTACCGGTCGACTTCTCAAAGATATAGAGGTCCGATTACTGTGTAGGTTTAGATATCTATTTATATACAATATCATTTACTATACATTTTATTTCAATCATCTCGGAACAGGACACAGCTGTATACAATATATATATAATATAATAATATCACAAATAATAAAAATAATATTATTGTATGTGATATAAGCTAGGACGTTATTAGAAATAGATATTATGATTCCGAGGTGGAACTCAATCAACTTTAGTGCTTAGATCGAGACGGAAAACCAACATTTTTAATACACGAAGAGGCTAAGATTAAAATGCCACAAAAAGGTCAGTACTAGCCATGTTTTCTCGATTGCTCACTTCGGTATGATATACTTATGGTTGTGTGTGCCACAATAGCAATATACTCTGACTGTTAGAAGATCCCTTGGTATTATACTGGTATGCTGACCATATAATCACTACATTTTTAATATAGCGAAGCTATGTGAGTTATACAAAATAATAAACCACTAAATGAATTATTAATAATACTTCTTAATAGGTGAGTTAATATAATATCACAATTATGTAGTAGATACGCCTAAAAACAATATATGCATTTTTAAAGCAATATTATGTTTTGTAAAAAGGCTCTTTGTGCACCTATACGATTGTATTGCAACGAATGTTAGAACCAAAAATCATTGTAAATTAACGAGATTACAAAACAATAAGGCCAGTGGCCAAGTTATTATGCTATGAAATTGGATAGGTAATAATTATCATTTTATTTTCTCACATTAGATATTTTTAAATACTGCGTATTGATATATTATAAGAAGGTACTGTAATAAATCGACTTATTACTTAAATGCCCGACCGGAAAATTCTTATGATATTCTTCTTCTAAAAACTTCTTATGAGTAGTACTAATAAATATATTATGTTTATTGAAATAAAATGTATAAAAAACGATTAAAACCTCATGCCGAGCCTCCAGAATAATGTGAGCAAAGCGATCAGCTGTTTGACCGTCGATTCTATTATGTTCTATATACTTCTATGTATGACGTCGCATTGCCAGTTGATATCAACTGATGTATGATATAATAGGATTGCTTTAAAGACATTTAACGTTTTGATTTTCTTACATCGACCCTAATTGTGGTTTCGATAGAAAAGTATCTTATATTGTGTATTTAGTAATATTGTCGGACTGTTGGAGGTTGCCGTATGTATACGACTTGTTCTTAAATAAAATTGATTCAATCAATATCTAATATTATTATATAAAGTTATTAATTTTTTTTTTTTTACAAATCGTAACTCTACGTCTGCTTGACTTATGGTTTTATTACGAACAAAAAGCAATTGAATAAAAAAATAAATGCTTGCAAAGCGCAAATAATTATTAGACGACCAAAGGTTAAGGGGCACCAAAAGGTCGACACGTCATCAATCCGATGCGATAAACTGTAACATGGAACCATAGATTAGTATATTTAAATATAATGTATGGAAAGTCATTCGTCAGACGTCACTTTGTTAGTGATATCAACTGATGTATACGATAGGATTACAATGATTTTCTTACATCGACCCTATACTCGGGACCTCGTCATCTACGATAAAATCGTACACCTACCTATATCTTATGTTTGGTTTTTAGTCATTGTTGCCTTACTTCTTATCGACTAATCAATAACGTTAATTATTATTATTATAAGTGGTTTACTTTTTATTTTTTTTCTTACAAATAACGACTCAGTTTTTATTATGAACAACAATAGTCGTTGAAGCGATCCAACAAAAAACTAAAATAGGTAACTACCTAGCTATACAATGCGTCAACAAATGCATTTTCACCATACTATGCATGATACAAAAAATAATATAGGTATAACAAGAACAACTTTATACAGCCTTTACAATAATAAACGTTTACTCGAATCGTTGTAATCCACAAGTTTTCTGAAAATAATTGACCATAAACTTGTATAATAATAGTAATATATATTGTATATAGAATAAAGTATAACAAAGGAATATCATTCCGTTTCAATTAAATATTTCACATGCCATTTCATTGACTTTAAAAATATTAAATTTTTAATACGCTCAGTCGTTATGATTTATGAATCTATGTTATAATAATTATTATTATTATTATCGAATAAAATTACATATTATATAATATCATAAATTATAATAAATAATCATAATACTACTGCAGGTAATAAATCATTGACCGATATCATGTGAAATCGACTATACATTAGGTTTTTGCAATATTTTGATATAAATGGTCACCATTTAAGTGCAGACTTTATAATAATATATAGGTAACAATGTAACACATAATATCTATAATATTTCATAATATATAATTATATGAGTTGTATTCGTTATACACACTGACATAATATGTGCAAAAGAGTATTCAATATTAAAATGTATATTTAGTAGGAAGTAAAAAACGATCAAAGTCACATTAAATGTGTATTATATCAGTTCGATAATATATATATATATATTTTTTTTATTTGATCTTAAGCCCGGCAACTATATGGCCATTAGCTGTTTTTGGTTTTGTAGGTTTTTATGTCGGTTATAGGGGGAGGAACACGTGTGTGTTCTGCTTGCCAGAATTTTTGATTGGGCACCCGTAGTTATCTGCCATGCCCGGGTGGGGGATGGCTGCACTTGTTCTCCGGACACCGTGATTTGCCCGAAGAAAAATGCCGCCCATGGCCGAGGTATCGAACCAGCGTCGGCCACTCCGTCCCCCGATGATAATATATTATATTATTACACATTATTACCTAACGTATAACTATATAGATTGTAGTACGATTGCAGAAAGCAATCAAAACATTTGGAACGCATATCATTATTTTTAGTTGTGGGTTTGTGACACATATTGTTTGAAAATCTAGAGTGCTCCCGTGCGATAATACTATATAATAATAATGGCTCGAGATTTAGAACAAGTTTTGAAAATTCAATTATACTGACAAATTTCAAAGAAAATTGAAATAATTTATTTGAACCGTACTCCGAGAAACATCTCCGGTTTATGCACGGAAATCGTATCCATTATCTGCGAGTTCCCCGGGCGGTGTTGCAAAGAGATAACTCGTTCGGGAAATTGTTCGTGCAGTATAAAGCAACAGTCTCACGGGATGTGTGACAGGTCGCCTCGTCTTGTACGAACCGCAAATTGTCAACATTCGTAATAACATATCTTCCAGAATAGATTGTACCACTAAGAGACAGTGGTGTGGTGAAGGATTTCAACTGTCGCAGGAATAAAAATGACCCAAAATCCCAAACCGCGTCGCCGTATGATATAATATTATCTTAAGCACCATATTTCTTAATGCTTTTATGATATCACAATAATTGTAAAGGAGTAGTATATAAGATGCCTCATATATTAATTTAGTAGGTACGCCATGAGTTAGATGTAGGTACCCATTGAAAATCTTTATTAATTTCGAACACAATAATTTTTTTCCAAGCTGAACAATCTTTTGAATGCTTCTAAAAATATACATTTTACCTAACTTTTTCAAATACAAAGTCTATTTCGCTATTTTTTTTTTTTCGCCACACATCATGTATTTAGTATTTCGTCGTTTCAGAATGAAAAGGTTCTAACGTAATTTTTGTAATTTTTCAGGGGAACGTTTTTAAGTTAGCCCTCTCACCTATCATTTGCTTATGAATTAGAACCTTTTCATTTTCTGTATCTCATTGAATAATCGACGGATCGATACGATTTCAAAATTGAATTATACATAAAAAAATATTAAATAATAATTTGCAAAAAAATTGATTTAAAATCTTTTCATTGTGAGACGATGTGAAAAATTCAACCTGTGAATAGTTTAGCTAATGTTTATTTAGTTTTTTCGTGATACAACGAGACGAAATCCACTCGGTTAGTTTCTATATTTCCATATTATCTTCAAACTTATGTCAGACAATTTTTACACAAGTAAATATTACTATATCAGTGTTTAAATATCGATAATCTTATACAATACTACCTATAGTTATTATTAGTCGGTACAATTTCTATTGGAGATACAAAAGTATTCAACTATCAACGTTTCTCATTAATCAGTAGGTAAGTCTGTACGTTGACTTTAATATGCATCAGTGACTGAAATTAATTGAAAAATAAAATGCAGAACTCCGCCAACCGTCAAGGACATTACAAAATTAAATAATAATGAAATTACCTAGTATCTCGAGTATAAGCTTAAAAAAACCTTTTTATTTAAAAACTGATTGGCAAGAAATGGGGGTGTTTTTTTTTTCATTAAATAACGATTGAAGTATAGTGTTAATCAAATTATTCACAAATCACCGTAATATAATCTACTAAGGCCATTACTGGCGATTTGACTGCATCTATTTCCAATATCTTATACCAATTTGTTTGTGAATTAAATTGCATTAGTCCGCTACAGGCCGCATCCTACAAACAGTTCTAATTACTCTTTTCCCAATTGCACCATAATTCCTAATTCCTGTCTTTTAACATATAAATAAATAACAAGAATTTGTTTTATGTTTATAACTACATTTTTTTTCATTTGTATTTTATAATCACTCATGTTAATTTAAAATTCATTATTCAACAGTTAACATTAACTACATCGATGTATTACCCTTACTATAATAGTTTGTAATTAATATTTTAAAGATAATATTATTATCGTAAAGCTTATTAGCAAAAGCTTATTAAAATAAATACTATATATAATCAAATAATCTGTAAAATAAATTCCATCCAAATGTTCAAGCATTTAAAACTATAATATACTTTTAAGACAAAAGAAACATATCATTTAATATGTACCCATTGAAAACATTTTATTAATTCTATTAATTTTGGTTTAACTGTAGCTTAGATATTTAAAATGTTCAACATATATTTAGATTTTTTAGACACGAAACTGCTTTTAAAATATTTTTGTTCATTTGGAGCTATTTAAAGAAATTTTTCTTACGACTTATGTTGATGTAATTTTTGGTTTCTCTGTCAAAACGCTCGAAAATGTATGTAATGTTTTTCATCAGTATAGTTGTTCTTACAGCAGTAAAACTATATAGAAAATTCTAATCCTATCTTCACCGGTACAAAATTCTAGTCAATATTGACTTATTATTGGCAACAAATAATTTAACATTCCGAATAAAGAAAACAATAATAATAGTCTAAATATAATATAATTTATACTTCAAACCATTGATATCCATAAACATAGATCATGATCTACCTTAGCTGGAAATCGATTTTCTTTGCACATACAATGATTTATCATTCAATTCAAATTTAATACAATATCCATTATATTGAGTTGCTCAATAACGATCATCACTCTAGAAACATAGATACTATTCAGCAAAGTGAGTTGTTCGGATGTTTGTATGAACATACATTTACAAAAACTCGACGGGATTGTTCCTTAGTCTTATGGCTGTATGCAATATTAAATGTCATCGAGAGATCGCATATTCAAAATAAATAAATCGTAAATAATTGCAAAGCTCACATGCTGTAGTGTAGTTTGATATTTTCCACGAGTCATTCGAATTAAAGATACAAGTAAAGCATCTATAATATATAATAGTTATATTATTATTCCATAGAAATGTTTTTCCTTTATCAGCTGGTATATAAGTACGATATTTCCGTTATGGATTTATTTATGTTTTCGTAAATAATGGACGGAGCGTGGCGAACAACGAGTTGAGTATGATGTGTAATAATATATATACGCTAATAGGTGCGTTCTTGAGAAAACAACGAAGAATGTTAAATAAATACTTTGGCGTAAAACACAGCTCGTACACGTGTCTCGTTGTGCACACACATAACTATATAAGTAGCCACTTGTGAGCCGAAAGCACACACGAGGCGAATCTCTCTTTCTCTATCCTTCTATTTCGGAAAAAAAAAAAAATATCAAAACGTCGAAAGTTATTGTACAGCGCGTTTTGTTTTCTTTAAAACCGCGAACAAAGTAAACGAACAACGGAGTATACACACGCCACTCGATCGCGACAAACAATAATACGGTTTTCGCAACGCGCCACTGAACACGCGAATTCGTCAAAATGTTGATAGGTCTTTGGTATAAATAAAGCGGTCGTCGAGCCCATCACCGCACAAATTTGCCAGACACGCGAATAGGACGAAACCGCACGAGGATTCAAAAAAAATTGTACTGAAATAAGTGATTCACATTTATCGCACGCAATTGATTCAGTCGCATATTTTTCAAGTGGAGGCCAAGGGAAACCGTAGCTCGGAATTTGAAGAAATTTTTGTCGGACACTTTTTTTCGTTGCTTGAGAAATAATCGTTTATAAGTGGTACGTTGCAAAACTCTTAAGACAGCAGCTATCTGGTTTTATCGTGGCTCGGCAATGCATCAGCTGCATCACAATTTTTTTTTTATTTTCATTTTTTTTTGGTCTACCTTCTGAAAACTAAAAATGTTCATGTCCCGTAGATTCACCAGGAGACAACGGGATAGAGGCACGAAAAACGGGATTGTCCCCGGCCCGATCAAAGACCTGGGGACCATAGGTCGCCTTATTATATTATATAATATTATTATCTACTATAGAGATGATATTTTTAATTACAAAAATATAAATATAAACTAAAATATAAATTTGGTTGAAGGGGCTCCCAGCTTAGCTCCAAAGCTCCAGTTACCAAAATCTAATAATATTCTTTCCATATTTTGTATACTGTCACATCAAGTCATTACAATACAAGTACATAATAATAACAATAATAACATATTGTTAATAGTAGTTATGCCTATCACCTATGCATATTATTACCAATATTATAGGTACCATATAGACACGAGATACCTAAATAATATAAAATATTATGTATTTATAGCTGAAAGAGCGTTTGAAGTTTTTTTTTTTTTTTTATCTACCACTGTGTGCGTTTATTGGAATATCCGAACCGACAAAAACAATACAGAGTCGCAGGGATGGGTTAAGACTTGAGTTTAACTACCCACTTGAGGTTTTTTCCTTTCAAAGTTTTCTGAAGCCGTTCTTTTAGCATGCGACCACGCGTACAAGTGACGATCTAATTCCGCACGATTTGTATTGGTAAAGGCTCGGGGCCCGTTTAATCCTTCAATTATAACCGGATCAGTATACAAAATAAGTGAGATTACAATCGATATTTATTATATTATTATGCGTATACACGCCGAGTAGTCTGTTTGGATTATTATTATTATTATTACTATTATTAGCAGTCGCACGAAAACTACAGGTGTCCCGTGAGGATTTACTCATTGCGATATCTCCTGAAATAATGGAGATATCGTAGTTATGTTTTTTTATTAAGACTCGCAGAGGTAAGCACTACAAATATTTTATTTTTAATTAAATTAAATTTTTTAGTAAAAAAGTTAAAAAAATTATTTTTTTATTTTTTTTTTTTTGAAAAAATTGAAGATAGCCATTCTATAGAGTATATTTTTGTGAACATTTTGAGCTTTTAACATTTTATTTTCATTAATCTCATGATTTTTAATAATTTTTTAGTTTATTAGTAAAACGTCAATAAACTGGTTTTTGTCCGGGCGGCGAGTCCCCCTCTACGGCTAATGAGTAAATCCTCACGGGACACCCTGTATATCGGCAGCGATTTCCATCCGATATAGGTATACCCAGGTACTACAATATTTAAATATTCAATTCCCTCACTCCATTAATATTTTTATGCACAGCGGTGTGTGTATAATATTATGATCGGGTAGGTACTTCACAAGTCGAACGTAATTAAATCGCGTGAATCCGGACAAAAAAAAATTAAAAAAAATTACACGTGTTATTGTAATATATTCGCCCCGCGTAATGCTATCATATTAATGATGAAGAGAAAACAATTTCCACCACACTGTGAGTTAAAACCGGAAATAATTGGATTGCGTTCCGGTCGCCTGGAATTGAAATTTTAGTAATTAAACATTTTTTTCTCCCATCTTTTTTTTTGTTATGTTTTTCATTACCTGCACGTTATAAAACAATTACTCTTGCCGCATGCAGTCGAAAACTCTTGGAAAATATAGCATTAGACAACTCATTTTTTTTTTAATTTTACAACTTTTAATAGGATAAAAATATTAGGCATCGATGTAAGTTTATAGGATTCGTAACATTGATTTTATGCAGCTTACGTTCATTTTTGATGAGGTTTTAAAAGTTTAACAAAATACAGTGTAAACATATAGATTGTCGATATCGTAATAAAGAATAAATAACCGCAAAACTAGCTCTGTTTTATGTTGGGTTTTGACTAGGTCGATGTAACGGATGTGTCGCATTTCAATTCAATGACAATCAATCATTGTACACGAAAAAACGATTCCGGTCAAGGGATAATATTCTAGGTGGATATTATTTATTTATTTCTACGGACAGTTTTATAATATTGATATTATTGTTATTAACTACTGTAATTTCTTAATTATAGATAATACCTATATAGGTCGATTAAATGTTCGCCGAAAATAATATTAGGCAATCCTTACTAGTAACAACTCAGTACCCATACGTACTGCAGGCAACTGGCATGGGATAGTGTCGATTGGTTCGCCGTATAAATAGCTAAAGATTTGACTAAATATTTTTAAAATTACATTTTGTGTGTATGAATAGTGTCAATACAAATAGAAGTCAAGTGTCTACTGCAGTTATTACTTTCTGCATTGCATCATGAAAACGAAATTGATGTAGACGAAAACTAAATTGGGTTGCGTTTAATATTCCCGTTTTCTCGCTTCAACACTTTTGACACCCAAAATTCCAACTGGATCAAATTAGCTACCTCCCTTCATTTTGAAGGTCGACGAAAACGTTCTGCTCCGAAACGTGACATTATATAGTATCAGACCCACAAAAATACACAAATCGTTGTAATACCAGTATACTTATACATTCAAGTACTCAACACAAACTATAATCGTATTTATTATTGCATTAGATACTTATTTAAATCTTGATATATCTCTCGTGAAGTGAAATGTCACGACTTGTTTGTACTTAAAAACAACAACTCGAAATTTAAAACTATATCTGGAAATCTGCATGGAAAAAATAATCTTATTTTCACCTACGAATATACTCTTACACTTTAAATATGTATTAATAATTTCATTTCGCAATATTATCACATACAACATACATCATTAGCTACATATATAGGTAACATATTTTTTTATTCTTCTAATTTCTATGTGCGAATAATAATTAACTGTTATATTTCAAACACGAAATCCTTGATAAGTTAAATATTAGTCGCATTTAATGTCGAAAAGAAATTCACTTGGTGTATTGATGCTTTAACAGCGATTGATATAATATTGAAAATTCAATAATCGACCCACGACGCAACTTAGTTACTTTTAATAATATTGTTATACTTTTAATAAAACACAGTATGGGTGTAATAATAACTTTGACATAAAACTTATATTATTACTAATTCTGAAACTAATTACTTTTACAGTTTACAAAATGATTTCTTCTTGGGAAATTTAAATGGTCTTATTTTTCTACCATAATGTTCAATCACGTTTAATTTTAATTATTTTAAAACCCTGACCTTTATTTTTAATTGAATTAAATTTCCATTTATTGATTATCTGATTATAATTTATGCTACATTGTATTTTAGTAATATTGTAAAAAAGTTGATGATAAATATAAATTAGGTAGGTATTTTTTTGATGATTTCAAGTTTAGATATGAGGAGTAAAGTAGCAAGAGATTTACTGTAATATTTAATATTTGTGAAGTACCACCTCACTCACCTAATTTTTAAATGTTTCTAAATGCAAAATGATTCGTCTATTATTTGATATTCTCCAATAGGTAATACAACATTTCCATACAATTATTGTGCTTCAAATTATCAAATTTAAAATACTAGTTGTTATATTACACCCTAAACTCGATAGCGGTACTGGCTTCACTAATAAATATAATATAGACAAATAAAGGGAAGCACAAATTCTAAAATAATGCACGAATCTCACATTTTCTAAAAAAATTGCACTTAAATTTAATACTTTTTGAAAAAGTGAATGACCCGTTTGATTTTAAATTTATCACTCTGTGTAGGTAATAAAAATGTTTGAAAATTATATTATTTTACATATACAAAATCATTAATTTTTACAATGGATTAGTTTAAGCTCGACTTATGCATTGTTTCACACGGTGTATACTGTATCAGATTTAATTTCATGCAAATAATTTGCTGACTCTTCAGCTTGGCTCACTTGGCTGGACATATATGTGTATATAGTATATTATGTTCTACGAACTTGAATATTTTTCATGAACTCAAGTTAGGTCAGGCTGACTAATATAGCCACCTGATTATTCGTAAACGCCAAAAACTAGGAAGTTATGTGAAATTGTAATTGAAAAATTATTCTTTACTGATAAACAAAATGCAATTGCCATGGGGGAAAAAACACGGTTTGATTCGGAAAACAGATAACCCTAAAGTATACACGATAATCATAATCAAATAAGGATAAGATTTGTCGGAACCGTAAAAACCCAAAACTACCCTTTTCTCAAAATACAGAAGTTATACGGTTTCTATTTTTTAAATAAGCTAAATATGATTACGGTTTAGTGGAGTACCTATATAGTTTCGGTGTCATCGTTTTCTAATACATTCAAAACATATTTTTACCGCCGGTAAAAATATCTCAGGTTTATGATAAACCTGGTAACCCCGAGGATAGAAAAAAATCATTTGTAGATTTTACCGGTCCAGTGAAAATAGTTTATGTCATTTTTGCAACCAGGTAAAATAGTCAAATAATTCCACGTGATCACACCCTTACGTCTTTGGCATAATCGTCATCGTAAACTGTGTACTATCGTAAGATTATATTATAAATACAATGCTTTATTTTATAAATGTTATCATCATGTTCGGGCGTGGTGAACTTGACATTTTTCCGAGGCTAGTCTGATATATTTCCACCCACTCTGCACAGCACCAATAACCCGATAAAAGCATTCGCCGTCATATTAATTGTAATTACATGTCGTAGTTATTAACTGAAATACTAGGGTCGATACTAAATTATCACCTATTGGCCATTACCCACCATCCACACCCTCCTGGAAACTCAGAGGTCTCGATTATCCCTTTGGCCACGCCACTGATATTGACATATCGTATACCGTACATAGCCACAAGCAATTTATTGCACTTCGCCCCAATAGTGTGGTCACAGGTCCGAGATGTATATATGTGACATGGCTATACAGTATGCGCCAAAACAGCATACAAATTTATATTTAACCGCTGGTAGGTATATTTCTGTTGGTGTAAAAATATCGAAGGTACCTATTACCTACATCGTATATAGGACATGCTTGTGATGCACTTTTGGTGCATCATCGCTGCACTGAACGACGCCCATCTGTACTGCAGTGGTGCAGTTAACGCAGAAATAATACGAAAATAATAATATACAATGTATACGTACGAACGATGGTAAAAACTGGGCCCGACGCATACAAATCGGTTTGAAATGGTTTAAAATACTTCAAATTATACGAAAACGTGCTGCAGGGGTTGTTTTATTTCTACAAATGCATCAAATCAAAATTACGGAACTGGTGCATTGCGACTATCATTGGTTATAATTTAAAATTTAAACAGTCGGATACGTTCGACAGTATGTTAACTCTTCCGCATTTGCACGACATCATTAAATATTCGGTGGCACAGAATACCAATACAACCACTGCCGTATGTGTTGGCGATTTCGATACATATATTTGAACCCATATTAAATGAAGTCCTACCACGGGCCACCGATTCAGACATTTTTGCAATTCCATTAATGTTAAATATATATATATATTCAGATTATCATAAATCTTGGCCAGTTGACGCCGGCTCAATCGATTGTAATTGCAACTATTTTGAATAAGCGAGGGATGCAGGGGGGTTAAACGAGGGAGCTCTGTCGTCGATAAATTTGTATAGAAATAAAAATCTTGGCAGTTATTTGGTTAAATGGTACATTTTAATATTACATTAGGATGGATAGTTAAATACAACGAGAATGGTTTTTTTACATATTGTGTCGCATATAAACAGAAACCATTACACAGTTGCAGTATAGCAGATGTAGATAATTAGATAACTCATTTATTATTCGAATATAATGCAAGTGTAACATAAGATTTTTCGCTGTACAAAGTGTTTTTTGTGTTTTAGTTGTATTCAATATTTACAATATATAAGTACTATTTGAATTTTGATTTTACATTTTACTGTTTATGAATAAAGACGTTTGAATTGACATTGTAGAATTCGATTTATAACATAATTCTGCAGGTAACGACAATGCTAATATTATAATTTGTATGTAATAACTTATTTTAATAGTAATGTTATAGTAACAAAGAAAATGTTATTACATTCATTACACGAATTGCATTAAATTATATTCCATACTTACCCTGTTGCAATATTATACTCGTATAATATGTTATACCCATTTGATAAAACTTATTACGAAAATGTCACAGGTTATTTGTTATAGGTACTTGTTTGAATATTATTATGTATTAATACAAATAACTTGACAATGACGTGTTGACTAGTATTTTATTGTTTTTTATTTTAAAAAGCCAACAGGTCAAAGTATTATTCTTTATTATTATTTTTTAACAAATGACACGAAAAAATGCTGCAAAGCAGAGTTCTCCAGAGTTAGTACATTTTTATGGGAAGGTAAATTCGACCAATAGATTATCCTATAATTATCATAGGTTTATATTACCTCCTGTAAAAATATACTAAGTTCATTTTATCCCCAGCACAAAAATCAGTGTGTAAAAGTAGCTTGTTACTAATATCTACTTCAATATTACCTATATATTTTTTTGAACTTAGTCCGGCGACTGTTATCTGTTGTAGGGGTTATGAACTTCGCATAACACAGCTGTCGTGATTGCTAAGGTTGTTGCGGTAAGGTGTTGTTACATATCTTAAGCAAACACGTTTATGTGTGGTAAGGTTTTTACTAGGTACTGCGAATTCTGGTGGTCACCCATCCGGGAACTAATAGCAACGGGCGTTACTTACTCTCAGTCGCATAGCGCGTCTGGTAGCAGCCAACGTTCCAAGCCACAATATTATATTATATCTCCTTTAATCGTTATTATTATTTAATTGGTTTTCACGATGTCGTACTTTTTTCTTTTAGTGCAATCCTTTTAACTAATTGGTAGGTATTATTTTGGAAATAAATATTATGTGTTGTTGTACTTAGTGTACTCCCTATAACCCCTTTTCATTTCCTAAAGGAATTAATATTAATTTCTTTACATGTTACCTTTATACTCCGTATAACTAGGTATAAGTACTATATTGAATTTTATTCTCAAAAATCACTACCCAATTGATCTTTTTTTGCCCTTTCTATTCATTTTCGCACCGTTGGTTATATATTATTCTCGTCAAGCAAGATAAAACAGAATAAATAATAAATGTATTAAAATATTCTACACGTGGCTACCTTTTGTTGTTTTACCACGCTTCACTTACAAAACACAAATATTATCGAACCGTAGATACGGTTTGAACGTATTTTTATATTAAAGTTTGAAATATTCAATATTTATGAAAATAAATATAAATCAAATTTATAAAATATGCGGGCAAATAATGATTTTTTAGATATTTTATAATTTGAAACAAAATAGAAACATATACCTAAACTCAGCCGGTTGAAATATAAAATATAGATACCTTTAATCTTCACAAGTATATTAGTAAATACTAATTTAATTAAGCAAATTTAAAATAATATTACTACACCTGTAGTAAATTTGTGTATCGTAAATTATATATACCTATACGTCCTACATAATATATATAATATAAATATTATATTTATGATATATTATGATTTATCGTAAAAACGTACACTATACATTATGCACGTTATTTCGTTATTTTCATACGTATTTAGTTGGTTTATTTTCAATTACAATTTTTTTTTATATTCTTTAAGCGTCAACTACATGTTTATTAGATTATAGTTGTCAAACAGTTGGACTTGGATTATTTTAATACATGGAGAGATATTTACATTAGATTTTCATTATATTAAGTTGTACAGTTCAATTCTTTTCAAGAAAGTTATTATTTTTTTGGTATCTTCATAGGACCCCTTCGTATAGGAAATTGACATTCACTCTGTGAATATTGTACAGTAGATAATTATGCTTTTTGTCGTGATGACTGTGTTCCATGAAAGACATATGGGAGGCTCCGTTTTTCCCATCATGTGTAGCTCTCGTGTGACCAATTCTGAGTCCGTTTAATGTGACTTTTTCTTTACGGATTAAACTGTTGAGTTTTGGGCAAGAGTTCAACTGAATAACAATTATTACAAGTTAACAGTCAGACATTTATTTAAGACCCTTTTAAGTTTTGTTGGTTTTTTTAAAATTCAGTATGATTATAAATACATGTAATTTCCATGGTAAAAATGTATAATATTATTGGCAATTTCTATAATTTAATGAAATTTAGACCTAATACAAACATCTATCCGACGACAGTTTTATTATTATTCATAGGTACTTAAAAAATTTTATTTAAAAAAACGGACATCTGTGTATAAACTATACCTATTAAATTAATCAAAAAAAAAAGCAACATTATTTTTATTATTATTCAAAGATACTTTCGGCAGCAGTGGCTATTGGGAGCAGTGATCCGCAGAAGTTATCTATTTAAATATGAATTACACGCAGTTCACCGTCCGTTGGAAATTTACAAATACGCGATTGTGTATATAGCCAAGAGAAACAATAAATTGGCATTGACAACGAATTTAAAGATGACAGAGATAGTGTAGGGGTCTTGATTGAGCGATTCGGCCACGATTCCTAAAGCTTTGAATTGTTTCTGACCTAAGCGTACAGAAGCTATACACATCACGACAGTCGGTGAAAATAGCTTTGATGTTGATTTGAACCCCAACAATGGGTGCATGCTGGGAAATCCTTTTTGGCCATTTGCAACTTTGACATAAGCTTTTTGATACGAAATGATTGTTCAACCCCGTGCCGTAGTATTGATAATATTTTTCTTTTTGTGTCCAAGAATAAAACACTCAGACTGTACCGCAATGTTGTTTTACTGAATAATTTAGATTTAAGTACAGTTATTTTTCACCGTAGATTATACTTATAACGATGATCCAAATTTTGAATAGTTTATCTAAGTATGTAATTGATATTAATGTAAACGTAGGCTAATGACAGCAAGCAGCCAAAGCTTTTGTTCTTATAAAATAAAAAAAAAAATTCAAATCTAAGAATTGTGCAAATACATTTGTTTTCGTAATATACTTGATTTACTTGACAGTTCGAAAATAATTAATAATATTAGAAAGAACTACAGTTTCTGTCCAAGAATAGGAGATATAAAATACTTAAGTATAAGAACAATAATTATGTTTAAGATTGTTTTAATAATCGGGGGTATGATAATAACTGAAGAGTTATAATTTTGTACGTAATGGTATAATATAGCATTTTTTATGGTTAATTTTTCTAAGCTGTATGCTTAAAAAAATTAATTATTTTGTTCAACACATTCAGCAACTCGGGACTTTAATACAATATATTATTATATTAAAATCAGTTTATGAAATATATAATAGTGCGCATCACTGGAATATAATACGACATATTATTCAATATTGGTATTTGATAAAATTATAAATTGGACACAGACTTTGTTGATTTCTTTTTTTTAGTTTACGAGACGTGCAGTGACGGTTTGTTAGGCTGAGGTCTTATGGTGAGGGGCTTGTGACCGTATTTTGTGTTTAAGTGTAGATACATTAAATGGCTGTGGTGACAATACAATTGACGACGAAGTGGGAATTATAAGGGAGTAGTTTTAACGATAGCCACTGGGAACCGGGTAGGAATCAATACTGGACAACAGCGGAAGCTGGTGACCACTGCGAAAGAGTGATAGCCTTAGGAGTCGCTTCTAAACCGTGCGTCCAGGACAACACTACGGTAATGTAATTAATTTTAAGTTAAGTCGAGTTTGGTATCAGTTTAAATAACGATTACATAATATTATATTCTAATAGATGTAGTTGAACAATGTATATCATATTAAATTAAAATGGTAGGTAACTCGTATCTATATACCGGCCGAGTTAGGGACTATCGCCCATCTCCTGGGCCCTAGGTAGGCCTCGTTAACAGAGGAAACTTTGCAGGCACAAGCCCAGTTTTCAAACGATAAAAATACCAGAGATATAATGTGTGAGAGAGGACCTAACACAAATTAGCAAATTCATTTTCCGCAAAGGTAATTGTAATGATTTAAAGTTAAACTATAAATAACGAAATGCATTGCAGTGGACAAGTCCATAAAATAATACGTTAAATGCGGGTGTGACTAAAAATACATTCAAATTTTATTCTTATTATTCCACAAAGGAATCTCTTTTTTTAATTAAAAAATATATATACCTATATACATAACTATTAGAGAATTTTTAATTTCAGTTATGTCATTGTTACTTTTATAAACATTTAATTTATAACATACACAATAAAGGAATTTTCTAATAACAGGTGCATAATAATCCTATAGTTTTTCGTATTAAGATAATAGTACAGTTTTTCTTTTTTTTTTTGTCTAATGGAAGAGTAATAAATAAAAACACCAAAGACTTAACAGTGTTGACAAGTGCTAACAGTGTATGTTGCGGCTTAATGAAATGTGTTGGGAAATACTTTTATATCCAAACATTTTAATAGGTACATATTATAACAGTAGGTAGGTACAAGTGGTACAACACTTTGTGTTCAAAAGTTTAAGCATATTAATTTAATATACATACTCAACGGTAATGTATGGTTGAATTTTAAGTTTTGTAAAATTTTCGAATCTTTTAAATCTTCAACAATAAATTCTGATTTAGTTCGTTTTTAATAAACCGTAGCTTTATATCGTTCCGAATCGTACGAACCCCAACTACATGCAGTTGCTTAGATACTTTATGTAAAATATCGTTTTCCCACACTGCGATAGGGCTAATAAATTTTAATTTTCAAACACAAACAAATATCTATGGTTGTCTGTTATGTCACGAAAATCAGTTTTACAAAAGATATATTTTAGTGCGTCAGTAAGTTGGTTTCATTTAGTTTGAGTATTGATCTTCTCGTTTTGACCCGTTTTGTTTGTGAACATTTTCTACTTAAGTAAAATATTAACGAACGAAATTTTTAAGTTTATCATAAGCTCAGTATTTTTAATCGGATATTATTGAACAAACGATCTTTATATGTAAATCAAACATTTTATTATGTTCAAGATAGCTTTATTTGACGATTTCGACTCAATCTGATTAATATTCAATAAACATTTTGAATTTGTATCAATGTACTATTGTATACATTAATTTGTATATAATATTATAATATTTATGACTGATTAAAGTGGGTAATTATTGGTCGTTTGTGTCGTTCAAACTCTACAGAAAAAATCGTAAGACGATTTCTTTGCAGATTGAGTATTATCGATTCAAACAATTAATAGTAACATACCTATAATAGGTATAATAAAGGCATAAAGGACTATACACCGAGTTTCATCTATAGCAGACATATTCGTAGGTACGCATAAAAACATTGAGCTCGTAATATTATCCATCATAAGCGATTGGTTTGAACATTGTAATGTATTTTAATTAATACTTTTACTAAAAAAAAAACCGACTGTGATCTCATTAAAGGCTGCGATGAATATTATGAACGATGATATATAAGTTGTTATAAATTCGTTAAAACATACCTCTCGTCAAAATATTAATATAAAGTTTGAATATTTTAATACTCGCTTCGTATTCATGGTATTCAGGCATATATATTATATTTTGTAAAATAAGTAAATAAATCGCGATGATGGTTCTACGCCAAAAACATATTTAATAAATGCAGGATTTATAAACTACAATAATATATATAACTAATGTATAAATTTCAAAAGTAAATGTACCATCATAAAATGTATTGTAGTAAGTAAAAAGTAAAAATGTCCAGTACTTTATTTAATAATTTGGAAAAAACTATGCCATTTTCAAAACATATTTGGATTGATTTTATGCTATTGTCTATATGTATACCACCAACTTATTCACATCGTTCTACTGTAAGTCTGTATAGATTTAAAAAAGTTAATAACAATAAAATATACTACTATATAATAGTTAAAAATTAATATTATAATAAATGCAATGATTTTGTAAAAAATTGCTTCAGCCTACAGTATTGTACTTAAATATAAATAAAATAAATTACTATATAATAACAATAAAACTTTATAATTTTTTAAAAAATAAATTCAGACATTATACCAACCCATATATTATATTAATAAGACATCTATGGATAAATACAGAATAGGGCATATA
Source organism: Macrosiphum euphorbiae (assembly GCA_949089665.1). NCBI lineage: Eukaryota > Metazoa > Arthropoda > Insecta > Hemiptera > Aphididae > Macrosiphum > Macrosiphum euphorbiae. Next base: position 154,783,719 of record CARXXK010000001.1, on the reverse strand, counting down.
ATATTATGAATATTTTAACACAATAACAGTTAACAATTAAATATACTAATGAAACTATATTGTAATACACTATAATACCTATACGTATCTAAGAGATTGGTTAAATATTATAAATATGTATTATAGATAACAGTGAAGATGAGAAGAATTTAATTAAAAAATATATAATAATAGAGTTTCACGGTATAATAATATGATAATTTATTAGTAATGAGATCATGTGGATGACCGCATTTAAGGCGTATTTGAAGTGGTGGGCGTATACTATGTAAATTAAAATTGATCGAGCCTGTTGATCTATGTGACCTATGGAAATTTACAGCCAGGACTCTTTTCTTGATTATTTTCGTTGATTTGAAGGTTTTTTTTTTGTAGGGCTTCGTTATGTGTGAACTACTATGCTTTTATTATTAATCTAAGGCAGTATCGGCAACGGGTGGGCAATTTTTTGTTGGCCGCACCATATTATTGTTCTTTAAAGATATTAAATTTTTAAATTTTATTTTTGTTCAATAATATTTTTCATATTATTTTCAATATAATTTAGATGTTTTGTACTGCAGCGATTAGTATAGCCCTTGATCACGTCCGCATGTTTGGCTGTGTGCGTTTCTAATAGTTTCACTTTATGAGTAATAGTCCAGACATAATTATAGATACTAAAAAAGAAAAAATTGTGATAATATTGGATTTTTAATGATTCTTGGTTTGATTTATACTATTTATGTAATACATTTCAGGCACAGAAATCGTATTAATTCACAATTTTCCATCATAGTTTTTAATTAATTTTTTTCTTAAAACCAATTATTTTCTGTAATATTTGTATTTTTATACTTATATTTCCATACAATTATTAGTATTAGGTATATCATATCTACCATTTTTTTTTTATTCTTGTGCGGCCCTCTATGAAAAGTTGAAAACAAATATGGCCCACGTGGATAAAAAGGTTGCTGACCTCTGCTCTAAGGACTTTATTTTAAACATTAAAATTGCTTACTAATTTACTATGTGTGTAGCTGAACCCCAGTTACACCGGATAGGACAAGCGTAGGTGACTGCAGAGGCGGTGGAGGCGGAGTATTGGTCGTGTAGTGGAGGTAGGTTAGGTTAGGTAGCTTATATTATATCAATATTCAAAATTGTTTGTGTACATCTGACTTTTCGTTTATTATTGGAAATAAAATGGAGAGTGTGCTTGTTGAAGTTTAGTTGAAATATTCAAATTTACGAGGCCACCGAGGTTAGCATCTTGTCTAATGTAATACCGAGAGGTGTTTGACAGTCGATTGCCCAGGAATGGACTCGTTTTCAAATTGTAGAGGTAGTGGAGTGAAAAGCGCGGTAACCTAAATATGACACCTGTGCTTCTTGAATCGTTGATTTGGATTTTCCACCTTTTAAACCAGTTTGATAACCTAACCTTAAGGTGATCTCGTAGGTTGTTGGTTATCGTTTCAATATTACGGGATACAACCACAGTACTAGTAGGCATAATATAATAAAATACACTTAAAATTAAATATCGATACAAAAGGTAACATATTACTTATAATCTTATGGGGTGAGAGGGGGGGATTTTAAAGTATTACTTTGTATTGTGTTAGTAGTATTGGTTATATAATACCCAAATGTCACTGCGTGCATCCGAAAATTAAAAGTTTATTGTGTGGCACATAACTATATCTTATGTGACTACTTATAAGTTGACTATATTATGCATAGACACGAGCATATTGGTAATATATGCTGACAGATCGTCTTCGCTCAAAATCGTTTGTAGTATCCTATGATTTATTATTTATTTTGAATTTAATGCATATATTATATTACAGCGAATGACTCAATGACAAGATACACTCAACACCTACAACTGTACAGAACCGCTGTTCTTATCATTCCCTTCCCCCTTTTCACTTTAAGGCTTTTGAATTGGCTTGTGATAATTACAAAAAAATAATTCTTACACCTTTCATTTGATTTGAACCATATCAGTTTTAGTTTAGTCTGTTTATTTTAAATTTATGGTTCTTGTTCAACATTTTTATAATTATTTATTCTGGATGAATATGTATTATGAAAAACTACTTGACGTAATATTGTGACTAATAAAATCACTATTTTTATTTGTTAAATGGAAATAATTTGGTCGTCAACATGCGCGATAAATGATAATATAATTTAAAAGTTTGACATCATAATATTATAATACATGTTATTCTAAGTAGTGAATTTAAATAGATTTTATTCAATCTTTAAAATAATATTTTTTTTTGTGCTATCTTTAGAGAAATTTGTTCATACTTTAAGAAACATTTTGCCACAGTTTCATCATTTCAGGACGGTCCCAAAGGAATTTCAAGTGAGTCATTATTCATTTCAAGATATTCCCACTACTGTACCTACATTAGTTGTTTTAGAGTAAACTATATGAGAGGAAAAATGATTTTTTCCAGAGAATTGAGAATAAAACGCTTCTTACGTAAATTTGAGGTTATAAATTAAACCTGTCATATGATAGAAGTTTTGAAGTTCTGAATCTTGTATTTTTCTACGTCGAAACATACACATTAATTATTTTGAATGTTATGGCACACTTCATTCACCTGTTACTATAATAACATAATGGGGCTCATCTTGTAAAGTGTTAAAAAGTATATTTCCAACGACCGAGACAAATACACAACATTGCATTTTTTTCTCTTAATTTTAAAATACAATACGAGGTAGGTAAAATTTTTTTTTTATTGTGGGTACCTAATATTATTGTTTTCAATAATAAAATATAGAACGTTCCAATAAAACAAGTTATGGGTATATTTTTATTAAACGTATAAGATGCGTACACACTATACCTACACACTGCTAATGGATATTATACGTCTTATACAGGTACACTCATGATAATAATATTTTATTGGATTTAAAATAGATTTTTATCATACTTATGAATAGTAATATGAATTACAGCTGTCATTGTACTTATAAAAGTATACAATGTTGTAATAATTGTTTGTACCCCATACATTTTTCTGCTAAACGAAAATTGTTTTAAAATGTATTTGTATGGAAATTGTATTGTTAAAATATTATAATCGAAAAGAATATTATTCAAACAAAGAGGAAAATGAAATAAAAATGTATGTAGGTACACCTTTACTAATTTAATTACCTTTATATTGAAAAATAAAACCATTAAAGTGCCTACAATAAATAAATAAAGCATTTCCGTGTTTTTCAATCTATTTGAAATACAGTTGACAAAAACATTTGAAGTCAAGGAATATATAAATGCAAATTTAATTACAAAAACACAAAACTAGTTATCTAATGTTTTTATTCATGTAATATATTATTATCTGATTAATGCCATTAATTTACAATTCAAGTACGGCGTGTTAAGAGTTAAATGGGTTTAAAAATTCTCCACTTCGACTAGATTTATGAAGTGTTCGATATTTTGTTGATTATATTATTGACGTTTTGGTATGTCTAACTTTTGTTTGCAAGAATAGCCTTATTGGTCATACCCAAAAACGTTGACATACCATTGGGAAATTCAAAAATGAATAATGTTTAAAAAAATAGCATTTATAATCAGATAATCGTTAGGTATCATTAAATTGTAAGCACAATGCAATTATGAGCGTTTAAAATATTATTTAAATATATACGAAAATAAAGTTTAAACGATACGTATAACAAATGTTTCGATGTCAGTGTAGTTGTAACGCATTAAAAAAAAAAAAAAAATCAATCAATTTGAACATGCCATATTATTCTAAAACTGTATCCCAACCGAATAATATATTATTATTATTAATCATTCAGGGTTCAATTGTTATTATCGATAAAAAAAAAAATGAGATTTGAGACTGCATGTGAAGTCCAAGAGTAATGATGAATGTATATACGTATAATATATTCCAAGTATTCCACGCGCATGCGCATAAATGCATAATGCGAGTGTTGGTCGGTGTTATACACGCCCAAAAAAAGTAATTTCACTGCGTAGGTATTAAAATAATGGCTTTTCGTCGTTATTGTTATTCGATTTTTTTTTCTCTAAAACATTATTAATACTATATTCGATCTATACTTGAACTTTGGTACCTATAGTTAGTATTTGCCGCAGTGTTCAATAAGGGACGTAGGTTTAATACATGTTATAATAATATTCGTGCACAAGTACTTATTGAAAACGAAAATCCAGTCACGTTGATATTCAACAAAATATAGTGATGTTCAGGTATCAGTTTTTAACATTCGAGTACAAAAAAAAAAATGTGGAAAATAACTCGACATGAACTTATTTTATTATAATATCATGTTCTACAGTAGTAGAACGTTTACAGACGTTTCCTTTTTTTTCATATCGGTGTGAAAGACTTGGAGATAATTTTTATTAAATATTCACTTTTTTTGACTAGTATAGTGGAATGACGTCGCTTATACACCGATTACATCTTCAAGTTTCGTCACGAAAAATAAATCCTATAGACATTTTACGAGGTCCGTTAAACAATTATTCGGAGTTTCCGTTCCGTTTATTAATCACTCGGGGTTCAATTCAAATATTATCAATAATAATAATAATAAAAAAAAAAAAAAAAAATGAAATTTGAGACTGCCCGTGAACATTGTGAAGGCCGAGAGTAATGATCAATGTATAATAATATATTCCATTTCCATGCAAATAAATGAGTGAGTGTCATTCGGTGTTTCACGCCATAAAAAAGTAATTTAACTGCGTATTATGATAATGGTGTTTTGTTATTGTTATTTGAGTTTTTTTTTCAAAAATATTAATACCATTCGATCTATACTCGAACTTTAGTCATTAGTAGGTACTACGGTCGTTACGAATACGGTTTCAATGCATATTAAGTATTTGTAACTAAAAAGGAAAATCTAGTGACAAGTTTCTACAAAATATATAGGGTTGTTTGAGTGTGCCAAAGACTTAGATTATTTTTACTAAACATGATTAATCAGATATCAGATATAGATTAAATACATAATATTTGTAAGAGTACTGAAAAATAAATCTAGTGAAAAAATATGTCCACAAAATATAGTGTTGTTAATAAGTTTTTAATACCTAGCAAATAACTCAACACAAACTTATATTTTATCATCGTTGCATAACTTTCGCAGACTTTTCACTTTTCAAATCGGCGTGAAAGCGACTTAGATCATTTTTACTAAGTATAATTTCTCATTTGTAGCGGAATGACTCGTTGACGTTTACACATTTATATATACCTTCGCCGACTTGTTACATCTGCAAATTTCGTCATTGAAAATAAATCCTATACACACATTTTATGCTTTATCCGTTAAATGTAAAAAAAAAAAATTTAATAATGGCTGACCGTCAAAAATATAATGTTTTAAACATGACTCAACGTCGGTTAAGATAATATTAGTGTATGCATCCGATTCCGTTTTTAAGTTGTTATTCCCAAGTTTACAATATTTGTTTTGATTATGTAGAATCAACTGCGAGAAATAAAACAGCTGTTTCCACAGCACGAGCTACGAACTCTGCCTCGGCCCTTTTCCCGTATTTCTTTCATTAAAAAACCGTGTACGACTTAAAGTAATTCGAACCGTGCAGCTCACTTTAATTCCGAGTGAATGAGATTTATAATATTCACACCGAATTTAGCTATAGCCGAGTCGTCGTTTCTGGAACACTGATCGAAGAACCTTACATCCACGACAAATATTGAACTATAAAATATAATATTATTATACTTGTGACACAACGGCAACAATAATGATAATAACAATAATATGTCCCCGAGTTTTTATATCGACTACGAAATCGGTTCAACTCGCGGTTATAAAATATATATAGAACGTATAATAATATACCGTGACCGTGGTTTAACCGTACCCATACATTTCAGTCCGTGTTTAACTGAATGCTCGATCGTTAATCAGTATATCTATATGTCCCTGGAAACTTTGAAATGTGTCGTATTCATTATTGTTATATATTCTAATGGATAATTAATTAAATAATATACAGGAACAACGACCAGCGGTGATCGTTGTTGGTCGGGCTGAGGTATAAAAAGTCACGTAACAATATCTTCAGCACAGTGAAATCGAAACAGACCCGAACGTTGCCAATTAAATTTAATGAAAGTGCTCCTACGCAGCTCTTAAGTTCTTGAGAATAATTCATTGTTTCGAGATTTCCATTAATGTACTAAATGAAACCGAGAGAGTGAGTTTAAATGAAATGTGTACTTTAAAAATAATATTTTTATCCTGTTATCGGAATGCCAATTAATATTGTTTGTTTTCGAATCCAAATCTAATTACAAGTTACAATCTGAAGAAAAATGTTGATTTCATTTAACTATTGTGTCCAGGCTATTGTTATCCATATTATATCAACAATGGCGCTCAACGCGTTAAAAAAAGTACCAAACATAAATTAGGTGTACAGGTACCTATTATTCATTAGAATTAAAGAAAGAACCTTCGGGGTTACTATTTTCACTGTGAAACTCAATAACACCTTAAAATGATATTATATTATATAATATATTATACCTACGTTTTATTCGATACACGAATATACGAAATGAGTTTTTATTATAGAATTATTTATTTGGGGTAGAAAAAAATTTGAAAATAAAAACCGTGCTATATATCAAAGCCATGGCACACATTTGGTAAATTGAAAACAGGTTAGAATTAAGTATAAAATATGTCTATCTTATGTCGTAGTTTATGTACACACTCCAAAGCTAACTATTACCTACACATAATTTATAGTAAAAACATTGATTAAATTATCAAACTCCGTTTTAAAATTAAATTTATTATTGCGCGAACTGAAACATGCCTTAAAATTTCTTCAATTATACATTAATTATAGTTAAACAAAATAAATGTTGCCGGAGTCGTCTTATTTGAATGCGAATGCTAAACGGTTGAGGTTTCGTCGTGCAATTTAATCACTCTAAATAAATTAAAGAAAATTACTGACCTAAAAGACAACGCTATTTCAATATTATAATTTACCATTTTGTACTGTTAACTTTTAATTTACAATATTAATACAATTCTTCTACGGTATAATACGTACCTATGTCAAGTTTGAAATATTATGAAGTTATATTAGATAAAAAATAATATTAAAAAACGTAAATTGTTCTAATTATAGCTATTATATTGATATGTGATATTTCAAATTTGAGTTTATGTTATTTTCGTCATCGTTATTGAACAATGAAACGCCATATTATTTTGAACTCAAATAGTTCCTAGCTTTGTAAGATAATATAAATTTCAAATGTTGATTTTCCAATTTTAAACTTTTCCAGCGAAAAAAATAGAATGGTTTTTATAATTTATGACAAATCAATAAGCTAGACGTATTGTTTAATGTAACTCCTTTATAGCTATATTTTGTATTTTTTTTTTAAATGATTATAACCTATGTATTATTATTAATTATTTAGGTATCATATTACATTATATAATATTATTATGTTTATATTTACCTATGTATAATATGTGTGCAAAACCTAAATATTATTTTTGCATATATTTATATTAAGTAGTTATGCATTATAATTTCTAGCACATCATTCATAATAATTATTACTTAATAAACAATATTAAACAATTCTATTCAAACAAAAATAATTTCAAGTTATAAGCCGTTGTCGTTAAAAAAAAATCGAATATCATTTACAGAATCGTTTTAGCTAAAATTGATTTTATTTCAGATGAGAAAAAAAATCAACTTGAGTCTTCGTTTCTTTTTTTATTTTTTATTGTAAAACGATCAGAGACATATATTTTTTTATATTGTTTGTTCGTAAGCGATTGAATTTCTTTTACAAATTGGAACACCTGTGAACCATGAAGGCATGAACCCATTCCTCGTGCCTTCGTCTAACATTTCATTTTTATGCATTCAAATAAATTATCTTTTGATACACGGGCAGGTAATTTCATTTTAGCGATCAAAATGGAAACGCATTCTTCCGATAAGATATCACAAAGGCATCGCCTTTAATAGCTTATTATTATTATTATTATCATTATTATGTATTTATTTGTTTTTGGTCACATTTCTTCATGGATATTATTTTATAAGCCACGTAGAAGGGTTGAAATAACAAGAAGTATTGAACCCATAAATAAGTCCCAAATGGACCATAATAAGGATACTTTTCACTGCATGCCAAGTTTACAACAGTGCAAACTTTTTATCCTTATTTTAGATTTAACTTTTCATTTTATTTATCTTCATTATTATTTTTTTGTTTTTAATTCAATCGACCCAATTTTCAGTAAAACAATAAATTATCACTGATAATAATATATCCTAGCTAACGCGACATTTTTGAAATTGCGATAAACCAATTATGGAATTAACAAGTAACAAATTACTAGGGACATCAAAATAAATAAATCTAATGAATATCTCCGTCACATTTTTAAATTAGCGAAATAATTTATTTTATTCGTTTTTATAGTGATAAACAAAGCGTTACGCAAAATCGGTTAGAAAATAAAAATATCCGTACACAATCCAGAAACATATTTATGTTAATATAGAATAGAATATTATTGTATAATATTTGCATGGTTTAAAATATTTACAATCAAGTAAATTATTTTAAATAATGTGCGATCTATGACTCTTTAACAATTATATTATTATTCACTCGATTTGACATTGACGTGTTTTCTTTTTTAATAATTAACTTGTGTTATAAAAAAAACTTAATTTAAATGTTTATAACGTTGTCCTATTAATAATATTCATACCTATATAATATTGATATAATTAATGCATTAAACTAAAAATAAAAAAGTAATACATATGCTACGGATATTAAATTACATTTTGAGAAACACTCAGATACAATACATTATTATACACGGTATTCATTGTTTATTTTTTGTACCATATAACAAGCAGTAGGTATAGTTTTTTGTGTTCACATTTACATTATATTATTATAGTAATTATGTACACCATCCGAAATAAGTATACGTTTGATAGTTGTACCTATAATAATATTATGGTATCATTATTATTGACAAGGGAGAATGGGTGAGAATCTAGAGGATTTACATAATAATGCATCATATTATGCACAATGACATTTTTTGTAATGGTGTGAGCGTTGTCCAGTTAGTGCTTGGATTTAAGGGTATTTTATTTTTTAGTATAAAGATACTAACAGTATAAGGATCCTAACGGTCTAGTGATCTTTTGTCAAAAGACGATAAAAGTATTACTAATTGGTCGGTCTGAATAATTTGAATATATACATTTTTTTCGAATTTCTTTTGGATTACATTCTGCACAAGTCGTCTTCATTGCTTGCTTTTATATCGATTGTCATTAATTGTTTATTGTTATAACCAAATTATTATCTACACTCGATGACTCTACTATTGATATTATTATAGAACAATTAGTAAGATTGTAGATTGCATATAAAGTTCTAAGTAGGTGCTTTAACTATAGTAAGTATAGTAGTACACTAGTAGGTACTCATCGTAATGTATTAGTTTTGGAATACATTTGAACATTAATTATATTTTAATAAAACAAATGCAATGTAATTAAATAATCAACATACAAATCATATTTAAATTTCAGATATGGACTAAAATTGAACAGTAGAAAAGAACATTTGATAATTACGTTCAAAATTAAGAAACATTATGATGAAAAATCCTCCTTTTCATAAATTGTTTTTTACATTGCATTTCTAATTTTTAGAGTTGGAATTGAGATATATGTAGAAACAATCTTTAAAGAAATACGGGTTGTACTGTAAATTAAATGAACTATAATACAAAATAAGTACTAGACCTTGTCAAGAAAGAACACAGTAAAAATAAACCCTATTTTAAAATGTAAATGACTTGCGGATAATATTTTGTATTTTTTTTATTTTATGATTGTGAAGCACTAGAAGTTGTAATTTTACTTCAGCTTTCAGAAAATTATATATTAAATATTTTCTTCCACCATCGAGAGATAACAAAAAGTGTTTCAAACAAATATTGTAAAAACAACATCCAGACGAAAATGTTAGTTTCTGAACGGCGCGGCGTGAAGAATCTATTGTTTTTACAATTATGTATATTTCAAGGCAAAAAAATACATTTACCAATTTCTTTTTCTTTCAAAAATACATGTTCTACGGGATGTGTTTAATGCAAAGAGATTTCTAGAGGTAAACTATTTCTGAAATGTCTGTAGAATACATTACTACCGTGGGTTATTGATCAGGTGAGCTCCAGATTGACCCAAAAATGTGGGCAACAAGAGGTTTGGTTGGTCGTTAAGGTTTGAGCAGGATTGATGATTATGATTTAAAATAGATCAACAGTAATGCGACTTCATATTTTATTGGATTGGCAAGCGACAATCAAATTAATAAACCTAGGCTGAATACATACGCATCGAACGAAACAATTTGGTCGTTTTTGTATAAATAAATACGTGGGCTATCGCGTATAGCTATCATAATAATAAAAATAATAATATATGATAATAAAAATAATAATAATAATATATAATAATAAAAATAATAATAATAATATATACTAATAAAAATAATAATAATAATATATAATATATATTATTGTTATTAGTAATATACGGTTGGTTGACTGAAATGCGGAACAATTCTGTATTTTGTGGTTTATGATACTTCATTTATTACAGATACAGCTACCTATCTACTTTATTCAAATATTTTAACCCTAGTAATGGATTGTCATTTATAACAAAACAAATTTATAAATTATTACACCTAAACATAACTGCTGCAGGTGTGCACAGTTTATAATAATATCGCATAAGCAATTAAATCGTTTACTTTAAGAGTATACGAACATAAAATATTGGCACTCCCGGAAATTTCGAATGGAACGATCTCTGGGAAGAATATTCTCGTCCAAGCAGTCCCCTTTCCCGGAAATTTCCGGAATTCCCAGGAATATTCAAAACTGCCTAAAATTGTTTTCAGTTATTAATTTTTGCTATCGAGAGTCGAGACAGTCTCTTAAACACGTATCTTTTTAATGTATTTTTTACATATAGGTATAAAAGTATATTGTTTTTGTATATTTAAATATTTTCAAAATGAATTATAAAATCCTACTTTAGTACAGGATATTTAGTCTTCATAAGGTACACAGTTAATATGTTCAACAGGAAAAAATTGTAATTTGCTGCAGAGTAAGTGTAATATAGTTATAATAATATATTAGGTATCTGGTATATATTATATGATGCTGCTCAATAGTCGAGTACGGTAAGTAGTTTTTTAGATTCTGAGAGGAATGAGGAAAATATAAAACATAGAATTCACACGAAGTTTTGTTGATTATTCATTGTTATTTGATCACTATAAACGCCAACAAAATACTCATATGACACATACGATATACATGCCAAGTGGATAAGCTCCTCATTTATGTTCTCTATTTTCCAGTCAAAAACTATAATGTGGACAAGGGCCTAGGGTGTCCAAACCGGGATGTTTCCTGGAAATATTTATGGAAATTTCAGTATGTCCAAGATAGATAATTCAGCATTGGATATAATTCGTATTGGACCATTTATTAATTTAAACTACCTTTCTGCATTATCATTAGTTATACGTATTTATTTAATATTGAGATTTCGAGTATATCAAAATTTAATATTTAAATAATTAATAATTATTCCATTAAATAGCTTTATGAATTATGATACATAAACCGTTCATTCAATTTCTGTACGATGACTTCTCACGAGTTCCTGGGAATTACCGATCCCTCTTACGTACGCAATTTAAATTAAACCTTTGGGTAAAAAAAAATTATTTGAGAAAAGAAAATTCACTGACTGTATGCGTATTGTAAAATGTACGACTCTGACCTATCCGAAAATTAATGTAATGCATTATTGGCAGTACATATGGACGAGGACGAGACGACTCTTTTCTTTTAAAAATATTTAAATTATATTGAGTTCATATAAAGTGAATTTATTTAAATATAATAATATAATATCATAGTAAGTATTTAATTCATATTTTAAGAACAATTATTTTAGTAATAATCAAAAAATAAATAAATAGTCTCAAGCATTGATAACAAATATAATATTAAAGATTAAACAGAAGTTCTACGATATAAAATCGATGTAATAATAATGTTTTAGATGCAAAAATTATAATTAAAATATTGACATAAATTGTTTTCTTGAGAAAGAAAGTACAAATTACTTCATAAATATTTTACTCATACAATACTGCATGTATATTACGTCATGTTTCATGTGACATTTGATGTTCACGATAACGAAACTAATAATTAAGATTGTAAGATAATCAATAATATAATAACAAAAGTTAAGATGTTAAGAGGATGCTACAGAAACACGCACCCGTCGTCTTACACAAATAAACCAAGTATAAAAATATACATTATACGCTCTACGGTTTTATTGTTATTTTAATATCGAAGCAAATGTATACGTTTAACCGAACACAAAAAGACTATTGCATTGTTCTGCCAGCAGTTTTTTTTTTTCATTCGAGATTTTTATTTTCACTCGAGTTATGTACAAAATAATATATAGAATAGTTGTTTATGAACTGTCATATATTGCGTTTACTTGTGATAATTCGCTTTAATAGCTCGAAATAATGAAAACATTCCCGACGGGTGAGCACGCACGCGCGCGGGCCATATGAGGTTATCGTCTAGAAATTCGATAATAGATAAATATTTATACTCGCATTAAAATAACACCTAAACCGTTTTGGAAATAAGGAACGAACGTTTACTATAATAATGCAATATTATACGTTATATATACCTACTTACGTGTGTGCAAGCCGGAGGCTGTACAATGAACGGATGCTTTTGTATATATATATATGTGTACAGTCCTCTCGACGCGCGTCATAATGTTTTTTTAAATTTCCGCTCGTCGTAAAAATGTATATAAAAAAGAGAAAAAGCAAAAGGAAAAAACAAAAACATTTCCACCGCGGCGGCGGCGGTATCTATAATACGTGTTCTGTGTTTGTTATGTTATATTATCTGTCGGTGGATTATGTCGGATAAAATGCTAAACAAAGAAAACGATACGTTCGCGCGGTCATAGGTATATATATATATATATATATAGGCATGCCCACCCGCTCGACAACCACCCCCCCCAACCTACCCATCGTATATATATATTATATGAATTCGGACGTGTGTGTAAAAACGCAAATATAATGTAAATATAAAACTTAACGATTTCTAAGTTTCACCGGCGACGCGTATGCGTGCGGGGGAGGTGCTTAAATAACACACACACACACACACACGGTGCGTATAAATTATTATACGGCCCAGGGAAGTGCAGGTATAGAACAGGAAGAAGAACAAGAACAAGGCGGAGGAGGAGGAGAAAAAAAAAACGGACGCTCTCGGTAAGCAGTTTTAGTGTGCGCCTCCGTTTTGGCGGTGGTATAATGTTATTCGCGGTCGTCGTCGTCGCCCAGGTCGCAGCCATAGTCGTCGAATTTCCACGGAAAGTTTCGCAAATTCAATAATACCCGCAGCGTTGTTCATCGGTTGCCTTTTTCCCCGGGGCTATTGTATTAATAATGCAGTCTCGTCCGTTCGGCTTTCTTATATTGCGGGTCGTACAAGGTGTTTCCGGGTTTTTATTTTTCGCGCAGACATCGAGAACGATCTCATAGTCCGCAGTTGCGGTGCGAACGCAATCGAAAACCCGTTTTACGATTTACTATATAAACGCGCGGGATTTCTAAGCGCATTTACGACGGGGCCCTACCATTTAATTTCAAATAAACATCGATATACAAGTACACTGTATATGTATAGACACACAACGAGTGTTTTCGTACCGCAAGATCAACGCCGGTTTGTGTGCGGGGAGAATGGGTGAAATGTCACTTAGGGAACCCATTTTTCATCGATATAACAATTAGAGAGCTGCACTTGTACAAATCAAGTGAGAGGCCAGTTAAAGCCGACAACGACAGTAATTATTGTTATTCTCGTATTCGGAAAACGCGAAATAGGTCTTCGATACAAATCGCTGCAGAGATTATAGAGACAAAGAGGTACGTAGTTATTCTAAAAGTGCAGTGAACAAAAATCACTGGAACATACTGTATGATATAATATAAAGAGTTAGACTCACTCTCACACACATACACACACACACACACTACAACATACACGCCTCCGGATAATATCTGGTTTGGAACGTTTCGTAACGTTTTCTTTTCGCCGCACAACACTTGCACAGTTTGGCTGTAAACTTAATTACTCGCGCCTTTGTTTTCGTTTTATTTATTTTTTTCGCTTTTCCATTGTATCCTCTTCGGTTCTGTGCGCATGCGTGCGTTTTTATAGACGTAACCGTTATATACCGGCTGCACTATATATATATACACCACACTATATTTTTGGGCACTCCGAAAAACTGTTTCGCGCCCGAAATACCTACCTACTTAATGGGATTACAAGATAATCGGGGTTTCTGTGAAATTAAATATTTACACTGCGCACTATATTATACTTGGCAATTTTCATTCGTAAAGATAAATTGTTATTGCAAGTTCCGCGCCGGTAGGTATATATAGGTGCGGGCGTATGTATACAGCGCCGATGGGATAATTTCGAAATGTGAAAAAAGAAACTTCAAGTGTTATAAGTAGGTATCTAAAGAAAATTTAAATAATAAAAGTGTGGGCTTGGCGTTATTTTAATTTTTTTTTTTGGAACATTATATTTGAAGTCTTTTCGCGAATGATTATAGTTACCAAGGGTTTTCGGAACGGACGCGAAAGGGAACTAAAGCATAATATATTATTATAATAACGAAAGACCTGTATTGCGGGCAAAATGTACGGCTGTAACTGCGTTTAATTGACCATGGTAAAAGAATGCTGGCCTTAAAAATAATTCTCGTATCGAAAACATTTTCCTGTTCTTCTTCACCGAAACAATTTATGACCTCTGTGCACTTTCGAGATCCTATATAATATTTTACGTTCAGAACAGTTTTCATTCAAAAAATATTTCACAAACTTTAAATTTTCTTCCCGACCAAATCTCCGAGTCGCTTTGCGCATAAATGCATAGTATAAAGGGCGTATCTCAATATATTTGTCATCGTATGTTGTAACCGCCTGCCCACTATAATATTGTATGCGATATGAATAGTATTATACTGCATATATACTACTAGCCCCCAGCCTTAACAGAATGAAGTCGTCTAATGAAAATTAATAATTTATCTATAATAATATCGAGAAATAATAAATTAGCGCATTAGAGCTCAGTTTATTAAGAAATTGACACAAAAAATATAATTAACTTACTGTTTAAAGACAAATGATTAAAATTTAAATAATTAATTAATGCATGACGTATAGTATGCACCTATTTCCTATTTCATACAAACCAAACTGCATAAATATAAACACATAATAATAATAATAATATTAATAAAAAAAAAAAAAAATACGGAGCTGAATACAGTGATACAACACGAACGAGTTTTGTACATATTTTCAACCATTGATCTATTGTATGGTATTGGTAGGGTGACATTATCATAATTTTACCACGCATGTTAAACTAGGTTACAGCTTCTATCGCCTTTTTATAAAACTAATAAAATGTTTATAAAAAAAAAAAAAAAAAAACATATAATAAAGAATTTTTTGGTTCAAACAATTTTTCTTTGTAAATAAGCATAGTTTGTTATCGCAAAGATTATAATTTACATTGTTTTTCCTGTTAACATTTCAACCTTTATTAAAGATTTACTGAAGATTTAAAGTTAAATAAAAAGTGGTTATATAGAAATTTTTAAGTTCAATAAAAATACATCAGTATTCGATTAAATTTGATTTTTAAAAGTGTATTGTTTGCTGAATATCTAACGTTAAAACGTTGGTTGTATGCTTAATAAATTGTTGATATCAAATCAATTGTTTTGATCGTATTTCTTATACTGCAGAAAACTTCCTTACTGTTTGGTTCTATTCAGGGATTCTATTGGTATAACTTTTATCAAGTTAATAATATTGAACAAGTTTAATTCAAAATATGTATAAAACATACTATTTCATAGTTTTACTTGTATTTTTTTGCATTTTTTGACTGTGTAAGTTATTTATTTTAGGTTATTTATAGAAATTCCAAAGCAAAGCCTACAGCAGCTATAGACTTACAGAGTAGAGTTATATTAAACATAATGTTATATACTTAAAATCTATAAAGTAATACGGAATAAAACTTATGATTGTCTGTAGAAATAATTTCTGAGAATAAAGTTATTCTTTTTACAACGATACTTTATGAAATCTTAACGTACATACATTATTATTTTATTTTTATGGCATGCTATGTTATATATATATAATATATATATGTATTATATTATAGCTAAACTACGTTTTAGTATACATAGTAGCATAAAGTGATGAATATGTAATAGTATTTATAAGGTTATCGTACAGTATAATAGGTAGGTCGTAATGCATACTTCTGTGTCTGTCGTATTGAAATTAAAAGAAAAACATACAAGATATATAGGTAGTAAGTATATTATACCTTAAAAAAAAAAAAAAAATAAAAAAACAAGTTTTATGGCAACAATGATTTTATAAAAGCAGATGAAATAACAAGGAATCCATATACATACGTCTGCCATATAAAAAACTACCATCTATATATTCTAAAAAAAAGAAGAAATTAATGCAAAATGTATTGTATAGTAATGATTTAGGGGACAGAGTGGCCGAGTGGTCTAAGGAGTGGGTTACAATGAGGACCTCGGTTCGAACCTCGGTCACAGGTGGCACTTTTCTCTGGGCAGACAATTGTCTGGAGAAAGAGGCCACCAGGCATGGCAGATACCTACGGGTTCCCAAATCAAAAATTCTGCCAATACAAACACACACTTGCAAACAAATCTACAGTATCCTCCCCCACAGTACCACAGGCTAATGGCCTTAGTAGTTGAGCCTTAACCCTAATTAAAAAAAAAAAAAAAAGTAATGCTTTAGAATAATAGAATATACTATAAAATTAGTTACCTATTTTTAATCTAACATAACATTATTATAACATCATATATATTTTCAAACACAGCAAATAATCAAA
This sequence comes from Macrosiphum euphorbiae, assembly GCA_949089665.1. Classification (NCBI taxonomy): domain Eukaryota; kingdom Metazoa; phylum Arthropoda; class Insecta; order Hemiptera; family Aphididae; genus Macrosiphum; species Macrosiphum euphorbiae. The sequence goes on along the minus strand of CARXXK010000001.1, from coordinate 154,766,520 downwards.
TTTTATTTAAAATGTAATATTTCCTACCAATTGGTCAGTACTAATAACTGTCGTAAGAAATTAATTTACAGTAATATTAAAAATTTAAGAGATACACTTACAAATTTATGATATATTTTATAAAGTATATTTTTTTATACATTTAGTATTATAAAGTAAACATTTCCTATAATAACATAATACACTAATTCTATATTAACCTGTAGTACTTCATAGCTTAGTGCCCAGCTGGTGTAGAATACACATTATTGCTCTAAAACGTGCATCCAAAAAGAATCAGATTTCTTTTAAATAAAATGTAAAGCTTATAATCATCACTAAGATGCATGCACTAGAAACTTAATCTCGAAGTAAGTTATAATTATTGCTTGTATACGCTGGTGTACATTAGAAATTTCGTTATAATTATAAATACAATAAAGATCACACGAGTTTCTTGGGGCACCTTAAACTATTATCGTGTTAAGTACTGGTCTGGTTAGTGATATTAACAAACACATTTTATAATAAATATGGATACAACTGTAATATTTAAGTATCTATTAAATACAATACAATTATTATAAGTTTAATAAAATAGAAAAGAGTGTTAGAAGTTTGGTCAGTCTGGTTTATTCTTATTTATTAATACGAACTTTTTACCGGTGACCGGTGATGACCGACGATATGTTGACATATATATTACTATATTATTATATAAGACGAATATTCTATCATAAATTCATAAAATAGAATTATGCATAGCTTTACAAATAGGTTAATGCGACACTATAAATGTTCCACATTGCTTATTATAGTATTAATATTAAATTGTATTATATTACCTACTATATAACTCTAAGTATTTCAGTGGAATACCGAAGAAGAGATGAATATTGATAGAGAATGACACAACAAAATCTGCTGTGAGTAAGTAAGAGGCGAGGGAACAGAGTTCTATGAAGGTGTAGGAAACGCATGGACGACACTATGAAGTTTTGAGGGTGGAGCAAAAGAAAAAGAAGAAGAAGAAGAAAAATAACTTTATGCCTTTTATGGTTTTCTATATTTACTGGGTATGCAATAATATAATAAAACGTATCGAGTTGCCTTAAGTATTTTAATACATTTCTACTTCAGTTATGTGAAATAAAACATAAATAGTTAACGGTTAAGAACGGTTAAAGGGTAAAACTGTTTTCAATACTAAAAACCTTCCACTAAATCGTTAATAAATTTTGTTTTTTTCTTATATTTTTTTATTTTAGTCTTTTATATCATAATAATAAACTATTTTTATTTCAAACGATGGGTACATAAAATGTAGTAGTTATCTCAATGTGTTTGTCATTATCTTAATAAGTTTTCACTGAAAAATGAGTACAGTGCTACCAAAAAAATCATGAAGTTATAACGATTCGCTAGTGTACTTTGTCTGAAATTTGATTTTCAGTTCAATTTATTATTAATAAAAGGTTCAGGTATTGAAAAAATTGTTTTTCATTTTCATCTGTGATAATTTATTTTAGAAAGGTATGTCACTCACATTAAGAAGTTGTATACAAAACTGAAAACCAACGACAATCTTTCATGTTATTTATATAATTATCTGTTTTACAATAATGAGTATTATTACAAAATGTGTAGTTTTTAAATATTATTATACAACGTTATGTTATGTCATAACAGATTATCGAAAAACTTAACTTGATACGGGTATTAACTAAATGAAAATAAATTTGTTTTTAATAAGATTTCTATAACTTAATCTGATCACATTTATCTCTATAAAATGCAGTCGTGTAAGAAGTAGATATATCTACTATATTTAAATTAAAAAAAAAACAGTGTTTACAAATAACAATATGTATAAGAGCTTTTGGCGTGTCTCTTGGTGGGGTGAGCATTTTTGCATGGAGTTTGGATATAATATCAAACACAAGTAGCTGTGACAATACAATACTAATTATGACGTGAGAATTAAGGGAGTAGTTTTAATGATAGGTACGGAGAAATGTGTAAGAGTCAGTACTGTAACTACGTTAAAATAGTATCAGGCTAAGGAGCGGTTTCTGTGCAGTCCGTGGTAACAATAGTAATGTAATTAGTATTAAATTAAGTAAATTATAACTTTAGAAATGAAGAATACATTTACATGGTCTCCCTTCAATTAGGTATATGAATAATAATAATCTATGCATAATAAAAGGCAACCCACTAACCCAAATCCAGTAGCTGAGCTCAAGGTCCTAGATATTTAACAAGACAAGCGAAACTTTATGAGCACTACCCCGATCATTTAAACGAAAAAATATTATGGATTTAGTTTGCTAGAGACTTCCATATTATATTGTATAATACCAATTACTATAAAGTATAAAGTGATGAGAAGTTAGCAAAAGAACAATTAGCTGCTTTTCGGTTGTAGAATAAATTGAATAAATAAATAAGGATTTCACAATCAAAAATCCAAGGCTGTTTTTCCACATACCGTTTTATTTTTTACCAAATTATTTCGATAATCTTAAATTGAAATATCCAACAACATATATAGGTAGGTAGGTAGGTATATATATTATATTTATACTTTTGATTTTTGTCAATACAACGATTTTTATTTTCAAAATTTCTAGCAATAATATCATTTTATGAATTTTATAACATATTCTTTAAACTTTTTATCAAACTTACTTGAATAAACTTAGTTATAAAAATAATTTAAACTTTTTTATGGTTGAATATGAAGATTCCATAAGACCTCATAAAGAAAAAATCTGGATTTATACAATTTAAATATATTTTATAGAAATTGTAAAAGTTTTGAATTTACTTATGATTTTATACTCAGTTTTGTTCTACTGGAAATCTTACCAACGCTCATAATAAAAACTTCTTAAATCAAAAAACTAAGATATACCTATAATTCTGACCTTTGTAAACATATTTAAAAGTATATTGTTTTTTCCTATTTTATTATAATATTAATCGATTAATACAATATGCAGGGTTTTCAAAAAAAAATAAAAATAGACATTCAATATGTAACTAATTAAACTGTATCTTTATTTCATTCAGTATTTTATTTATATTTGTGGAGTATAAAAATCATACCCATTTATTTTCAATCAGAAACAACATCATTGAGTTATATCGTTGGTCGATGACTAGGTAAATATTTAGATCAGATTATTATATATCGACATATTGTTATCTGATACTTTATACGTCATGTTTTAAAAATTTAATTAAATTTAACATATATTTTATCATATTGATACAATTTTCGTTTATTTCAGTCATAGGTAGGATAACATAAACGTGATTAAAGCTATACCTATTGAGTGGTTATATTATATTAAAAAGTATTTGTTTAACTTTACACGCGTACAGCATATGACGTTTTAACAGCCAAATCGTCGATCGGCTAGTACTTAGTGAGTTTTAAATAAGTAATTTATATTTTTAAATAATTATCAAATATGTGGCTATTTCGTGCAATGTATAATTTAATACTTATTAATTGTAAATTGATGACACAATAATTACGTTTACCAATATTATGAGTTAATTAGCTAAGTACTACAATTAGTGTACAACTTTTTACCGAAAAAAAGTCGTTTGTTCAGTTGCACACTTGTTATACCTAAACTATAATATTTCCGAAAACTATTTATCATAACTTGATACCAAACGATTCTATTTAACTCTAAATGTATAGAATATTTTCTTTTTCTGTAGTTATTTGGATCTTGGGATAAATGCACACGTGTTGAAGGTATATTTTATTGTTGACGGAATGTGATAAAAATATTATTCGTATCTACAACACACAAAAATAAGTGGTAAAAATGCGTTTTAAATTTAACATATAGATACCATATCGAATTTAAAAACCCATCAATAACCTAGCTGCAGATGACTTTTAGTTCGTAGGTATCAAAACCATTTATTTTTTCCAATCAGTCTGTGTAAATTGATCGACCGCAGCTATTTGATAACTACTATAATTACGTAAAAAATAAATAAACTGGTTATCAGCATCAGCGTGAATGATTTTTGATTATACCAATAGGCAAGTTTCGTGCAATCATAATATACTGTATTGTCAACGCAGAGTGATTCACCAAGCATGTTCACTCCCATTTAGAATAACAAATTATTCAATTCCTGATTTTTGGAATTTTATTATTTACTTTTCATATTTTCAAGTATCAAGATTATTCGCCATTTAAGGAACTTCGGTAAAAACCTAACTTTTCAAAATGAAAATAGCCCTTTTTTACTGTAAATTATTATCAAACAGATGATTTGTTTTTATGTTTTGATGCATCTAACGAGTGGTTTCTGGGTTATTAAACTTAAGATAGGCACTAAGGATAATAGTTTTTCTTATTATTTATATAAGAAACGGTCAGTTTAAGATGTGTGTTAATTACAGGGGTTATAACACACGCATACATCTCTAGCCAAATTAAAATGTTTACTATAACATGTACCTACTATTTAATTATTTATATATATTTATTTCTTCGGAGCCACGTACCAACTTGTTCAGTGGAACACATCATCACTCTAATAATTATAATTGTAAAAATGGCGGGGGGGGGGAAAGGATTAAGTCACTAAAAATTATAAAATAAAAAATGTGGTGTTGTCACGAAATATTGGCACCGGTTTGAAGTCGATCGCTCAAAGTAGGGAGGTGCTGCGTGAGGTTGGAACCCCCATCGATAAATCAGATTATCTGGAGAATGATGTTGAAAATTTAAAAATTGGCTTTGCAACTCGTTTCAAATCAGTTACGAAATATTGGCACCGGTTTAAAGTCGATAGTCCAAATAGTGAGAGTACTAACTTCACGAACGTCGTATTTGAGTGTGCCTATCATAAAATTGTTAGAACACAAACTATAAATAGTCGGACATTTTTTTTCTATTTCTCCACTCACTCGTTAGCTGTATAAATAATATAATATTATAAATAGTGTTGTACGCATCGTGCAGTCATAATATAGTCTCGATTCGGAAATCACGAATTCGCATGTGGCCAAGACGTACAACGGCGCTTGGTGCATGCACCAAAGTTACGTGCAAAGTATATATTATTATTAAAAACGAGTACCTAGGGTTTTTGGGTTAACGAAATATACACACATACTTCACAAACGGTCCGTGAACCGGGAGCCCGAGTGGATTGTTAACGCGGGTTTTTCTTCCCCTCCTGCAGTATGCGATCGCGGCCCCCTATACGCATTACACCGTACTCTAAACAAAAAGTAAAATATCGTTGAGTTATAGTCATTGTAGGGCGTATAAGTGCCGTGTTCGAATACGAAATATCGGGCCGACGACGTGTGATGGGTGATGATGGCTCTCGAAGGGATGCAATCGATCGGGACAGCGGATTATTGATTACCGCGGCTGGTAACCGATGGTACTGCTGCAGGTATCACGTATGGTCACGACGTGTGTGACGTCTGGCAATAATAATAATAATATGATGCGAGAGATGAAAACAATGTACGCGTCTTTAGTATTGCTCGGAACTATTATATTATTGTATCGAGAGCGTTCGATTTACGGTGCATCGAAATAATATGTACAACGTACGCATTGTATTATTAATGCAATAACAGTCAGTACTTGTCCGCATCCCTCTCCCCAAGTGTTGCGAATTACTACTCGACGATGGTACCTATAACTGCAGTACGATATTGGTGAAAATTAATGAGCAAAAACACATTTTCTGTTCGGGTCATGGGGCTAAAAAAAAATAAAATATGTTCTCAAAATGAATAATAATATTTACAAAAAAAAAGTAATTCAAATGTACGTTTTATAATCAGCTATAGGTAATAACATAACATATGGTCTAAATTAGTCAATTACTTAGATATTATTATGTTAAATTTAAAGAAAAAATTAAATGTTAAATATTACGTATATAGGCCTACTTCGCGCAAACAATGCGATGATATTCACTTACTTAATAGAATTGGTATTAATTTATCGATAAATACAAAAATACGAGGAACAAAATATCTACGTTGTCGATATCATAATTTAAGTGCGGACCCAATACTATATTATGTATTATAGTACGTATAATATTACATTATTATTCAAGGGCGAAGACGGCATAATATATACTGTTGTCAGAAATAATAATGTTATGTGAAATAATGATTTGAGTAGTTAGCCTACACGGGTAGTTGATTTTAAAACGTAGAAACTCGTGTGTTTACAATTTATATAGTATATATTATTGCTATACCTATGTGTATACAACTGCAATGCGGAGAAAAACAAACACCATTGCAGCCACACCGCGATCGTACACGGTCGTTAGCCGTGACCAATAATAATAATTGATGTTTTATTTGTTCGGTTATTTTCAAACGCAGAAATTCCTAAGCACGCGTATCGGATTGTATTCGTTATAAACAAATAAACCCTAAATAATAATGCATTATTATGCGAGCGAATAAAAAATACAGTGTGGTTCGCGGTGCAACGATTTCATTTATCGGACGTTTCAATGATCCGCATAATACATCGTTGTAATGAACTATTATTCAATCGTCGTCCGTCACATTAATAATAATATATTGCGCGATAATAATTATTTTAATCGTCGCAGATGACGCTCGATTTGAGATTAATAATTATTATCTCAAACAGCGAGGTGACGTAAATATTATACTATCACTCGCGGTTTTCATTGTCCTACCGAAAAAAATACTTCCATACGACAATAACAATATAGGTATACCTGGTAATACAGTACATAATATCATTATTGTGTTGGGCCGATCGCCGCCTCGGTATACCGTGGTCGTGTTCGATACCAGGCTGTTTCTCGGTATCGTTAAACATGCGAGTATATTATTATTTTTTATTCGCCTCTCCTCCTCTCGGTTCTCTCTCTCTCTCTCTCTCTCCCTCTCTCTCTCCCTCGTATGCATCCATGTAGACATCTTTCGAATGTCGTAGAAAAATATTGTAAACCACACGGAACCACCTCTGGCCCCTACAAAATGCGTTCGTGTATTGATTTCGGTCGTTCCCTTTTCCACTCCAATCATCCCTCTCGTTTGACCCTAGCCACATACACCACCAGCCTCTCCTATCCCGGTGCAATATATAATGTCCTGTGCATATACGCGCGCATCAGTTCCGCAGTAATCTCGCCCTTATATACCACCTACCTGTGTGTCGCAACCAAGGTATAGTAGTTGTTATAATATTTATAAACATTTTTGTGCGTCCCACCCACACTTACACTACTTACTCGAGTATGAACCAGCCTCGTAATAATAACAGGGAGTAGGGACGTTACGTTAATTTCCGCGTTCGAGGGCCTGCTCGGTACGAATGTGTGAAACTTTTATTACCTATAATATTATATTATCACGAGGGATATAACTCCGCCCCCCGCATTTTCCTCGTCGCATATCGTATTTCATATTTTATACTATTGGGATGGACTTGAAAAGGTTGCCTCTTTGTGCATTAAAAATGATTTTGAAAGTATTTCACCGCTCTCGCGGAATATTCGACGACGCCAACTCGCGACGTAAATAACTTTCGTTTTTGAAAAATACAAAATTAATTATAATTAATTAATTTTGCCAACTAATGGCGAAGTGCGAGCGTGTAATAATTATTAACCTTATTACGTGATACGAGGGTGGAGTTTACTACGTTGTGGTTGTACGGTGGCCTCTCTGTTAAAAACATATTTTCATTTTTCTTTCGGACGCATTTACTTGCCACGAAATAACTTTAAGAACATTTTTTTTTTTTTTTTTTAACCGTCACCAGCACGCGATTCTTAGCCGCGGTGGGACATAAATATATATATATTATATAAAAAAAAGAAAGACCCAGAAAAAATATAAATAAAATACAAGACTAAAGGAAGCCATTGCGGGGGTATCACCCCGGGGAAATGAGAAAATATCTCGGCCATCAAAAAATGTCAACAATGCATCCATAAATCTCGACGACGTGATTCGGTCGGTGCACCGTGCGGGAAGTATACTATATAGGATTTAACGCGTTGTTTTTTTTTTTTTTTACATGGACCTGGAAAGACCAGCTGTACCTGTACACACGTTCGCCGAGTATATAATGCAATATGTATGCGAAATATTACATCGGCGGCGTAATAAAAAAAACGGTAAAAAAATGCTCGAAAGGCTCATACTGACATACGCTGTGCGTATGATTCGCCCTAAAAGCGCTCCGTCGTCGGTTCGCGTAGAAAACCACCGCGGCGGACAAAGAGCGCGTTCACTTCATCGGCCAGCGGGCTCTACCCTTTTTTTTTTTTTATTCGCTACGGTTTTAAAATTTCTTTCATTATATTTCATAATAATATATAGTGTAGGCCGGATTATAAAAAACGGTTCAAAATAATAATATAAAAAGATTATAATCTAGGGTTAAATATATTTTATCAGACGTTTCTCGGGTCGACTTATATTAATATATAATAATAATGCGTTATATTTTAAAAATATTATTTTAACGCTCGCCGCGTTCTGCATTCAATTTTTTTCAAAAAAAATTGTACTTCGTACAAATCGAAGATCAGAGTATTTTTGAGTCAATCATCAAAATACAACAGAGCACAACGATATTGTATGACGCTCGACGAGTAAAATTAAACGTATTATAGGTACGGCGTATAGCACAATAATAATAATTACACTATTTTATCGTCATGCTAGTGAATTTTTTTCATTCAATTCAGACGGAGCCGAAAATTACGACCGTCGTCCATACGACACATCAGTCGTTTTCGACGCTGCTTCCTATTTTTCTCACTACAAAATACACCGAACTACGATATTATATTATTATTATTATTATCCGCTCGGAATTCGCCCACAACAACGCCTATATTTACACAACCGGTAGACGTAATCGTCAAAAGTCGAAATCCTCTCGCGTCATTTTTCACACGGCCGCTGCGGAGTATGATATTATTATTATTATATTATATATAGATTTGACGTTTCTGTCGGGTCGTTTGTCGTTAGGGTCCCCCCCCCCCCGTGTAGGAGACGACGACGACGGCGGCGGCGGCGGAAAGCGATTATAAATGTGAGCGAGCGCCTTTTGTCAGCCCCCCCCCTCCCGAGCGTTATCAGCGCGGGGCTAAAGGTAGGTACGCGTACACACATTATATATATATATATAATAATAATATAATGGTCGTGTGCTATACTATATACGGTGTATATTATTATGATTGTGCCGCCACCACCGTCGTCGTCTCGCCGAGGGCAATATATAGCAAGCGACTCGGAACGTGACCCATTTCACCGATTATTAATGTTATTATACGCTCGGCGGCAGTGGACGAGAACAACGCGTCCATTATACGCGGGGCGAGCACCTCCGCTGCGGATGAGCGCCGAACAAAGCTGCCCCAGCTTTTGACGCAGGCGCCTTAGGTCCGGCAATGGTCCTATAATATTATGACTGTAAGGCTGAGGTGATAGTGCTAACGATAATAATAACGATAAGACGGAGATGATAGGTATTATTATTATTATATTAGGCGAGCGGCGCGGTGCAGATCCGGTTACACGCGTCACGTGGCTAGTCTGATTATCGGCCGAGTCGACTTTTTTGATTTGAAATAAAAAAAAAGAACGTTTTAATATAATATGGATTGAAGAGAGTGTAGGTGTTAAATTTGATTTTTTCATATCTATTAGTTTATTTTTTTAACATAATATGATGGTGTATCGCCTTTGGTTTTATATTTTCAAGTATGCCGATTAAATAAATATGCACCTACTTAGGAAAGAAATCGAAATTTGTCCATTATTATGTGGTGAGCATCTCTGCTGCATCGGACGAGTGCCGAACAAAGCTGTCCCAGCTTTTGAAGTAGGCGCCTTCGGTTCGGCAACAGTGATATTATATAATAATAATAAAAAAAAAAAAAAATAATAATAATAATGATAAGACGAAGGAGAGGCGGTGATCCGTCTACATCAGTCAAGCGGCTGGTCGGATTTCCTGAGTGAACTTTTGGGATTTAAAAAAAAAACACAAAATGTTTTTATATTATGGTTTGAAATGCAGTGCGCCAGTGTATAATACTTCATTTTTTCAAAAACTATAATTGTTTATTTTTTTACCCTATGGGTTGTTTAGTTTTAGATTCCGAGTGGAACGATAAATGTATTGTTTTTTTTTTTTATTAAGAGAAAATCCTGAAAAAACGTGACCATTGGCTTACTTTTACATCTAATGATGACTTAAATTAAATTGTACAGTTCAGTATCTTTCAAAAATAAAATTATGTGATAAATGTATTGATTTTACAATGATGTGTGTTTTTTTTTTTTTTTATTTTATTTTTTTTTTTTTTTGTCTGTGTACACGATAAGTAGTCGAAATAATGCTTCGATATTCAACTTCAGTATCTTGTTCGATTGGAATGTGAATATCGTTGGTGCACTGGGGAGGTCAAAATTTAAAATTCCCAGTAATTTTCAAAAGTGCCAAGAAAAACAAAAGAAAAATTAAGGAAAAACGGGAATTCTTACGCTAAATCGAATTTGGTTTTTGGTGTAACTTTAAAACAAATGACCGTACATACATGACATTTTCACTGGTTGTTTATATTTGCATTTTCTATACACGATAACATTTTCAAAATGTTTTGATTTATTTTGAACTGTTCAGGGACAATTTTAATTTTCCATTTTTTAAAATTTTTTTTCTAAATATATCAATAACATTTTATTTGTTGCTTAAAAAAGCTTGAAAATTTAATGGCTTCTAGTAGGCGTCTAGTATATTGTTTCAAAGGCAGATGAAAAATATTAAAAATCCTTAGTCACAGTTTATGTTTATAGTCATTTTAAGTTCAAATTTGGACGAAATTATATAATAAAAAACATTGAATAACTATTTAAGTTATTTTGTTGTGATTGTATAATACTATTCGTGGGTAGGTACTTGAAACTTCTAAAGTACACTATTATATTATATCTATGATAGTATCAGAGTTTGTTGTTGATGTATAACGCGTTATTAGTACCTAATGGATGTAGTGATATGGTTAATTTGGAATTTGTTATAGGTACCTATTAAAGGTCAATTTTTTTTAATACCATAGATAAGTATATAACATGTCTTATACCTAGACTGACATATCGTCTCGGCTCAGAATCGTTTTTCTTGTACAATGATTATATTGTATCATTGAATTCAAATTTAATACCATCCATTATACAGTGACCCACTTGTAACCTACTGTACAGCAGAGCACCTTTTTATATTTTTAATTACCCCAGTCAAATAAATAGGTACCCACTTCGGGTAGGAAACAAAATATTGTGTATAGTATATACACTAAAAATTACTATATATAGAGCTGCAGCCATCGATAAAATGGACGGTTGTAATTGTAAACTGTGACAAAATATCGTTTTGATAAAAAATAATGACTATGTGTTAAGTTCACCGGTTTTATTTTCATATCTGTGACTGGCACATGGATTCTACTTCCCTAAACTTGTCACCGGCAAACTGATAAAATATCAATGCTTTTATTTGTGTCACTCTATCTGTACACTAATTTTAATTAGTTATAAAAATTTATTGGTTCGTCTTTACTCGTGTGCTAAATTAATTTTGTACAAAATAAAACTAATTACCTACTATAGGCAAATTATTAGGTCGTATATTAAATAATTATAAGTATAACAAAAACTTAAATACTTGTCTGGTAAATAAAATAAATAAAATGGAGACGCAATAACAACAATTAGCTAAGTACAAATTTTAATTTTTAAATATATTTTGACGTATTACTTACGTACCTACTACGCTTATTTAATAATAATATTATATTCTGATAAATTAAATTTACTAACCAAAAAAAAAGTATGGATAAAAATATAAATCATATATTTTTACCTAGATTTTTTTCTGGCGGAGCTTACGTGCGTCTGATAAAAATAGAAAATAAAATATATTTTTAACAATACTTTATAATACAAATTGAACAACGAATATTGACTAGCAAACTAAATATTATATTTACCATAATTCGTTATTATAGACACCAGTTAGCATGTCATCGTGGCAATTCTAGTCGTGCGTGCCATTAACAACTGATAATGTCATCGTGTATTTTGTCAACCAAAAGACTCGATAAAGCCCGTCGTCAGTATTATTTTGTTGAAACTATTCGAGTTGTATGACACATAAATTACCTACTATGAATGTAATTGAATTTGTTTGACAAAAAAAAAATATGCGCTTTTCAAATACAGCGCGATCTAAATCCTCAGCGAAACCACTGTGTAGATTCAAAACGGTATTTGTGACTTATATAATGCCTAAATATTATAGTCTGCAGTTCATATTACAGTGGTACAGGATCAATATAATAGTGGTCTTCTGAGATTGGACTCGGGGACACATTTTCAGACAACAAACAATTCGACGAGTGATGATGGAGTATGAATGATGGTTTTTGATAGCGCTTTTTATTATTACTCTTGGTGAGAGTTGTTTACCAAAACATGCTCGAATTTTCGTTATGATAGCTGATGGTTGCTTATAAAATAAATAAGCGATGATTAATTTGGAGACCTACCAACGGCTTTTCGGCCATAAAACGTGTGACCTACTTACATTTTCGTGACATTTTTTGTATATGTTTTAACGTATATTTTTAAACGATTCTAATAAGAGTAGGTTCAAGTTATTATTATTAACTTTCTTTTATAAACTTTTGAAATCGATGGAAAAAAAATAATGATGTTATAATTTCTGCGTACGGTCGCGTAATTCCTTCACTTATTCAAACTTTATCTCAATACAACATTTACAGAAAAATCCAAAAATATGTTTGTTGAAGAAAAATGAATATTTAATAATATATTATCTTATACAATACGATAAAATAAAAAAAAAACATTTCTGATAAGCACTACCATTAATAACTATAATAATACCATGTGCTATATAGAATAACTACATTTTAGAGATAAAAAAATAATGTTCATGTATACAACCACTATATTATTATCTTAACATTTATTGATCCAAAGTCGAAATATTTTTAGAGTAAAACGTAATCTTATAAAGTTTTAATGTTTCGGAAAATCAAAAATCTTTAAAAGCACGCGGCACCCTTCAAAGTTCAAATATGTCAACGATATTTTTATCAAACGATCCAAATCCAATAACTTATTCCACACATTATCCTCCTCCCATAGCGAATCCATTTACCCCGTCGCGTAGTTGTGACATTTCGATTTTCGACCACTTGACACTTACGTACAATAATCATATAATTTATTGTATTTATCTACTTTATATTATTTACTGTATGAAACTAATCTTAATTGTTCACAAATGACCCTAACAATATATTCTACAATAATGAGACTTGCAGGTTACTCGGGTAACCACTCATTTTATACCTACGAATTCTACATAGGAAACTTACTATACTTACGTCTAATGGATATTACAATGTAGGTATTATTATTCCTTTATTTGTTCTATTTTATTTGGTTTTGCATTATTTTCCTTTAAAGATTTATACAATTATTTGCATCTGCTTTTGACGCTTATAATATACAGCTTTGTACCGTATATGTTCATTTATAACTACGAGATAATTTTTTTTTTATATATAAATATAGTACTTTGAAACATAATTCCGATAATATTTCACAGTATTAAATAATGTAATCCTCTTAAAGTGTATATATATATATTGTTTTCAACAAAAATCATATTTTGCATTATTTATTGTAATTTTTAGTATATTTATCTGCAATTGGCATTTTATTGTGACCATTTTTTTTGTGGTATTTTTTATTTTATTTTAATGTAACCGATCAATTTAAATATTATAATAAATCTATTCACATTTTTTTTTTAACTGTGTTGCGTGTTTATTGAAGTATGTATATAGATTTGTTGAAGAGCACTTGACAAATGCGATATATTATTTTATTGTCAATATCAATTAGACTTTAAATAACTAACATCAACATTGAATGTTGAATTTTTTAAATGTACTTTTATATTTTTTTCAATTACCTACATTTATTATTATGCAATTTTTAGTAGCAGTACCTATACCTAAAACATCATACAAATTGATTTCAAAGTTTCTTGTAAATGTTTGTATAAAGTTTTCAAGTGCTTTTTATACTTATAAACGCAAATTATTATTAAGTCTTAGCTTGTAGGCATGTACTTTTATTAATACACTTTTTACTCTACTAAACTAATATTGGCGTAAAATAATTATCATACAGTACTTCTGATGGCATCTTGATAACATTATTGAGTCACTATACCAAAGTTTCTAGTTAAACAAGTTTTTTTTGTGAAATTCTTGTACCATTAATTAAAAATGTACAAAAAAAAAATGTACAACCAGAAAAGTTTCTAACCCTCTATTACAAAATACAATAGTTGATTCGGTAGCGCTTAACTCTCACTAACTAAAAATTAAACTTTCAGCACAAAATTTTACAGTGGCAAAATAAAAATAAAAGGAAAGTGTAATTCCAAGCTGTTTTTTAATAGGTTTGAGGTTGCGTCCCGAATAAAATGTAATAATTATTATTCATAAAACACTCAAATTTTACTGAATGGTTTATTATTGTAATATAGAATATAATTGTGTTCCAGTGACCCATAGTTTCAATGTATTATTCCTCTAACCTATACTATATTTTTTGAACCCAAGTTACTATAGGTAGATCCACGTGTTTCTATGTACACGAAAACCGCCTAGTATCCGGCAGTAAAGTATAAATTTCCACGTTTTAAATTAAATTACAAGTTTGTTAAAAAAAAAAAACTTTTTAATTCCTATAAATTATACTGTTTACCAACACAATTTACCAGTTGTACAATATTTACCAGTTTACTTATACTCAGTTGTTATAAACATACTATACTACGATCAATTATTATTTTATCTTAATTATATTGGTACATTATTATAAAAAAAAATAATTTATATTATCATACTTAACAGATGTCGGAAATAATATCCGAAGCCAGTCGTGGTTGTTGCAATAGTGTAGCTAATTTGCCTATCCAACACGCCGTGTTACTCAAATTTTACTTTATAATAACTCATTCAAAATAATAATATATACTTAATATTCGATACCGAAAAAAGACTCAACGATACCAACCACGCTGCTAGAAAAAAAATTGTGCGAGTAATCTAATGTCCAAGTGATTTTTCTGGTCGTTGAGGTGTCAGGAATAGCCTCATGAAACGTAAATGGGGCGAAATCCAGTCGAACTGGTACAAAGCCGATGTTTATTTTAACACTATGCGTTTCTCGAATGTCGGTAGTCTTGTATTCACTCTTAATATGTGTCTAATACGATTATCATACAAAGTGTACTGTACATTATTGTATCTGGTTGAGTTTCAACACAACATATTTTGATTTTCAGTCTCCCAGTTTTTTTTTTATTATTTTTTTTTTATTATTATTTTTTTTTAAACAAATAAAGGCTTCAAAATCTCAGGCAATAACCTGTTCTAATAAGCCTATAGTCACTATAGTGTAGTATATAGTATTAAGATACAAATGTGTGAATGGACATAAAAAAAATACAGTTATAAGTGATTCTTAATGAAATTTGTAACTATTAGATTTATATAAGATTTAAACCTATTTATAAGCTGTGTTTTGGTCAAGAGTTTGATAATTTTGGTGACGTTGTATTCGTTTACTTTTGTACCCCATCGTATTCTATTTCAGTAACACATCTGAATTCCTACCAATAATCATTAATTGAAGAATTTAGTGCAATAACCAGATATTGTTATACATTGGTATATTATATTCTGGTTTGGTATTTATTTAAATTTATTATACATTTTATACGGAAATATGTTTCTCTGGAGTATCGTGAGATGGCTGAGCAGATTATTGCCAACACTTGATATTTATATTGGTAATAAAAGAAAATTCTACTTGAGTTTTATTGTAAATATCTCTATACATTTTTACCTCATATTTTTTATCCACAAAGCACAAAATTGAACTTAATATTGAATGTTACGCTTCAGCGCTATACACAAATAGTATATAGGTTAAAGGAAATTTATGAAAAATTCGATTTGATCATTGTTGTAATAAAAAGTCACAATGCATAATTTAGTGTATTAAATGTACTTCTTTTCATATATTGAAGGTAATATTTCTATGGATTTTACTTAACATTCGTCGAACAATAAACCAAACAAAAATGTATATTTATTTTGCCTCCCGTTTGCTTTGAAAATTGTATATATAAACTATAAATTATTTATCATCGATTACTAATAATATTTTGAATCTATTAAAATTATAAATTGTATTAATAGTTTTATCAATATTATGTTAATTGTTAAATGTATAAATACTTACATATTACTATATATTTTAAGGTGGGTACATGGTACAATTTAAATTTTTTAATAGTTATTTATCTAATTATCATAAATATTATGTATTTAATTTAATAATTATATTAAATACATTTGATATTTACAAGTTTTATAAGTAGATGTACCAATATTATTTCATATTAATTCAAAAAGGATGAAAATTTTTTTTTTTAAATTTTGGTAAAGAGAAATGAAGTACGTATTTGATTTTTAATATTTAACTTTTTTTAACCATTAAAACTTAAATGTACATTTATTATTAGAGTACCAACAACAATAGTTTATTAGCCAAAGTTTTTAAAAAAGATTATAAGTATTCTTTATGGATGTCGTTATTAAAATCGACTAGTTTTTTTTTTATAGAAAATGTTGAAAACATGGAAAAAATTAATGTGAACTCTAAACATACATTAATCAATATAATATATGTTGACTATTTCAAATTTAAAAATAATGACTTAGAAATTCATGATTCAAGATACATTTTTAAACAAATTTGTAAATTTTTGAGTATTATATTAATTAAGAAAATGTGTGGTTTTTTCAAGTGTAAACACTATAATATTTAGACTGTTTATACATTTTTTTAACAATATTGTAAAATTCTAAAATTTTTTGCGGGAAGTATTATTAATACGAATACATTTTTCAACCTTTTTTTTATTTCAATATTTTTCGTTCCAAATGTTATGGTTCGTTTAGATACATCTCAAATTAATAACAAAAAAAGAAATTTAAGGAATTCCCTAGTAAATTTTGATAATTTACAAAAATCATTAATATTACGATTCAAAAATGTTGTGAAGTACCTACAGGTTTTAATCCTTTAAAATATTTAAAACCTTAACCGTTTTTCGATCTGTTGAATTATAATAAATATAAGACCCCAATGAAAATAGTCTTAAAACTTTCTGTAAATATTATTATAATAAATACTTAAATACAAATCTGAAAGATTATGTTTGCTAAGTTTACCATTCCTATGCATTTCTAGATAATAATACAAATATTTGGCTTAATATCCAATTGGATAGGTATCACGTCCGTGCCTTTTTGAAAGTCTCGAGTCAAATTAATTTCAACTTAATATCGGATTCAATAGATTAATTAAGTTATTCGTACACGTGTATATGTCATTAACTCAACAACTGACATTCCACAACTAATCAACTTAAAACCTGTACAGAGCTGAGTGCATATTATATACTGCAAATTCCTATCTCGCAGTCGAATTAAAATTCTCAGGTTCAGTGTCTGCTAATTAATGAAAGTTGAAACGAGAGTCAGGACGAGAAGGTTTAATTTGACATGTATCAGTTATATATTATTAATAATATAATCACTGTCATTGAGCATAATCAGAGCTCTGAAAAAGCTGATAAAGAAACAATAATTGCTATAAAATTATTTTATACGAAAATGACAAGTAAATTGTTCGCGACCTAAAATGTTTTGAAGATTTGACAGTATACATTATTATAATGGTTTTTTGTAATTTGTAATAAAATAATTTTAATCAAAAATCAACTTTGAAAGTTTGAGTAAATTGTGGTTCTTGTATTATAATTAACACGGATTTAATTCTATTGGAGTAAGTAAATCAAGTAAAGTCATCACATAATATATTTTTTATTTTACTCAATGCCTAATTAAACATCAGAATTTTTTTTTTGAAGTCTGGTAATATATTGTGCACAATCTCTTTTCATTACTCGCACTTTATTTCTTTCTTTTCATCTCTGATCTCTGGAATTCGTTTTATTTGAAAAAGTATACTAAAACAATGTTAACAATTAGTTTTTTTTAATAAAGTTGCGTTACAGTTCGTTTTGGTGTACAACTCTATACACCAAAAAACTATAGCTTTTGCGCTAAATGACTGACGGAATTCGACTCATGTTATATATTGTGTAAAAACACTTCTTGTCAAAGACAAAAAAAAGTGAATTACAATTGATAAGATGCAAAGGTTTAATATATTAAAAGGTTATATAACGTTCATTCCGTAATGAAAATAATTAATATCAGTCACCAATGACGTTATCAATTTCATTATCAAAATCCATTTTCTATTCATAGAGATTATTGTATAGATGGACGTTAAAATGTGAATTGAAGTGTGTATTATATGAATTATTTTCATTTAACTGGCTAATAATAGAATACCTTGGCAATAATAATAATAATAATATAATACTTAAGGACGTCGAGATACAAATCTAAGATTAATTATTCTATTTAAATTGTTTGTATTATGATGTAACCCTTTGAACTTTTGAACGTCTTAAATAAATTTCATAATTTGTGAGATTTAACTATCATCGTCGTTTACACAAATATGGCATTCTAAATATATCTTAGACGTTTCCCATTTAAAGGAACTACGTTAACTCTCGACAGACTAATAAGTTTACAATACTTGTCGTAATTATGTACGATAAATAATCACAGCTATACGAAGCAAAATATTAAAAGTTCATTCACATTTCACACGCGTATCAAATATTCTCGAACACTATTAAAATGATAACTTTTTTGATTTCTTTTCTTAATTTTAAACATATTTCTGATGTGAACACATGATGGCGAATACCAATCTTAATGATGTTAGATTTACGACGAGTTTGAAGCAATCGTTAAAGCATCCATTTTTTTGTGCTTATCCATGAAAAAATACGTCCAGAACTAGAAAGTGGAAAATTATAAAATCAATCTTTGTAATATTGTGTTTGCATTATAAATTTCAACTGAAGCAAAACAGAAAACGATAGAAACGTAGATTAGTTTTAAGACTGGCAAAATGAATAGTTCTATCATTTTACTCACGAAAAAAAGCTTGAAATAAGAATTAATAAGATATTAATATATATTACCTACATCATTACAATATGATAAGAATATATTATGGGTAATAGAATATAATAAAATATTATATTATAATAGAAATGTATGAGAGACTTTAAGTTTTGTATTTCGTGTTTTATTTAATTCTACATAACTCGCATAAAATTTCGTCTCATTTTATAAATTTAATTATTTCAGAATCAATCATAATCAAATGTCATCCAACATTGTTAATATAAAAAATAATAGGTTACAGGAAACCAAAAATGATTAATTTGATTTTGTAATCGCAAATATTTTTCGTCCGTGTATTGTTGAGTCTTATAAAATCATTCAACTTTACACATTACTCTAGGCCACACTAAAAATCATTCATAAATAATAATACAATGGATATGCGTTGTAGAGTTATAATTAATTCACGAAAAAATTACACAGCCGCCTTTTAAGTGGCACTTAAATTACAATACAAACTACTGTCCATTCACAAGCGAACTTTCATTATTTGTTGGCATTCAGAGCGCACAAAGACCTATTTCATGCACTCGATAATGGACCGAATGCTATTTTTTTATTATTATTATTATTATTAAAGAACAATAGAGCCTGTAATATAACTGACATTATGTTCAAAAATCGATTCAATATTATTAATATTATTATGACTTCGTTGTTTCTAGCTGTTGGTGTCTGTGCGTGATTGTGTTTGTATATTAATATCCAACATTGTCAGTCCGTGGAATATGCATTCCATATGCATAAAGGATTCATATATATGTATTATGCATATGAATATAAATAACTCATCATTATACACACGATAATATACGATAAACATGTGTATTACTAGTTCAATGTAACAGAAATATTTCGTCTGAAACCAGCTTTGAATATCAAATTATGGTCTTGTTTCGTCTAATTTCGAACGATAATCGTGTCCTTGGTAAATCGCCCATTATAGTTATATACCTACAGATTTTTTAAGGATCTAGTGACTAGATTTTAGTTAATCAATATAGTTCATAGTTTTATAATAACGAATAATTGTATAAATATTTTATTATCATGGAATTGCATGTCTTGTTGATTTACTGTTTGTAATTAACTGTCGATGGACAAAGGGTCGAAGAAATAATTTCATTATTATTGTACTACCCCGCATTCGTCATCGATAGTGCAAAAATGCAATAGATAGTAATATCGATATCAGTTAATTCAATATTCGTACTCTTGGTTTTCAATAAAACATTTATCGTAATAAAAAATAATGAATATGACAAAGACTATAGGTATAGCTGTACCAAAAAATATAACATAAATTGAATATTGTGTTTAATATAAAAATTACTTACCCTCGACGAGACAAAAACAGGCGTCGTCATCTGAAAACAAAAATAAATGAATCATAAATATTAGAAAATAAATATCAGCTTGCATTAGATGTACGTCGTATCATGTCAAAAAATATAAATAAATTGAATTAAAGAGAGTTGTTAAAGAAATATAAACCAAACATGATGCAGAATAAGACGCTGAGAATAAATTAAAGTTAACAGTCACATGAAGTAAATGTTTAATGAATAAAAAAAAATATTTGATTACCATAAATTACAAAATAATTTAATTACGGAGATCAATATTGCATTTTCCAAAATAAGAGATTTCCACCTTGAACGAATGAAATGAATTATTTTTGAAATGCAATTTATTTTATATCAGATTAAAAACTTTAAATATTATGGTAAACCACGACACGATGGTTATACTTAATATATATTGTGTGTTTGCATATAACTACAAGAAAGTAAAAAATAAATCATTAAATTTATGATTACATTAAAACTTCGATAAAAAAAATGATTAAATTTTTACATTTATTTGTCGTACACAATGTTAATATGTTAAACATTCTAATAATTTAAATCGTGGACGAAATAAACAAAATGCGTGAACTGAATACTATACACAATTCGACAAGACATATACGCGTACATATCAATATACATAATATTTAATTATATACCTATTTATGATATATAGATACTAGATAGGTATTGTATTTTAATATATTAAAACGTACATAAATATTTATCGAGTCTTATATTATATTGGCAATAGGTAATATGTTTTTTTTAGATTCCGAGCGCACTGAGAGAGTTATGATTTTACAAAGATGTCATACTATTTTTCTATCTATCGACTATTTAGGGGAGTAAAATACCTCAATAAGTTTTATTTAGCACCACTGCAGGCTGTGTATGGGGTGTTGAACACTGATTGTACTTTACAAACAAGTCATTTTTAGAATTCTCCAGTCGTTTCGGAGGAAATTGTAAAAAAAAAGAATGAAATGTAAGCAAACACCAGATTCTTACAAAGTCTTGAAATTTTTGGGTAGGAACAGTGATCTCCAGTTACACTCACAATAGTCTTATATTGCTTTAAAATGGAACGATGCCTAACTTATACATTACACTTAACACTTTTGTGTATTCGTTGCAATTTATTTAAGTTGCACAATTATAGCTGATTTTGGAATTTTTCCACCCACATTCATGTAAATATAGCCTATAAGTCCTCGCATATTTTTCGTAGAGTGAATTTCATAGTTTTCTGTTTACAATATAATTTAATGCATCACAGAACATTTTAGTTCGTACCAATTAATTTTAATTTTTAATAAATATTGTACCAAAATGAGTTGTAGGTAATATGTTTAAATGAAAAAAAATTTAAAAATATATTTAATAGTCAAAACACTTTAGGTCTCAGCGGTCTTCACGGTTTCGAACATAATATACATAATAATATATTAGATATATAGGTACATCACAATTTCTTTTTCGTTGAAATCATGGCAATTATAATAATCCCTATTATAGATCTTATGAAATAACATTTTAATTGAGTAGAAAATAATACTTTAATTGCCTGCACCATAGAATACTTATGAATATAAATTATAAATACGAGTTCTAATTCATTTAGGTTTGATAATAAATGGGTATTTATTACAAAAAAAGTATTACATTTTGAAGTTGAGAACTCGCAGTTGTGTTGCATAATATCAACTAATAAAATCTAAATCGAATACTATTTGACTATTCAATAAGCAAATAACGGTGTCATAATGCAATTTAATTTATTTCGCCAATCCGTATGTAGTACATGATAAGGAAAATTGAACCCTATCCCATTTTCTCAATAATATCAACTAAATAGTTTAACCTCGACTTTTAAGCAATAATATGGACTTACGTTTTTTTAGAACCAAATTTAAATACGATACCTATTATATTATAGCAGGTAACGTTTCTTTTATTTAAACAAAAGTTACAATATCGCTGCAACTAGGCTTAAGTTAGGTGTATGACATTAACATAATATTATATATTTTGTTTTTAATATTATTGGCCTTGTTGTCCTTAGCATAATATCATATTTTCGTTCAATGTTTGTGATACTACATATTAGTACATAATATTAAGTACATTAGTAAAAATATATTATACTATTTTTTATAGTATGTAGGTACTATTTGGTCGATAAAATCGTATTAAAATATGACCCAATTTACCTATAACGTGCAATAATAATATAAAATTGGTATTGAGTATTTGAATAAGAAATACATCTAAGCTAGAATAAATTATTAAATTGTTCAAATGTAAGTGCATACTTTTAGCAATGAAACAATGTGATAAATTACAACATTTAAATAAAATACGAAAATAAATAATGAAGAAGTTAAAAATATAACATAAAATATAAATATGATCTATAAATGTTTGTGCATAAAATCAAAAAAATATAAAAATAAGTAAAATATATTAAGAAATTTCGTCTGATTATTTCAACGCATTTTTTATATAAAACACGAGAGATATAAAATTATGGCTATAATCTATACCAACCAACCATATTTTTTTTTAATATAGTAATGTGATGCTTGATACTTTAAGCCCTATGTATACAGCAGTTACGTTTTAATGAAGTACTTCATTGGAATAATTTTACCACATTTACATTTCACCACTATAGTATAATAAAAAGGTATCTCTTTGTGAGATTTTACCTTTAGATTTAGTTATAATATAAATTATAAAATATAATATATTTGTTATATATATATATATAAACCTCTGATAATATTTTGGTGGTTTATACGCCGCGGTGCAAAAAATTATGAATGCACAATTTTTTTTTTTTCAATTTTTGGCATCATTAAATACAGTCTTAATAATTATTGAAATATTATTTTGTTTTTATAAGGTTTTGGTCGTTTGGTGGTGCGGAAAATGTATAAAAAAATATATTTCTATATTCTAAGCTCATTTATTGAGACCTTCTGCTTGCTTGAGCTCAAATATATTTTAATATATTGTTTTGTTTTATAATATATATTATAGTAGATAAATTACACAGGCTTGCGTTTAAACTATAATATTATGTATGTCATATTGTATTATCTATAAGACTATAACTAACAAACAACAATATATTTTGCTTAAATACGTACACATTATAATATATGATGTACATTGTACATACTAAAAAGCATAATTTACGTTTATGAAATTGGTCTGAGAAAAATATGATAGTCATTTTTATTATGTCAAGGTTTTATAAAAATCTATCATAATTTCATCCACACAAGTATAAATGGTAAGTATTATACATAATAATATGTAAATAAACTTAATAAAGGGTCGTTAGTGCACAAGTATGTGTTATTTTGATCATTGTAAAAGAAAAATTAAGCGATAAAACACAATTCCGACGGACGTGGAGTATTAGAAATCAAAATAATTATTATTTGCATAAAAAAAGACAAAACAATACCTACTTGTGTAAATGAATCGTTTTGATGAATTTCAAATAACCAATTATTGCGGTTAACCCTAGAAAACTACGCAGGTGCATGACACCTAATTGAGTGTATTTATTGTACTCAGTTTATCGTAGTAATATGTGTAGGCGCCTGTTGTACTAAGCCTTCTAACTTTTGGATACCTATAACTGATTTAATCAGTTTCGATCGATTGGAAATAATTGCATTGTGGTATAAATTATTTATCGGAGCGAGTGCCGATTTTTTTTTTTTTTTTTTAAACCGAAAAGTCTAAACGCTGATAAAATACCAATCATTGTAGGGCATTGTTGGTATTAAAAATTTGATTTTGAATGAAGAAAAAAACGTTCCCTTTATCGGTCCCGAAAAACGCATTCCACAAACGAATTGGATATTATGGTATAATATGCTCGCTCGTTTTACGAAACGGTAACCTTTCGAATACCTACACGAATATTGTGATTTTAAAACCCGTCGTTACAGTCGATGATATTCTAGAAACACTGAATAATACGACGTCGTTCGGTATACAAACCGATGGCAGTGGAAATTGTTTTTTTTATCAAACCGATATTTAATAATGAGATCGCAATCGCCACCAGATTTTCCAAAGGGACTTTTGCGGGAAAGACATTTTAATAATTTAACTTTTTTTTGCTAAATGTAACCACATTATCAGTATTCGACATTTCGGTGTATGATAAATTCTATACGCAATCCGTATAAAGTATAATAAGGACGAAGTTCACCAATACTCACCATACTTAAAAAATGTAAATGTTACTTATACAAAATAAAAACATCGATTTGATATTTTTAATTTATATTTAGATACATGATCGTATCCATAAGATATTTTACTTCGTTGTAATAAAATTAGAAAATAATATTTATCGCTTAAAGTGAAGTTCCAAATAAGAATGACCATGATAACAAACAGCTTGTATTACTAAAACAATATCGTATGACAAGTACATTAAATAAAATTAGTGTGGTACCTGTATAATACTTTTTCCAGTGGCATAAAAACCTTGAAACCCCCTGAATAAAATAACGGCTGGTGTTTTGTTTTAAAGACGTCATCGTGTATAATTTTCCTGGAAAATCCTTGTTTCATCCATTTCAATCTCAAAATTCCAAGTATATAGAATCAATTAATATGTATGTAAATACTATTGTACCACCGACGTGGTAAAACTGAATTCCTGGATATTTTCTATAAATCGATTAGCAAAGTATAATATTATGATATACGCGTGTGTACCTAAATTAGGACGATAAAGTATCAAATTTAAATGATAGTAATAATAATAATAATAAGAATACAATATTATTAAATAACTAACACATTTTATTTTTGTAGAAAAATCAACAGCACAGTTGACCACAGTGATAACGCTCAAGTGACCAAAGTCGCAGCATAATATACAACTGGTACGAACGTCTTTATAGTTTATAATATATTCATTCGGTTATCTAAGTGAAATCATTTCTTCTTTTTATACTTGGTTTGCGTTTTCGACTATTTTTTTAGTAAAACTAAAACTTTTTTTTTTCGAGAAAATAAAATTCGTTAAATATTAAAATATACAAATATATTTTAAATTCAAATTGTATTATACCTAGGTACATGTTGTGTTTTATTCAATTTTTATTCAAATATATTTATTTATTTATTAAAACAAAATTTGTGGACATTAAACAATTGCCGTGTCAACTTCCCTTCCATTCGCATTTATTTATTACGGTCACGTTATTTTTATTTTCTACGTTACCGGAATTCTACGTTTTTAAATTATGTATATCGTTCAAATGGGGAAAAAAGCCACAGATACAAAATCATTACTGAACGTCTTAAACGTCGGGTCCAGAGGCCCATAGGTAAGATTTAAAATGTATTAATCCATTTAACTACATCGTTTTAATATTATATTGAATCATGCCACGTTTTGATAAAAGTTCTCAGCGACAGACAACAAATCTGATGTGCAATGCACCCATCAATATTACTAATAATATCTCTGTCTCAAAATTAACCACTGCCTGGTGTGATAATATAATATAATTTCACACACAAATAATAATGATGACTACATCCGGACTTATCGAAAACATCTAAAAGTCACAACATCTCACCCGATTCCAATCAAAATCAATCTATCTCGCGAACACACAGCTGACAACAATTGAAATCAGCTTTTCTCTTTTGGTTTCCCAAACCGAAGATCCAAATTAGATGGAAACCGATTCAACCAAAAAAAGGTGGGTAAGTGGATGTCGCTCTGCTGTACAGTAGGTTACAAGTGGGTCACTGTATAATGGATGCTTTTAAATTTGAATTCAATGATACAATATCATTGTATAAGAAAAACGATTCTGAGCGAAGACGGTATGTCAGTCTAGGTTTAAGACAAATTATATACCTACATATCTATGGTATTAAAAAAAAAATTGACTTATAATAAATTCCAAATTAATCATATCACATTATCACAATATCCATTAGGTACTTATAACATGTTATACATCAACATCAATAACAAACCCTGATACTATCATAGATATATAATAGTACACTTTAGAAGTTTCAAGTAGGTACCCCGTACCCACGAATAATATTATATAATCACAACAAAATAACTAGGTTTTTTAATATGAAATTTCGTCCAAATTTGAACATAAAATGACTATAAAAATAAACTGTGATTGTATATTTTTTAGATTTTTCGGTAAGAGAATTAACTACTTACGTAGAATCTTGTTTTAAATTTTCAATCCTTAGCTATAAAAACTGAACATTTTATAATTTATTAATTACGATGATTAATAATTTTCGAGATTTTGAAAAATTCTGTCAAAATTCGATGTTAAAATGCTTATAAAAAAAAATTGTGCCTATGTATTTTTAATATTTTTCAACTGATATTGTAACAATATATCAGGAGCCTTGTATTAAATTTTTACACTTTTTGGCCCAACAGATAAAACTTAATTGATATTTATAGAAAAAAAAACTAAAAAAATTGAAAACTGAAAATGTCCGTAAACGGCTCAAAAAGAGTCAAAATATTTTCAAAATTGTATGGTGTATAGGAAATGCTAATATAAACATTCAGTGAAATTTTCATGTATTTACAGTAATTCGTTTTTTAATTACAACAAAAAAAGGAAATTGCCACATGAGAAATCGAGTGAATATCCAATGTTGTAAAAATTTGAATTTCAAACGCTCATAAAAATTTAATTTGACTTTCCGGTAGAGATTTTTTTATTGATAAAGGTAGACAATCTTATGAGTAATCTTGTATTAGATTTTCAAATCTTAGATTTAAAAAGAAAAATTTTTACGAATTCTTAACTCAAAATAATTTGCTAATTTTCGTGATTTTTCCATATTTTGTCAATTTTTGAACTCTAAATGCTTATAAAAAAAATTGTGACTAAGGATTTTTAATATTTTTCATCTGCCCTTGAAACAATATATTAGGAGCCTTCTATTAAATTTTCAAGCTTTCGCAACCAACAAATAAAATTTTATTGATATTTCTAGAAAAAAAACTAAAAAAAAACTAAAAATGAAAATGTCCCTAAACTGTTCAAAATAAATCAAAATATTTTGAAAATGTTATCGTGTATAGAAGATGCAAATATAAACAACCAGTGAAAATTGCATGTACCTACGGTCATTTGTTTTAAAGTTACACCAAAAACCAAATTCAATTTTCTGAAAAATCGATTTTGCGTAAAAATTCCCGTTTTTCCTTAATTTTTCTTTTGTTTTTCCCGGCGCTCTTGAAAACTACTGGGAAATTTAAATTTTGACCTCCCCAATGCACCAACGATATTCACTTTCCAATCGAACAAGATACTGAAGTCGAAAATCGAAGCATTATTTCGACTACTTATCGTGTACACAGACACAAAAAAAATAAATATAAAAATAAAAAATAAAATAAAAAAAAAAATAAAAAAAAAAACACACATCATTGTAAAATCAATACATTCATCGTTTCACTCAGAATCTAATAAAACGCAATCGTAATGAATTCAATTGAAAAGGTAATCTAAATGAATTAAAACTACAAACTCATATACACCTGACTCATTTAGGAAAGTAATACATCTATACGCACTGGTGTGTCCAGGAATTTTCAATGGAGGAGGGATATTTTAAGTAATAATGATAATACATTAAAATTAATTGTGGTGGTAGTACCAAGCACACACATAAGGGTATTTATGGGACAATAGGGGTGATGCAACCGCTAACCTCCCACCTGGGCACGCTACTGCGCCTAAAACCAAACGACAAAAAGACGAAAAACCATACTAAACCTACTAATAATGATCGTATAAAATAGGAACTAAAAGGAACACTTTAAACAGCTGTTTACGTAGTAAACGTACATCAACGGAAGACAATAACTCCTCTACCTCATTTCTTCATTGATTTGGAACCAGACAAACACAATAATATTCAAATATTTTTAAACTAACTCCAAATCCGTCACACTAAAATAAAAGACATATCTACGACCTCGTCGCCGTCGTCATATTGTTCAATTCCGACGTTGCTCTAAATTTCGGCCATACACCAATCTATTGTTGTAATCATCGACCACGTTCAGTTAGATGCAGTGAATCTTCTTTGACTGAAAACTGTCAAAAAAACTAACCGATCGACCACCCGAGCGCACATATTGTGTCAAGGATAACATCCCACTATCTATGTATCTCGTAATACATTTCTTACACTACAGTAAAAGTTAAGAAAAAACAATATTTGTATCTGCTACAGACTATCGCAACCAATCAAATTCCAGAAAATATGACATACTGACCCACGACCGATGGAAATCTCGTAGGTGGCAAGTACCTACGTGATTTTGAGGGGAAAAAATGAAAATATAATGAATGTTACAAATTGTATATTTACAAATTGATTTTATGAACATGCATACGACGATCAATATTTACCTCGGTTATCACTATAAATTATATCAAGTGGTACGTGAAGATTTTCCAAATGTATGGGTGGTACTGGAATATCAAAATAATCTGCTTTAGGTAATACTTTTGAGCATAAAACCCAAAATACTACAACCTGTATATTAAAATTCTATTCAAAAGCCGTGTAAAGTCAGAATTATAATAAGTAATAACCGGTCACACGGAAAATATAGAAAATAGCATAGAGACCAATTAACAGCTAAGAGGCATTACAAATGGGTGATTTCCACATCGTGACTCATTCATGCCATGTTATATTGTCTATTAATTATTATTAAATATGCTTACTGTTCCGTTATGTGCATATAGCTTGTAAATTGTCTTGTTTTTGATGTAAAAAAAAAATACATATAATAAGCCACCTATCAACGAACATAATATTATAATAATACATCAAATCGATTTTCGTACAACAAAAGCCATTGTTTATTTTACTAACTAACTATATAGGGTATATAAAGTAAATATGAAAATGCTTAAGGATATTCTCTCTCTTTTTTTTAAATTATTTATTTATAATCTATACTCTGTTTACAATAAATAAATTTGGTCTCACTACTGAAATATAACATGAATGAGGCGTGAAAAGGAGCCCACAAAAGAACCAGGAGGATATTCTTATAATTTAATTTTGTTCCTTTTACGATGAAACTGTTAACATTACGTCATATTATAGTCAATAGGAATTACGAGACCTCAATAGATTTTTATAATAACATAATAAATAATAATCGAACGAAATAATATTTGAACAACTTTTTAGTTATTTCGAATAAAAAAAAAAACAAAACAAATATGGCATCGAAAATCTTTGTATCAATAAAACCTTGGGAAAATATATTTTGAGTTAACTCTAATAGAAAACATGTCCGTAATATTTAAAAAATATTAATAGAATATTGTTCCCAAGAAGAAGAATTTTTCAATACCAACCTTTTTGAAACGGTTTGTTTGAATAGGTCTATCTAAATGTTTTAAAATTCATTATTCTAACATACTCTATAATATTTCATACACACAAGAAACAACGGATCACGGATAAAA
This sequence comes from Macrosiphum euphorbiae, assembly GCA_949089665.1. Taxonomy (NCBI): domain Eukaryota; kingdom Metazoa; phylum Arthropoda; class Insecta; order Hemiptera; family Aphididae; genus Macrosiphum; species Macrosiphum euphorbiae. The sequence goes on along the minus strand of CARXXK010000001.1, from coordinate 154,736,330 downwards.
ATAATAAACAATCTAATATAAATGTTAATGAATTATATTTAATTTAATATAGTGGATCATGTACAGTCTGTTGTATCCTAGTAATTAATCAAAACACTGCAATTCAAGATTAGTTTTCGACATTATATAAATATTTATAGGAATCAATAAAATTAACTGAATAAATAAACTACAGTAAGTTACTAGCTCGTTAATTAAAGTGCTTTAAAGGGCATAGTTTATGATAGATCAATAATAAATAATTCAAAAAGTTTATGGGTAGTATTTTAAAAATAAAAATAATACAATACACTATAGACAATTTTAATTTATAGAGAATTTAAATCATTCTAAAAATACTGTGGAAAAACTCAATACCAATTTTACCAATATCTATAGGCCATCAAACTATATAGACCAGAGGTTTATCGAACTTTTTTTTTCTCATTCCACTCGACTGTATTGCTGATCACACAATAACAAATTAAGACTAAAGACTAAGACTAGAACTCTTCAAAAACATTTGTATTGAAATGAAAAGGCTGTAAAAAATACAAAAGAAGTTTTATAAGGTATCTGTCTGTATTTTTATATATTAAACAAATTACAAAATTAAGATTACGGCTTATGTTGACATATTTTCCTTGAATCGGGATGTTAATAATAATGGTTTACAGATATAACAACAACAATAATAATAGTCTATATAAAATAAAATGGATCCAACACAAACATTAATAAACAAAAAATACATTTATTTTCGTTTGTCCTCCTGCGTACCCATTTTTATCCAGGCTTATATAAAATAAATAGGTACCTTTATAATATAATTTTTAAAGAATTTTGTTTTAAAATTGGTAAACTGTATAGTGAGTTTCCAGTGTTGCTCGTCATTGAGTTTGTCACTGCTCAATAAAAGTGTTAAGTTTCAATTCAATCAAAAATCATTTTATACGATTCATATATAATATATATGTATAACGATTATGAGTTGGTGTGTCAAAGTTGACTTTTCCTCAAGATATTTTCTAATATTTATAAAAGAAATTGTGATTTATTTGTCTATTAGCATTAGAGAAGGATGAACTAATAATAATCGCCAAAACATCATATATCTATTACATTATTATTATTTTAAATTCTTAGTGATGAATGAATTGATTTTACAACGATTTATGTGCTGTTTTTTTTCATATGTTTATGATCACTTTTTAGCAGGACCGTATTAAGGGACAATGTATGGGGAAACAAACATAAATATGACGCCCCTAATTCAGTATACGCCTTTTTTTACAAGTAAATACCAAAAAAAATTTTCTCTCTACGCTCGAACAAACATTATACAATAAACTTACAAAAAAACTATATGCTTATCTACTCATTAGTTATCTACTCATGCTACACTTAGGTATTGTCTTTTACAATATATTTAAACACATGAACCAGATAGGTACAATTTATACAAATTAATAAATTATTACATACACATATTGTCTACATATCATTATTAATATTTCAAACTCACGGTATACGGTATATTGTTCTATAACTAAAGCTATGAATTATTGTAATGATAAACGACTAAGGAAATAGGTACACTATGTTTATTATGTTTAAATATTATATAACAATAACATCATCCTAAAAATTGACCAAGTTCAAAACTTTTATTATTTCTTGAATAAATAAATAGTATAGATACAAATAGATAGGAGTATAATAGATAATGTTATAATCGAATAACAAGCTGCAGAGTCTCAGTAGTCATCAGTACTGCAATATAATGGTATATACATGGCAATATCGTAGGCGGGCGGCTATTACATGTCAATATATTATGTAGTGAATAGTGATAATATTAAAAATAGTTCGATTAGTACTTAGCACGGACAACTACACTGGACTGGAAACGAGACGTTTACCGCCGGGCCTCTTATAAGTGTCCGCGAGAGAGGTGTACGAGGGGGAATCGTACATGAGCTAATCTGGCTCCATCTATACTTCAATGATAAACCATTTACCAAATGTATTCCTACTTCCTATGGAATAGGTAGTATGCCTGTAGTAAGCCAGGCTGCTCTAGATTAGCTCACATACTTTTCCCCTTTCTACACCTCTCTAGCGGACACTAAGCGGGCCGGCCCCCGTCACCCGCCTCCCTCGACGTTTCCAGTCCAGTGTAGTAGTCCGTGGTACCTAGGTACCTCTAAGGTATCACGAAAACGAGGTGTATAAACAGCGCTCTCTCCTTAGATCATATACAATGGATGGATAATCATCAATTGCTGTGTCCAACATAACCACCCACTTATTAGTTTTTTATAGTGATTTTTGGCGCAACGCATTGTTCGTTGAAATGAAATGGGGGTGGGGATGGAATGTGAAGCGACATAGGCGCAACGCATGCTCAATAACTCGTTTGTCCCTGAAATTAAATGGGAGGTTATGTTGGACACAGCTCGGTATACGAGAAATACACACATAGCTCCATCTATTGTATATGATCTAAGGTTCTCTCTAAGATTTTGGTTATTCCGACAATTGACATCGTAAATTCGTAAAAGTAATAATAAATATTTATTCTACTAAATATTTTATTTTTATTACATTACAAACGACATTATCGACTTTTTTTTGACACCCCTGTCGCCTGGAGCAACTGCTCCTTTTGACCCCCCCACCTTGATGCGCCCCTGCTATCAAGAACAGTGAAAATGTTTCAATTGTTTTTAAAAGATGGTTTCTGATACCAAAATAAATCCAGTTTATACTTTTAAGGGGTCTAAAGAACAAATATCCAGTAATTTTCACAATTATCAGAATCAAGTATCAACAATAAAAAAATAATAAAATTAAAGAAAAATTAGAATATTTGGCAGAAACCATTCTACGTTGTGATCCATAAACGATTTTCCGTAGAGCTTTGACCTTTTCACTAAATATTCGTGTAGAACTTATAACCTTATATAGACATACCCAGTACTATAATTTTCGAATATATTGGTTTTAGTTATTTGCTATTTCTGACATTTGATATTTTAAACTTAATTAAGTATTTTTTGTCGATTTATTTTAGATAAAATAATTATTTTTAAGTTAAATGTCTTGAGAATTGTATATACGGTTTCAAATAAGTTATTATTATATTATATTATAGTGATTCAAAAATATTGAAAATACTTGGTCACAATATTTTTATAAGCGTTTCAAGTTTAAATTTTAACAAAATTCGTTTTTTTTTTTTTTTGTAAATGTTGATAAACATTTTATTCTCCGTCAAAATATTTGATAATGTACTACAAAGTTCTTCATAAGTTATTGTTACAGCTTACAGCACTCTAAAAATATCGAAAATACATGCATACGATTTTTTTTACAATTTTGAGAAAATTGGATATTTTAAAGAAAACTAAAAGTTTTTTTTTTTTCAAATAGTCTTGTTATTTTATGACGTAAATCAAAAAATATGAATCACAGGAACTTGAAACACTTTACCATTAAATGTATATTATTGTTTTCTATACACAATGTAATATAAAAATATTTATTCTTTAATATTTAATCTTTGTATACTAAGAAGTAGTACGACCTATTCTCAGCGTTATGTGGCAATATTTTGCGATATTAACTTTTTTCTCTATTCTTGGTACAGCTTCAATAACTTAGGTTATTACTTCTTGGCTTAAAAAATATTTAATACTAATACTACACATATAGATATAGGAATAAATACATTGGATTTCTTCGATTCAGTTGTACATATTATTATTATCATATTTGAGAAATAAACATTGGCGTAAATAGTGTTTGAAAATTGGGGGGGGGGCTGAAGCTCAGGTCTATACTTGAAACTCTTATGATGATTTTAAATTATAGTAGTGAAATCATAGTTTTTGGGGGGCTATAGAAACTCTAAGAGGGCTAAATCCCCCTAGCCCCCTCCTATTTGCGCCTATGGGAATAAATGATTGCATTGCTGTTGTATTCAATATTGGGCCCAGGGTTTCGGAGAGGTTGTCTGAAATTCCTAGATTCTTCTGGTTTCTCCGTGGTTTCGACAATAAACGACGATGAGGTTCTTGGAGGTAAGAGATTCACCATATGCTAGGTACATCGTTTCGTATACTTTTCGCATAAGATGGCGACGTTGCATCTTTGAGTGACCTATTATTCGAAGTCTGTTAATAATATCACTTGATTGAATAGTTGAAGTTTAGGCCAGTAATTGGATATTAACTCATAATATGTAAGTAATAGGATAATGTATGGTATAAGAATAATAGGTATAAACGATACGATGTTTTTAGAAAAAATAAGTGAATAATAGGTACACTGTATTATTTATAGGAAAATAAATTATTAATAGTAATATTAAGTAAAATATAAAATTTCCTCAGAAATAGTGGTAGATCACAAGGTCATTACTCAATAGCGAAGTAGGTACTCTCGAAATCCACTTTGCTGCAGAGCGATTCACCCCGTTATTTGTATTGTGACCAATGAAATACTATAGGCTATAGCCCATCGATATTTAAAAAGTTTTAAAGATATGTTGGTAATAATATTAAATAGAAAAAATAAACATTCATTCAGTCATTAATTATTATTGTTGTTATCGACTTATAAGTTATAGGTTAATATGCCAACTCATTGTAACAGAGGAATGATAGTGTGAATAGTTTTGTGGTATAATTTGTCTAAATATTTTGAAAATTACATAGAAAATAACAATACGCAAATTTCAAAAAGTTTTATGTCACGAAACGATTAATGTTTTTTGAATTTATGTACAACTCCATAAATTTCACAGTACTCGTCACTAACCACCTGTTGGCTGTTCTATATCATAAGTCCTAATGTATGATAATACTTGTGGGTGTATATTAATAATATGTGTATGTAGTATGTACTAGACGTATTTTAAGTATTATTTTATCCTTTGATTTGTTTTTATGAAGGAAATAAACAGTTATTTCGTAACTTTGATGTTAAATCTAAAATGTTCAATATAAATTTATATCATACAATAATACATTTACAAGTAGCTTATTGAAATTCTCACCATATAGCTGTAGATAATTTCCTATTAAATATTATAAATAGATAATATTATATTTATATATATATATATATATAAACTATATTACCAACAAGACCCTGGAGTCATTTCCAGTCCAAACATCTCCACTCCAAGAAATTTAAATTAATCCGTTTGAAAACTTCTATTTGGGTCGACTAAACAAACTTTAGACTTTCACCGATCGTTCAAAGCAATTTTCGACTTCGGTGTAATTAAGCTTGTAGCGTAGAAAGTGAGGATATGATTTGGAGGATGTTTCGAAAACATGTTTATACGAACCTTGCGGTTACTACCAAAAAGTTAAATCAGGTTTTTTTTCTAAAGAACGAAAAAAACAGATACCAAAGTGTTTTTCCATTATCTTCTATGCGGTATTTATTTAAACGGGAATGATCTAAAAAAAAAATATAATAAATAATAAACTTACTTTTTAGTTTTATACAGTTATATTATTGCCGTCGTGTATATTATATTATGTACGTCGTTTTGAAATTATTTTCCAAAACTCTTTTTATTAAATATTATTATTAATGTTCCTAAGTAGTAATGTGTTGAGGTTATTTTAAAACTCCCACACTTAAATGTGAAAGTACACTGAACGACGCTTCATTCCATCATGAAATAATATTGTACTGTTTTACTGGTCAGTTAAAAAAGTTTTTTTAATGTCCAGCACTTGAAACGGTTTAAACAACGTGAGACATGAATAATGTCAAAATTTGTTAAACTTGAATATTATAATGAAATAAAATATTTGTTTCAGTGGACATTTTACAGAATACGATAAAACAATAATTCTACTATAGTTTGTTCAGTACTAACAACTAAATTAAAATTAATTATTAAATTAATTTTTTTTGGGTAATATCCTTAAAATTCTTAAATGAGGATAATTCCCATTATTTAAAAAATGTATTATCATTTAAAATATACATTAAACTAAAAAAAAAACCGGACACAAACAGAGATCTAATATCGGTCAATCGTCTTGCTCCACTTACCTCGGTATAAGATGCAGTGTGTTGTAGTATTCAATTTGAAAACAATGATACATTTTATGATTCAATAAAATTAGTCTGAGTTACATAATAGCTCAATTTGAATTGTATTTGCATTCAATTTCAACTTTGATCGTCCGCTGACTGTTATTTTATTCCTAACCCTATCGAAACGACTAATTAGAAAATTAAAAATAACTTATTTTAGGCAATATCGATCTCCGAATTTTCTACAATCATTTAATGTCCTCTCTCCTACAAAAAAATGGAACATGGAAACAAATAATAAATAACATATTAAAAAATAAAATAAAAATAATAATAAAAAAACATCATTTGTTACTTTATTCTGCATCCAAAAGATGAATTAACATTCATCTTTTGAGTATCTTTATTCTTTATTATTTAGTGTTTGAAGTTTGATAGTTTCGAACAAAACAATGTTCGTGGCCCATACTACATAAAATGTTAAACTTTTTTATCATCGCTATTTTTAATTTTATTCCAGCTGGATAAAATATGACTCTTTATGCCTGTCATTTATCAAAAATGATGGTCTTGACCAAATATAATTAACCTGAATAAAACGTATTTAATGTAACTTACCAACTTTTACTTATCTGATTAACTTCTCTTAACTAACAGTATAATATTATTACGATGAACATAGTTTTTATATTTAAACATAAAACTAATGTCATTCAATTATAAACAAAAACTCAAAGACATACATTTTTCTCTTGTTATTATTAAAAAAATATATATATATATTCACTTACTGCTATTCTTATGCTAGTCAGTAGTTATATGGTATAATTTTCTAAATTAAAAAAAAAACAGTTTATTTGATCATATACAATACAAGGCATCATAAACAAAAAAAAACATATAAAAACATTATGCATAAGTATATAATATCAATACCATCAATACATTGCATACCTAATAGTTTTGATGAGTACCCAGTCAAAAAATGCATTTAAATAATATATATAAAAATGTATATTAATGTTTTTAGAGAAAAAACTGAAATATGTATTAAATTGAGTTATTTGATGTTGGTACCTATTTATTTTGTTTTATAGGGAATTAAAATTCACAATTGTAAGAAAATAACTGTAATTTAAAAGTTTGTTTAGATTTATTATGACATGTTACGAGAACTATATAATTATAGCAATAATACATTTCCAACTGTAAAAGTCAGATATTTTGTAAGCGTGCTCAAAGCCTAATTAAACTTTTATCGGATTTGTGCAATGTTTAATCCTTCATACGCAAAACTAAAATTTTCTCTATAATATACCAATATCATTATGGCCAGGCTTATTTAATTTATTCAATTAATAGTTGTCTGCACACCAAAATCTTCGTTATCCGATTAAATACATAATAGTATACAAACATTCAAATTTATATAGACGGTATAATATTTAATCACTATCAATCACTGTCATGTTATCGAGTGACTATTAGTTGACAGTAATGTTTTTTTTTTTAATAATATAAAGTAAAAAAAAAAAAAACGTGGCAATCTACCAACAGGTGTCAAGTGTTTTTTCAGACACTTTTCAATAAAACTAATTTTTTATCATTAACGTCATTTTTAGAATACGTGCCACACTAAACCAATAATACATAATATGTAATATACCTGAATAACCATTAATTAAGGGTTAAAAAAAAAAAAACAACTACAAATTACAAAAGTGAAATTGTTTACAGTATAAAGTGTATTAACTAAAATAATTTAATTTAATAAATAATAAAAATGGCTGTTAGTTTTTAATTTTCTTTTTAAAACATTTGAAGCGTGAAATACGGTTATTGCACGGGCAATAGAGCTCAGTTGAAAGGTCTACCCTTTGGACATTTTATTTCAAAATAAATTTTAATTAATGAGCTGATGCACTGGTTACAACAAAATATTACAATGATATAATATTGTTCCACTTCTAAAGGATCAATAATTATTATCCATTTTATTATTTATGCTATATTGTAAACATATTAAATTCAAAACACCGAACGAGATTTTTATTCTTATCGTGGGGACCCACTCAATGAGATATCAATCGAAAATCTTGATTTTTAGATATTATATACCTCACTAATACCTTTATCTGGGACCATTCGATTGATCTTACTCAACAGTATAACATTATTATTGCTCGGTAATGGCAAGTTGAACGCTTTTTAACCATTTTCTAATAATTCATTTATTTTTTCCTAAAAAAATTTCATCATTCCCGCGGTACCTTCATTTTATTACGAACTCAATTATTGCAATCTATATTATAATATAATAATAATGTGTACAATATGGAATAAAGGTATACTGTTTTTGTGGTGATAGGCTTCGAAAAATTAATCGTAATGAAGTAACCCGGGTAATATTATGCCGACTACTACCCTATATTTTAAACATTCATAAATCCCAGATAAATATTGTAATGCGCTTTTAGTCCACCACTTCGGATTATAATAAAACTGGGGGTGTTTTTTAATGTATTAACCGTTTTTAAAATGTTTAAATGCATAAATTGTGGCAAAAAAAATATATAAATGTTGCTTTGACCGATAACACACGATTTCGCCCATTATGCTTATTGAATAAAAGATTCGCAGAAATACACACCACTCACAACTGTACGTCTACACCATTCGTTTTGTATGCATACTGTGCTGGCAGTTCGGATATTATGTGGGTCACAAATTAACTATAATCTGTATCCACACTGTTACAAAATAATCCCAACTCTGAAGGGCAAAAAAAGGATAAGAAATCATTATTGTTGGCTATATCATCTATCCAGACACTTCTAAAAAATCCGAAGAATACGGTTATTCATTGTATGTGACGAATAAAAAAAAAAATTGTATAAGCTATGAATAATATAAGATAATAAAACAGGGCTATAACACTGTGCTATAACTGTTTTTATTTTCTGGCTTTTGCCAAGTGTTGCGCGATATTAAATATTCTAGTAGTTGTGACCCGATGCGTCGTTATACAGGATGATTCACCAATCATGCTCACTTCTGTTTTTTCCTTTAATAATTAATTTATTCAAATTCTGATTTTTGGAGTCTTAAGAATTACAATAAAATACTTAGACTTTTATACCATTTAATGAGTGTCCTGTACTCCTGTGGTACCGATTTCTTTTTTTCAAACGATTACCAACCTTTTTTACTGTAAATTGTTGATAAAATAATTTTTTTGAAAAATTTGGCGTGTCTTAATAAAAATCTGTACGAGTAATTTCTGAATTATTAAAATGTATAATATACTAAGAATAATATTATAGCCCGTAAAATTAGTTTTATGATTATAAATATATTATATAGATGTAAATAGATCTTATTATTCTCAGACTACTTTTGTAAAATATAAAATGTTGATAGATTAATATCAATAAAATAACTATTATTTTCAAATTGTATATTATAACCATATCATTTAAAACTAATACCCTGGACCTATTTCCTAAGTGAACCAATTCAAACAACTCAACAACTGCAATATATCGAAATTGGATTTAGATACATCAACATTTTTAAAGAACTTATTAATAGTTTACAAGAAAAAGAGGTGATTTTTATTTGAAGAAAAGAAGTCGGTATCATCACAAGGCAACCACAAGTAAATGCTATAAAAAAACCTTCAAGAAATTGTGCAGAGTTGAAAATTCCAAAAACCAGAATTTGTAAAAGAAAAATGGTGGTGAGCATGTTTGGTGAATCATCCTGTGTATGAAAAATATAATAGTGCTTCGTTGTATTTTACTTGACTATACATTATGATTATGGCATGTATTATTATCTCAACCTTTTCGGCTTTCACACGTCTTAAGATATCATAGAAATATATTATAATACGCCATGCAACGATTTCACTACTGCGTCATATTTTGTAACGACGAACGACTGTACTTACATTTATGACACTGTAAACAATTCAAGTTACAACAATAACATTATGTAATTTGTATTAAAGTGAAGTTTTTTTTTTTATATACAATATTTTTATTTGGTTATTATATAACATTAAGAAAACAATTTTGACATTTTCCCTGTGCGAACAAACAAAGACTTGATTTCTTTAAAAGAGTAAATTAATAGTTTGTTTGTGTTTCAATTAGTAATTCACTGGTAAGTACTTATTTTATTTTTCGAAACTTAAAACATTTATATTTTTTTTTACGATATTTTCGAATGTTTAATAAATGGACAAAACGTTTCTAATTAAATGTCGTACTACATTTTGTAAAGAAAACGTACCGAAACTTAACAATTATATTAACGTATTATATTATATAGGCGGGTACAGTATATATATTCTACGGAAAGTAAATTGAACAAGAGACATTATATTCTTGTTGTGTTTTGACCAAGCTCAAGTATAGTAACATGAGCGTAGTCCTTATTTATTATTAATTGGATTGTTTTACATCAAACGACGTATAAGAATGCAAATTGAATTGTCATCATTGTAAAATACCGAATTTTCCTTAAGTCGGATTCGACTCTTCGATTGGCTAAATGGGAAAAGAAACGCTGAAAAGGAGTCTTAATATTCTATCATGGTTAATATTATTTACCACCGTCTATTTTAGTTTTTTGCCTCGTCCTACTGAGATCAAATATTTTCTATAGATACATTACATTTAAAATTAAATTTTTTTTTACGACCCTGAACGATATAATATTGTTGGGCACGACAATGAGTGAGTGCTTGAGGAGCAGTAATTCTTCAATTTTCAAATATTATTCCTTATAAATATTAAATGCATTTATTCACGGAAACGGCACACTTTAAACTTAGGAATCGTAACTCCAATTAATTATCTCAAAGACCGGGATGAATTCAACGTAAAATAAATTACTAACCATAACAAATAAAGTTCAAGATGACGTGGTGGCTAAAGAAGAAAAACAGCAACGATTAGTAACAAAAATCTCAACAGAAACCGACAACCCTTATCGTTCATAAAACGGGACGGCTGCTGACTTTTTTTAATTATATTTTTCTACTGAAATATCAAAGTGAAGATAAATAATGAAAACTAACTACGATGCAATGCAAATATAAATGAAAAAAAACCTAAATTATAAATAAAAGCAGCTGATAATTGTTTTAAAAAAAAGAGTATAGACAATTAAATTGGTTTTTTTTTTCAATAATTTAATCATTCGACTCTATAGTTTTGACAATAGCATTAATTTAAATTTATAATAAAATACTGCACAGCATACACAGTAGGTACTATATAAATCGTAATAAAAATGTGTGTTGTATAATAATATTGTTACAAAAGGTTTCCTACATTTTTACAAATGGACAATGGTACTACCTACGTGGGTGAAAAAATCGCGGAGTCCTGCTATATGTAAAACACTTTATTGCGTTTTATTAAATTGGTTCTACTTATTACTTCGGATTTTATATAATATGTAAATTTTATACAAATATATAAATCTCAGGATACCAGTACTATAGTAACTAGTGAGTAGTTATTTGGAGAGACTTAACCTGTGAAATCTACTCCGAATCGAATTTGAGCATATTACTGCAAAGTGCAAAATAATGTACCATGTGCATTGTGCATAATATTTTACATCTCGAACAATGAAGTTTTTTTCCCCCATTTTGCTAAAAATCAAGATGAAATAGGTACGTTTTAAATACTTCTCACTTCAACATAATATTTTGCTACATTTCAACCTATAGAGGAGTAAAATATAAAATGTGAACCGAAAATGTTGTTGTTTTACAACATAAATATCATTAAAACTAAAATAAAATAAAAGTTGTATGGATATAGAAAATTCTGGAGTAAACCCATCTCACTCGTTACATAATCCACCTGTCAGCACAAACGTTTTTTTATAATTAAAAAAATAACCCTAATTTATTTATAATTACATACAACCTTACACGAATTAAATTAAAAATGAAATAAATCGAAGTCAGCCAACATCATATTATTATCAGGACAGTATGAACAACTCACATTATCAAAATAAAATAAATAAAATACAGTCTTCAATGCACTTTTGTCCATGTTGAACGGCAATGACTAAAAATGTTTATTATTTATAATGTTAATAAATACATTTAAGAGTTTCCCTAAGTCTAATATAATTACGTCCATCAATTTTTAATAACTGCCCCATAAATTTAACTATATGCAAGGTAAAAAGGAGAGGAAAAGTTAGGGACTAACTAGTTGTCTTGTGAAAACGAGTCATCAATCATCGTCTTATGTCGATTTCCATAGAAAAAGCTTCAATAGTCTTCTTTTTTTTTATCTTCAGATTCTCCGTTTGATCGATAGCAAAACAGTCACTTTGGAAAATGGATTGACAGGCTAAACGGGTTAAAATAAAAAAGACAGACCTATCTGTCTAATGACACTTTTTATCTTAATACTGTACACCACAAGTCCACAAATGTAGAAAAAACAAAAGATCTTTTCTTTTAAATATTTCTGTATGCCGATAAATATAGATGTTTACAATATATTATATACAGATTATATATTGGATCGTGTATAAATATAGTATGATAGTATAATACTATATTGTTTAATATAGAAATAATATTTTAATTTGAAGAGAGAAGAAATTGAACGTCGTTTACTAAATTTTAATAATTTTATAGGCATTTTTTTATAATATCGCTTTAATTAAAGGGATATTTATGAAACGCAATACACTAGGTAATATAATATAATAATTGTTACATTAAAACAAATACACCTATCTCCTATATAGCTACTTGTGCTGGTTATGACAATCGTATATTCCTAAAGTACAAATCATGCGTATTCACTCGGTAATAATTTGATTAACAGCCTGCAGTTGATAGAATACGATCGGTCGGTGGTTAGAGGAATTGCGTGGTCGTGGCAATTTGTAGTATTATAATATTATATAGGTAGTTATCTTTACTTATCAGCGACAAACACGGATCACCTAATCATGATGGGTTGTTATTTGAAATGTAATTTAACGAAAGTTGATAGTTCTGTTTTCCGTCTAAGCTCTATACATAGGTACTAAACTACACAACCTTAAGCAATATGTCTATAAACTATAATGCTGTGGCTGATAAAATTGGCTGTCCCAAAATTTGCAAGTGAAAACCTAGAAAAAAATAATTACTTGATTATATAATAAATTAACCGAGTATTGTTTTTTTTTTTTTTTTGTATAGGCGCTGTTTGTTTTAGGGAGCTTGCTGAATTTTTGATGGAGTAAAATCCCAAATACTTTCCTGACTCTAACCAGTCGTCAATCAATGATTATCCAAAGATTTGTTTAGTTTGTTGGTTCACTATTTATTAAAAATTGTATAGAATCTATAAAAAAAATCCTCATACCGTTCAACGTACACCTCTGTATGTAAGTAATAAGTATATACTATCGTATAATGTATATAGGTAAATTCTAAAACCTATTTATTATCACCTATATTATTATTGTTGTTCTTATTACCAGTATGATTAATCATTATCGTTTTTTTTTTTATTTATTATATTTTTTAATCATAAAGACCGCGGCATCTCTGGCCATTGGTCTCCGTCATTATCTTATAATGTTGAAATTTTGTGTTAGTCAAATTATAAACCTGTGAAACCAAATATCATTATACCTACAAATGTGTTATTTATTATTTATATTATGTAAAATGGAGTTTTTATCTCCGTAAATAAATATATTATTACTATTATTATAGGAACTTTCATTCATATTTTATCACCAAATTGTTAGTAGTTACTTAATGCATTCATTAAAGAAACATTTGATACACTTTAATTATACGCTGTCCGGTTATTTATCATTACCAATGAATAATAGTTTTATCATAACACTGTTATGATATTTTAGAAGGTATATACATGTATATACTGTTACTAAACTAATATGTACTTAGTGGATGTATGAGAATTCAAATAATTATTACATTTTTATTCAATAGTTGCATTGTACGAAGCCATTAAATTATATTTTAACTATTTTAAATATTACCATAAGCAATTTATTAGTTTTGTACAAAATCAGTTCAAAGTTCAATATAATTGATTTGGTTTGTTTATTATTATAGAACATAAGAACGATAACATTTAAATGTATTATAACGAAAACTCAGACCGGTGACTAATACTATATCAATGGCCAATGGGTAATATCAACTTAATAATATTTCAGAAACACTCGCATATTGCATATCTCTGAAAGTTCTACTATACCTGCTCACGTATTTTAGATTCTATGTAAAGTGAGTAATGTATTGGTTTTAGACTGATGTTATATTTACTTTCTTTTTATTTGAACACTTTTTAGGTTTTTTTTTTTATTTTATCAACAGTTTCAGTATGCACAAAAAAAACTACCGACAACGTATAAAACGTTGGGAATAATGCAAATAATATACGAAGTTTCGAAACAAAGCCCGCAAATGCACTTTTACAGGGTCCATTTAGAATTATTTTTCGAATGTGACGATGATCTATACATATTATACTATTAAAAAAAATCAAGACAAAAGTCGAACACCCGGTTTTTGTTTATCGTGTATGAACTTATTTCAATTTCAATCGTACATAAATAATACTCTATAAATTCGATTTGTTTTTAAACTTCAACATAAATCATAAAATAATATATATATATTTTGATTGTTACATACAGCTAGTTTTCATATTTGTAATATATTATTACATTATAATAACCAATAAGTTTATTTTTTTGACAATTTACGATATTATCTGGTGGATTTCAAATTTATCATAAGTATTTTATTTATTACTTTGCACTAAGCTATATCGTATAAAATAATAATGTAGAAATAATAAATAAGTCTTAGGTCAAATATCGTTATTTCAAATACAATAAATAAATGTTTAAGTTAAGAATAATATGTTAATCCACGTAACTAATTTATTATACAATTTAAATCGCATAATATTAGAAAAACTAAAAATATAAAAACATTATATATTTTAATTGCGCCGAGTACAAAGTATACAGTCTTAATAGTGTGATAGAAGAAGAGTAGGTACCTATATTTTAATAAAATATAATAAACACAAAGTTACATCTACTCAAGTTTCCATAACATACATCGACGAAAAAAAGTGGGTATGTTATAGTTATACGGATGACGTGTGGCGGAAGTAGATTTTTTTTTTTTGTACATAATACTGAAAAATAAATTCAAAACACAACACGAAATAATAAATCGCCGTTGATAATTTATGCGACATACATAGAGCAGTGAAAAGTGAAGTTGTCGTCTTTTCGTTGATATCGAAAGTTTTAAAGAGCTAAAATGTCTTGACATATTATTACACACCAGCTGCACCTACTGCTCACTTTGCCGATCGATGCGTATTCCAACTTTAATCGGCCGTATCACGAGAACTCGCTCTACCTTATTTTATATTTCGTATTTGCCATTTGGACATTTTTCGCCTCAATCTCCGTGTTGATTTTATTATTTAAAGCTGCGTAAGTTTACCTGCCTACTTCTGCGACTTACGAGCCATAGCGGTAATTGCAATATCCGTTCACTGGAAATCGGCGATTGAGTTATATAATATATTGTGTATATATACCACCTACTGCTCACTTTGACGATCGATTCGTATTCCGACTTTAATCGGCCGTATCATAAGAGCACGCTCTATTTCGTTTTTTTTTTCCCGTTTGACAGTTAGGTCGGACGACGTTTTTCACCGCTTTCGATCGTCCTTTCGATATTATTTAAAAGGCCGTAGGTACCCTATATAGGAATAGGTCATTATATATAATATGTATCCGTTTACTGGCAATCCGTTGAGTTATTGTGTACCTATCGATACATATATACAATATTCACCGGTAGCTGACCGTCATGTTTACAAACGAGACGTGAAGAGAGAGGGAGAGCGAAATAGAAAAAAAATAATAAAAAAAAAAAACCCAAACACCAAAAGTCCAATAACTTAAACCGTGTCAGGGATGCCTTTGTTCCGGGAAGGGTTAATTAAAAGCAAATATCCGACAACCCCTATATTGTTTACATTTCATTATACTGCAGCAGACATACAGTGACCGTAATATTATAAATTATGTATATTATACAAAACAACGGGGCGCCGCATCGAGTTCGGATAACACGTCCGCAGGAGGAGCCTTCCCCGCGAATAGGAACGATATTATTTTTTGGCGTACATTTCAAGTTGCACTCGTACACCTGTCACCTGCCTATGTGTGCGAGTCGTCTCCTTTCTACATTATTGCAACAGTTTAATGTACTTATATATTGACTTCCATATCGGCTGTACCTATATGCACGCCTCTATTCACTGTGCGAGTAAATACGATATGTAGGGCAAAGTGGCGCCTTCCATGGCGGCGGGGTCTCAGATCGTTTAATCGTAATAATGTCGTATCCAACAACAATACGGCGACCGCAATATTATAAATTACGAGTTTTACAACAGACTAGTAGCGATAAGTCGAATTTCAATAACACGAAAAACTTGACAACTCAATTTATTTTTTTCTATTCCAATCATATTGAGGTTATGTTAGGTTAAATTCGAGTTGGGTATGTCGAAGCGATTTTTTTTTTAATCTCCCTTCGACTTCGAGTTATCGCTATTCGACTGCACCTATATTATAATGTCATATAAAACGACGGGGTGTCGTATCGAGTTCGGATAACAAGTCCACAGGAAGAGCCGTCCCCGCGAATCGGAACGATATTAATTTTTCGTTCTTTTCCTGCGTAAATTCGTGTCAATGTCGTCCACCAATGCGGTAAAAAGTGCTCGAGTTGTCTCCTTTATATCATATTTAATATTATAGTTTAATGTACGTATTGACTTCCATATATCGGTGGTACCTGTAAGTACTGTGCGACTGTGCGAGTAAACACGATTTACTCGGAAAAGTGGCGCCTCCTGTGGCGTCTGGGTCCCCGATCCTGCATCAGGACGTCCCTCTTAAAAAGTACTTAAACGAGTGTGATACATTTCGTTTGGTGTCAATGTAAGTCGTAAAAATAATATTGAACAATAATAAAAATTCTTAGTCCAGATCCGAACGCCATTCATATTAATTTAATTCAGTATCTTAAAAAATCCCATTTGTAAAACAAAATATTAATTTCATACCTTGGTTTAAGCAGTGTACATACATGTATCTAATTTATTAAATGTAACAATTTAAGTTTGCCAGACCAATGTCCACAGCTGCCGAGGATTTTATTTCTTAAATAAAA
Organism: Macrosiphum euphorbiae; assembly: GCA_949089665.1. Taxonomy (NCBI): domain Eukaryota; kingdom Metazoa; phylum Arthropoda; class Insecta; order Hemiptera; family Aphididae; genus Macrosiphum; species Macrosiphum euphorbiae. The sequence continues at coordinate 154,718,995 of CARXXK010000001.1, read as the reverse complement.
AAAAAAAATTAATAAATTATAATAATATTACATAATAGTTATTATATAACCTATTACATATAGCCTATATTATAGGTACCAAATACCAATAATGTTTATAAACATTTAAATGTAGTACTTATATTATATTAATATAATGCCATTGACTCTCCCAACTCCGAAAACCTCTTCTTTGGCTACTGATTTGGTGAACACTATATGGTTTTTTAGACACCCATAGAATCATTGTTGTTAATTGTAAAATAATAAAATTTCAACTAACGATTTACCTGATTTCGTAAATCTTATCACTATAAAACCCAGCCGACCCGTTTCGTATTTACTGGATGTTGTTGGCAATATGGAGGACTTGACCTTTTATTAAAAATAATTGTTTGCATTCCAAGAAAATATTTGTACGTAGATGGGTATTTTTATAATGCTAAAAACACTCTCGCCTGAGGTCTGAAGTAGATGGCATTCAAATGTACTTTGACGAAGAGCAAAGACAAATGCCAAATTACAATAATAATTGATGATACTCAAATGTTCAATGTTTATTCTGAGAAAATAAACATGGAATATTCTAAATAATAATATATACTCAATTATTATTAAATTATACTCACAATATCATCATAGATTCTATAACACTATTATCGCTATAGCCTAACAAGATTGTTCTCCAAACTATGTCTCACGGATTTAAGGGTAAGAATATATAGGCCGATCGTCTTATTACAGTGTCACAAGAATAACAAAATTATGCCAGATTAAGTCATTGATGAGTTAAGTCTATGAATGATAAAAAAATTTAAAGGTTTGATTCTGGGTCATAAATAGGGTTATGAATTTGAAATATTTCAAAATTGAAAATTTCACTGAAATTATAAAAAATATGTTTTATTCTCTTAACCGTGTTCGGTTATAGATGATTAGAAACAATAATATATTGATTACACACTTACAAATAAAGAAAAACATATTATTTTTGTTGATTTATTATTTAATATATTTTGAATATTCTATGTTATGTAGTGCTGAAAAATATTCCTGGCATTATTTTGAGAATAAAAACATTTTTTACATGAGTTTTAAAATATTTTTGTATGCGGACCGTCAGAGATAAAAAGATAATGGTTTGAAATAAAGTTGAAATCAATTCCAACAGCGAATGAAATAATACCTATAGTATTTTTAGTAATTATAAAGTGTACCAAAGTCGTATGATATGTGGGTCGTGTACTCGTGTGTGAGCGATGTGAAGGTGCTCTGGACTCATCATTTAATACTTAGATCATATTATAACTTGTTATAAGTATTATAGATTTTTTAAACAACTTATAAGTTATATATAAATATGTTACATATTTTCTTTGTTTCATACAATAAACCAACTTTTAAAAATGTTCAAACTTATAGATATAATAAACATTTTATCTTCATGAAATATTTCAAGAAAATAAATTTCATGAAATTTTTAAAACCTAGTTATAAAACATGTTAATGACTACGACTATAAGTTATGACTGTATACATAACAATAACGGAAAAAAATAACTTATTTTTATCTGTGATAATAATATAAGTAAGAAGTAAATGATGAGTAAGAAGTATGTTTATATACCATAACGATATACCTATTCAGAATAGCATTGATACATACAAAACTGTAATAATAACTAAATAAATCTCGACAGTCAATAATTATTATTGTGAATGGTATACATTCAGGTATTACATTTTGTTTCTGCCAAAACATATTACGATTATTTAACCTCTGTGGTAACACGGGTTCCATATAGGTAATTAATTTTGGCAACGTATATTTCGTGTTTAATTAGCTATGCAGTTATCAAAATATTTTAAGGCGTCTTGGGTGGCCAGGGGGGTGGTGATGGCGATGAAGGAATTGTGATTCGTTTCGCCTTTATTACCCATGTGTTTATCGGTGTGTAATATAAATAATATAATACGGTAGGTATATAAACAATGGGGTACACTGCAGCAGTGTACTGTGGCACGGAGTATACATTATAATCATACGATTGCATAATATAACGTACGCCGACAGGGTTGAAAGTGAATATTTTAGCACTCTTCTGGTTAAATGAAAACAATGACAAGGCAAAAGTAATTATTATTAATGGAATGTTCACCGATGTAACTATTATTTTTACTACCGCTATACCACCGTCTAATATATAGATACTATTTCTGCTATGTGCGAAAGCGTCGGAAAACTCCGCGTATCGCCCAGGCCGATATTAATTGACTATAATATTTATTATGTTATATATAGGTATACCTGTAGGTACCTATAGTACGACTTTTTTTTTTTTTATCATGAATCGTAATCGGCCCGGGGAAAGATTACAACTACTTCTATTCAGTGGCGTGCTCAGCTTTTTTGAAAGAGGGAATTTGAATTTTTGACAATTCTTAGACCATGCGTTATAATATAGCGGTAAATATACTTTCATTGCTTTATCATATACCAAGATAAAAATATATCCCAAAGAATTTTTCCTAGATTTTTTTTGTATGTTTAAATCGCAACCGCGGGGGGCACTTTTTCGGGCAGTCCTACCCCCGAAGAAGCATAGTTTATTATGCTCTAAGAAAAGAAAAACATCTCATCACATATTATGCTTAACACTAATATGGTTATATGACATACGTTTTTGGACATCGCCCAAGCACTTCGACGACAAATACTTAACGTTATTTACAATATAAACATTTTTGTTTTTCCCGTTTCTTCAGTCGTATATAATTCTTATATTTACTGGTAGCCTCTATGGCGTTACTTTTTTTCTCTCCTTGTAGTCCACTCTGAGTGTATATTATATTTGCCGATGATTTCCCACTTTCACTTACCCTTGAACAGTTCGGTAGGTAACTGCTATCACTGGTTTCAGCTCCGCCTTGATGGCCATCACAAGCTCTCTTCTTCGCCACCACCAAGGATGTCAATGAAAAAAGGTAGCAAAGCAAAGGCTGTTTTCCCCCAGGTCTAATAATATTCAAAGACGGAAAAAAAACTACTACTTACTTCTATTACTAGAAGTCCTGAAGTATTGCATGTTTGGTAATTTGTATGTGATTAATACGCGTACCATTAGCCAACTGCTTCCTACCATGGAATTTAGATAAACAAGAAAAAAAATCAAAGGTTAAAACGGTAAAATGTGATCAAACTTTCAAAACTTGTCCATCAACTGTGCTTGAAACTGTTGTACAGTTTTTAACTCTCTCGACTTATAAATTGCCAAGGCTGGCGATGGTGACTTTTGAATGTTTAATGGATGCCGTTATTTTCGAGAGTGCATTATATTGTTCAGCTTTTATCTGAATTATTGTATGCATTACGTACATCTTGAAAAAATTCTTTTTAAAATACAAACTACACAACACATTATAATATGTGTGCAACGCCATTATATATTATAACCGTTCGATAATAATATATGGCCGAAAAGAAGATGTGAAATGAACACTATTTTAACAATTAAACGTAAATTATTTCAACTACACAATACATGTATATAATAATAATATCCATACTTCGTGTATTATCTATTATAAATGATCCATATAAGACCTTTTTTATTCAGCATAAGTGGTGATGTGTACAATAAATTAATAAATGTCTACGTGTGTCCAAATCATAAAAACTTTATTATACCTACCTATAGCTTTAAAATGATTTATTTTTATTTTTTTAACACTTATGTGAATCCTATCGATTGCAAAATATAGACTATATAATGTTATGTTATGGGCATGTTTTATTTTTTTTTTTTACTAAATATTATTTCTGTCTATTCGTATAACAGAATAATGCTTTATTGTGAGTAAAATATATAAATAATATTTCTGTAATAGCAATTAATAAAATTTATTTTTCATTAGAGTGTACCTATATAGGTACTTTCATACAACATTTCCTATAGAAAAATGTCAAACATGCCAATAAAATATTATATCGTTAACATTTTATTATTTTGAACGAGCGGAAGTTTAACTCTCAATTGATTATTATATTTTTAAACATTGTGGCCAACGTATATTATGCAAAATATATTGGTTTGTTATACAAGTATACTGCAATGCAGTATTTGGATTTAGTTATTGATAGGTATTTTCTCATTCACTGTTCAAAAAATATACAGTACATCATTATGGACATATCGATTTTTTTCAAGGTGATGAATAATAAGCTTAATTACATTTTCGGACCAAGCGAATTTGCCGTTTTATAATTTATATTAAATCAACAAACTAATCATGAACCCCAATCACTTGAAATAATATAAACCACGTTGAATTAATACATTTCATCGTAATACATTATCTGTAACAGTGCAACGCTATTTCGTTATCACTGAATAATTTATGTACTAAACAAATGTTTATGAATTTCAATTGTGTAGACCATCCACGACCAACCGAAGATAGATGAGAATGCTGAATATGTGACTTACTGATAGTAATCCGAACGAGGAGCATAATATATGAACGAAACCAATTCTGCGCTTTTCCTTCGGTCCCATTAAACTTAGGTAATAACAGTTAACGTAGAGAACTATTGGACGGTTGTAATTGACTATTGATCACAATGTAGTTTACTATACAATTTTGAACGTCCAAATAATTAGGACAACAGGTGTAACCACCCGACACCGTTAAGGTTAACCAACTGTTATTATAACTAATAAAATAATAATAATAATACGCATCTTAAATAGTACATTCATCCGAAATAGAATAAACTCGCCTAATGCTCAACTCAAAATTATGCATGTAAATTTTACTCTAATCAGTTACGTATTACGGTTTATTTACGTAAACATAAATGTTTTCCAAGTAGTTTCCGAAGTGTCGTGTAAAAAAAGATTAGTGTTCGTATTTAAAATAATTAATTAATTAAATTAAAATGTAACTAAAATCGTAAAAGGTTCAAAATGTACGATTAAAAGGTAAACCATTTAATAAATCAAGCCTTTAATTTCCATATTGGCAAACCTTTTATTTAACGAAACATTTATCATATACCTACCTACATCCAGTGATAAAAACTCTTTTAATAATTATTCGTATTTCAAAACTGTGCTTGTTAAATTAGCCACGGTCGTTGATTTTGAAATAATAATACAAAATGTAAAGATAAAATAAAACCAACTTAAGATGGAAACTTAAAGCTATTAAGATGGATCTAAAAGATGTGAAACATGATAAAATCTTATAAAAAAAACTAAAATTTTAATTTTTTCTCAAGCAAAGTTTTTCGACTGATTCAGATATAGTATCGAAATATTTATTTAGATCTACCTCTTAACCATGAATGTCAAATTTAATTAAATAATACATAAGAGCAGAAATCTAATCGAACTTATACAACGCGCGCCCTTGACGTAAAATCATGAATCAATATAATATAATAGTGAAAACAATTGTTTTAATTTATACAATAAACATCATAATTCATTATAAATACGTTAATAGCTAATCGTCTTGTAATCGATATTTAATAGTTGGCCTTTTCACTTATATAATACTATTATGTATTTATGTGCAATTTAATTTAAAACCCGTAAAATATTAAAAACCATCGTTTACCGACATTTAAAAAATGTAATTAATAGTTTTTAATTAACATAATGTTTGTATATTATTATTTATTTCACGTAATACAAAATTATGAAAAAGTTTTCTTACATAATATACTAATCTGATTAATATGATAATATCTAATACTTAAATAATCCATTTAGCCACTAAACGTATATAAATATAAATGTAATTTGTGTATAAATATGTTTATTTTTTTTACTTGTACAATAATGTTATTTACGATAGAATTATGATTAATAATTAATAAAAATATGTGTTTCAAGAATACATAGTAATTAATAATATTTAAACCACAAAACGTTTTTAATAGGCAACTTAACTTTAATGTTATTTAAAGATTATCTTATATTTTATATAATTTGAATGTGTGTGTGTTTATTAGTTCATGTTTGTATTGATATTTATATATATTTTTTATCTACAGTAAGCTATTATTAATATTGTTTCCGGAATACTTTTAAATATATTTTGAATAAAATTGAAAACATTTAAAAATAAAACTTGTTTGTTCCTAGCAGTAAGATAATTTTAAATCTTTCTTTTTCATATAATATTAACGTTTTGTAAACAGATTAGTGTTATTATACATATTATAGCTAAGGGAACTTAACTATATAAATTAACCGAGTATCATATACTTCATAATATAAATCCTTTTATAAGCCCGCCTGGATACAGGGTTTTCTGATCCTACATATTTAGTTTGTTTATTTAGGCCACTTCTAGGTATTATTCACACGCTGCTATATGGAACAGAATGTACTGCGATAACCATCACACTTAACAATGTTTTATTAAAAAAAAAAGAAGCATAGAAAATGCAACATAATAACAACAAGTGCGTATCTAAATAAGTTATTGGTGTTAATATTTCCAAGATTTAAATGACTTATGAAGTACGGTGGCGAAGTATAGAATAATAATTAAATTTAAATAATTTATGACTACCGTATTTAACTGTTCAAGTTAACGTGGCTTGAGCCATGTCGATTATATGTGTTTGACAAAAGGAAAAAAAATTCTAACTAATGTAGCATAATATTACTAAATTGCAAGAAAAACTTTCCTCTACTATAATATACGTTAAAAGAAAAACGACATATTTATTATTTAAAAAAAGAAAAATACGAAAATTGTGAAACTAAAAGAAGAGAACTAGATTAAAAAAAATTTAAAAAAGTATTTACTTGATAATTATTACTACCTTCAAAACTTATAGGTTACCAAGTCAAATCTAAACAATCACTAATTCAGTGACGTATAATGCACCTCCTGAGCTGTATTGTTCGTTAGACGTCAAATGAATTTTTTCTTTCAGTTGTGCCACAACAAAATCAATTTGAAAAATATACTATAAAAAAAAAATATATTTAAATAAAGAACATAATATTATAGTTTATAACACAATATACTTATTACGTTTATATGACTGTTTACAAAGAGACAAGTATTATTATGTTGATTTTTATATAAAAATCATTCAAATATCCCATACTTGCTGACTTGAGATAAAAAAAAAATTGGAATAAATACTCGAACACATCATTATATAGTATAAAAGTATTTAAGATACTTTCAGAATATTTTTTGTTTTAAGTATTAAAAAAATGATATTATATTGTCTTCGAGAAAATTGGAAATTATAGCCAACGATAAAATATATTGAAATATAACATTACTGTGATGACTTATGATTTACAACATAACAATAAATATTATATCATATTAAATATTATAATAAAACATTTTATTTTGACACTATAAAAATATTTCAAATACATACTTGAAAAGTTTTCAGAATACTTTATTTGGAATAAAAACCTCTAAGTCTGCATACTTGCATAATATACGTATATTATGCATTTGTATGTAAACTGTACTTATATTAATTATAAGTAGGTATATTTTGGGGAGAGGATAATGGATTTTCCGTTACATAACAACCAAGGTGTGTATTTAAGGCATGAAAATATACATAAAAAAAATCCACATTTTGATATTTTCGTGATGAAATAAAAAAAAATTATTCGTCTCTTATTACTTTAAAAAGTCGATTCCTGCAAGAACTTTATAAAAATAAAAACAATAATGTTTTTTGGGTATTTATCTGGTTTTGTGAAAAACATTATACTTTCCGTGGGTAATTTGTTTTTCATACTCCCGAGATATCATCTTACAGCTTTAGAAAGTATTTTACTTTAACGTAAATCTTTTAGAGCTTAAGTTATAGAACCTATCAAAAAACTAATGATTAAGTATAGGTAGGTACCAATACTTTTTCAAATGTTTTACAATAATTGTGAAAATGATTGAAGTAATTTAGGTATAGTGTATACAATTATTGAGTTATATACTCTAAAAATATCATGATGTGATCTAAATTCATACCATTTTTATAATATGTATATATTTATATATTATAATATATAGCATAGGAATGTACGAATAAACGTCATTGGGAAATTTAAATAAGCAAAATTGTCAATATTATTAAATTATTGACTTTTTTCGATCAGCAAAATACTTATTTTTATGCAGTAGAAAGAACAACGAAATCAGTATTTTATGACTTCACGTGTTTTATTTTTGTGCTTTACTTACAACTGTATATTATTATACATTTATACACTTTGGGTTTATTGAGTCTGCAAAAAAAGTTTTATACTACGTTTTCGAAGAAAAATATTATTATATAAATAATCAAAATTAGAATTTCGTTTAAACATCTAATTAACATTTATAAAAGTGTTTGAAATATAATTTATAATGGCATAACTACCAATATAAATGAACGATATTTTAAGATTATGGTGCATTATAGTTAAAAATGAAGCATATTTAGTACGTGAACAAGTATAATATTTTGATTCAAAATTATGTAAATGTATATTATCATAAATTTATGATATCCCCAGGAAAAAAGTAAAATAAAAATCCTCAACCATACTAATATCTCCTCAAACACTATTAGGTAAAATAATAATTTTTTTTTTCAAAATCACATTTAATATTATTATTAAATTAATGATAATATTATCAATTATATAATTAAAATACAATATGATTTGAGTAAACCTATTGAAAATGTACTAAAAACCCAAAACTATTACATCGGAAATATTTTATGATCATTGTTTTAATTATTACTAATTAGTATTATATTTATTAAATATGTTCACATCATATAATTTTGTGAACATAATGATAATATTTATAATTTTTAGTTATACCAAACGCGTTAAAGTCGAATTTTCCGAACGTTCCTGTCAGTATGTTTTCACGAGGCATGGAAAAAACCACTTACGGAGTGGTAGAGCATATTAATAAACAATATAATATTATTCATACCATTATAAATTGGTAAAGCGCTTGATTAAAAATTTAAATACTGGATTGCTCTTAAAAATCCGGCCAAAACTAGTTTGAGTGGCAACTACTCCGTTGAACCTATTGGGAGTAAGTCAAGAGGCGAGTAAACGACGTGAGAAAAATGGACAAAATATTTGAACCTTACAACTACAGAGGTAACAAGAAAATATTTCGATAACACAAACGCATATTATGGCGATGTATAGTAATAATACAATGAGTATATTCTTATTATCCGCCCACGCGACTGGTAACGAGACGGCAAGAACATAATAATATTAATATAGGTACGACGAATACGCCTTATTTTTACTATTATAATCATCACCATATCATACACATGGAAAATCATCTTTGCGTAACATTATAAATTTATAACAATTACATTGTGTACCTACCTATAATATAATTGTACAAAAGTTTCGACCTGCTCGATGCTATGTACCGCCTCTCGTTGTTATAAGTATTTCGACTCGGCCAATGCCACCTCCGACGGCGAGGATTGCGTATACGATTCGACTTTTCGACCCCAAAAACGATTTCCGGAAGCGAGAAAATTGGACTCCAGCCATCTCGTTCTATACAAGCTAGTGTATGATATACATACGTGGTACGCCCCCTCGTATCGCTGCTGTTGTACAAGAGCACCACGTTTCGTATTTATAATATTATTATTATTATTATATGTGGTGTAGGTAGATAAGCACGACATAGGTGGCACCTACGACAACTTATGGGTCTGTGGTGGGTACATTTTTCGCTACGAAAACCATTGCGAAACCTCGTGACGTCAAATACTGTGCAACGTCGAAAGTGATTAACAACGCGTTTCCATCTATTAATTATTTTGTTGTGTCATGTAACAGCTAAGTATTATAGTATAGTAATTCGGAACACACGTGTGTCAAAACTCCAAGGTAGGGAACCCCCCGGGTGCAAAATCCAAACTCATATGCTGACATTTCAACCGGCTCGGACGAATAGGAGCGAAAAAACTTAACCTCGTTAAGAACAAAAATAAAAAAAACGGTTGGAATACAAATAAACCACTGGGAAATGCACTTAATGATGATAATAGTAATAATAATATTATTATATTATAAACCCCGCGAACTCGTTGGTGTCAATTAGTCACCGTCCTTCTAGCAGCATCCACCCTGCCGGTTGCACCTGTCGTGGCGTCGTCGTCGTAATTATGGCGCACGTAATGTGTTTTTAAAAGCAACCCTCGGTGAAGACGACAAGACCGTCGAGGGGTAATGCACACGAGTGCGCCAGAATAGGATTTCACTCTTGCCGAAGAATTTTTTTTTTTTTTTTGAAAATTATTTTTCGGTTCGTTTCGTTGGTGACGACGAAATATTATGATAATTATTATTATAATATCATACCTGGGTATACTCGAGGGGAATTGACGGCGGCGGTTGCGTGTGTGTGTCGTAATCGGACTGCACAAATAGCTGCGACCGGGTATGCGGTTCGATGCGGACCGACACTTGGTATGATAATATACTGCGGTTCGGTTCGTTGTCTCTGACGTGGTCCGCGGCGGTGAGTGCGGCGGCGGCGGCAAAGTTTGAACACACGCGTGTCAGCTGCTGAACCCTCGGCGGCGACTTCGGAGTCGGGTGTCGAGCGGTGGTGCGCTCGCGAGATATCCCACGGCGCAGGACGCCGGACGACTGACTCTCCACGTCGGTGCGTGCGGGAAACGGCTGGCGCGCGCGGTGAGATTCTGCGGCGGAGGGACGCAAGCGCGACGCCACGCACCCCCGGCCAAAAGTCCCACCGCCACCCCCGTCGATCCGACCTCACGGTTGATCCCCCGCGCTGCAGTCTTTCCCCGATCTCCGCCACCCCGACCATATAATATGTGTGTGTGTGTGTATGCGTGTGTGTGTGTGTCCTTCTGTCTCTCTCCTCCCCCTCAATCTCTCCTCAAACCCACCCCTATATATATATATATATATCATATACGCGTGTGGCCTATACATCAAATACTCGTGAACTGCCGTCTACAAGGTATATAAGTATATAACCTCAATAATAATAATAATAATCAGTGGTCGCTATTTGCTTTTTCTTCGCTGTAGTGTGTGCCGTTTGGCGCGAGCGAGTCGTTACGATTTTCTATTGTAAACACGACGCGATTTTCGATTTATTGGACACTATTTTTTTTACGAAGATTAACATTTTATAGCTAATAAAATAGTTTATTTTACTTCCTAGCTAATATAAAATTAATAAAAATGTTTCGTACATTTTACCAATCTACATTTACACGTCAGGGCAAAATTCTGAAATTAGGTACCTACTCATATCTGGTATTATAATATCGTGCTGTGCGAAACTCGTTCCGTGCTTTGAGAAACTTGAATTACGTTTCTGTGAACATTGGCAAATCAAACATTTGTAGTACTCGGGGGGTCTAAAGTACTTGTATTATATAGGCATTGTTTTCCCAAGTAAGAAGGAAAAAAATTAGTCAATAAATAATTATAGTTGCCTCCGTTTGCTTAAATGCACCGATGCAATTGTGGCGGCAGTGAGCATTATAAATTATAATATTAACGTTACGTATTTTATATCAGTTACCTCATCCAACCAGCCTTGGGTAAAATACTTTTTAAAAATATTTGGAATAAATACTCAAATACTCATGAAAAATAGTATTCCGAATATGTATGCGAATACATCATAATAATAGTATTCTGAATAAAGTATTTATAATACTATAAAACTATTTAAAATACTTTAAAATAATTTTTTTATTTTAGATATTAATAAAATAATAATTGATTTTTTGAAATTACAAACAATGTTTAAATATATAATATATTGTTTGTAAATTAAAATTATAATATACCTATTTTGGGCGAACAACTAAATATTAATAATAATAATAATATCCTAGTTTCTAGATATGACTACTATTATATGAATCTAGAATCTAGTTGATATTATAGTCATGTCATATAAACATATTCTGACATTCTGTCGAAATTTACAATAGTTGGTTGTTTGTTTTCAGAAAAAAAATAGAACAACATTTAATTCATTGTATAACATACTTAATTATAAATTGTTATAAACATTGAAAATAAATTCATGGGGGGGGGGGGAGATCTATCCCTTTCATTACCCCCACCCTCTTTTAAAAAAACACTGATTAATAAATGTTATCAATTACAAATTTCCAATACAAATTATACGTTTTCTATTTTTCGTTTTAGATTGTATAAAAGACAAATTAAAAAAAAATATATTGTTATACTATTAAAATATTTCGAATGTAGTATTTGGAATACTTTCTGCAAATGTATTCCGAATACCTAAATACATCCAACCAATGAAAACGATCCATAAATATATTATATAATATGCCGTCATATGATAAGAGCTGAGTATATTATTATCATGCGTGATACGCGTGTATGACGTGTAATATAAAGCCCACACGAATAATTAGGTACGTATAGTTAGACTAGTGCGGTGTGATGCACGAGTTGACAATCTCGCTAGCACTTTTCAAAGGTTTCTCCGTGTGAATAACAACAACAGTAGTATATAGTAACAATAATATTTTAGTGTGCCGTTCCATCCGCAGCTGTATATAATTATACAGTTGTCCTACGAGAAAACTTTGAAATCACACGTACGTCAAATCTCCACCCGCAGGTCTCTCGAGTTCGGAGCCGACGACGACGAACACGTACGGCAATTATTACAAGTCACAACTAAATAATAATATGTATTAATAGCCTGTCACGCTTAGGTACCTAGTTGAAGTGGCTGGATAAATACATTACCGACACTGACGAGTCAGTGGTGGTGTTGGCGGCGGCGGTAGTCGAGTGTCCCGAAATCGGAAATAGTTTACACAGTCAACACAGTATGTAGGTAATGTGATAAAACGAAATATAATTGTACGTGGTCGCATGGTCGGCTCGGTGAACATCGGACTGTATGCGCGAAACGTTTTTGCGGTGTCCGTTCATGTCCAATAGCGCCCTATTTTGGGTGTTCGAATCTAAACGGAGTAACTATATATTATATAATATTATACGTTGATGGGCAAAGCTAATTATTCTACTGGTGTTTGAATAAAACTAAAAGAATACGTCAAACCAACCCGATGTTAAAACGTTTTAGTGAATTTTTTAGACAAACCCAATCATCCCGAAGTGTTTATAGACAGTGTTTGATTTAAAAGTGTCGGCTCATTACTGGAAAAAGGTTGGCCGTCCATGTTGGCTGATATGTACGTGTCGCCAGTCCTGTAAAGTATTTGAGTAAAAGTATTTGAGTAAAAGTATTCAAATACTTTTTTAAGTATTGAATAACTTTTTAAATACTTTCAGCATGAAGTATTTTGAATGGTATTTTAAATACTTTTTTTTGTATTAAATACTTTTTGGTATTGAATACTTTGGTTTTTTATTTCGAACATTTTATTTTTATTCGAAATAATTTTAGAAATTTTAGAATAAATTAAGAACACAAAATAGGTAGTATCACCAATGGGTGGTTTCTTCCCTCAAAATATCAATCATACGCAAATACCCTATGCACATTTGCTTATTGTTCTAGTTAAGAACAGATTGTAAATTTCATATAAAAAAAAAAAAAAATGTAATAAACATTTATTTAATAAATAATAAATAAAAATGATTATAAATTTACTACCTATGTGTCTATATTACAATAATTAGAAACCCACTTTAAAAACCAAAAGTATTTGAAAAGTATTCCAAATACTTTTTCAAAGTATTTGAGTAGTATTTTAAATACTATACAATTAAAGTATTTGAGTAGTATCTTAAATACTTAAAAAAAAATGTATTTGAGTACTTTCTCAAGTACTTTTCAAAAGTATTCTTTACAGGACTGCGTGTCGCATGGTCGGCTTGGTGAACATCGGACTGTATGTGCGAAACGTTTTTTCGGTGTCTGTTCGTGTCCAATAGCACCCTATTTTGGGTGTTCAAATCGAATCAAAACAGAGAAACAATATAATATTACACATTGACGGATGAAGCTAATTATTCTGCTCGTGTTCGAATAAAACGCTTTGAACTAACGAAAAACGTCGAACCTTCCTGATATTAAAAAAATATTTGCTCATTTTTTGAAGACCCCATCATCCCGAGTTTTTATATGAACGTAAAGTTTTTAAAAACTTTAATTTAAAATGTTGGCACGTGACCAGAAATAGGTTCACCACCCCTGGTGGCTGATATGTGCATGTCGCATGATCGGCTTGCAGAGGCGGACTGGCCAGGTGGGACGGTAGGAAAAGTCCTACTGGGCCGCAGGCTTTCTAAGGCCGCCGGGCCGAACCATGTAAATTTAAAATTTAAATATTTTAACTAAAATAATAATAATTATATCAAAATAAGTCTATTATGTTTATCTTATATTATAAAATGGTTATAAATGCAAGTTTTTATTAACACAAAATAAAGAAAATATACATTTAATTCAGCTAGGTACGGTGATACTTCTATTTATAACTTTTAATAAACAAATAACAATGTAATATGGATAATAATTCCATTTAAATGCAGGTCATCGTTTGGTCGCCGGGTGGTGGCTGACGGGTTTTTAGTAGTATTGTGTATTTGTGTTCTAGTGTTTATTGTACATTTATGTAAATGTGTGAAATCATATCAGTGTGGGTGAGCATAGATAATAGATATACCATATACATCCAAAAAATAACAATTAATAATTATTTTTACGCGAGTTCAGAATTTCCGATTGCTGACTGACGAGTGACGAAGTGACGACGTGCACACTGCTGCTCAAGTATAAACGCTACACATTACAAACTTTAGTCTTGTCTATAATAGTATTCTTATCTAGTATGGTCTACTAGTCTGTATTAAGACATATATTATTATAATAGTGGGTCGTTCCTTATATTGGATATATTTACTTTATTTTTTATTTTTGTTTGTAAAAATTTTAAATAATGAATTCTAAAAAGCCAAAAGGTGGAGCTGCCAAAGGACGCGAAAAAAAAATGTTAATTACAAATTGCAGCCCAATCATGTCAAAACATATTAGATGTACCTATTTAAGAAATCAAAACCTAGTGGTAATGAGTCGAATAATGAAAATCCAGTAAGTATTTATTTTATAATTTTAATTTACACATTTACCTACCTAATGTAAAAATATTTAGTTATTTATTACACACATAATATACGACATTAATATTAGCATATTAATTAGGTTTATATTTGTTTACATTTTAGTGTGATCAAAACAATATAGCTGCAGAGAAGTTATTAGTAAGTTTCTTAATAATTAAATTAAATAAAAATAAATTAAAATAATTCAACTTAAAAAAAAAAGAATAAAAATGTGTTAATTATTTATTATAAGCCTTTTCTATTTAGCATGTTATTATATTTTTTTTTAATTTTAGTGTGATAGGAATTCTACTGCTATAGTTCAAAACGAGCATGATTTAATAAGAGATATTGATTCAAGTTTAGCATTTACTGTGACTAAAAACCAAGCAGGCACAGCCACAGAAAAATCATTGGTACCTACCTAATGTTTTTAACATTATTGACAATTAAATTATTAAATTATTTATTATAAGCATTTTCTATTTAGCATAAAATTATATTTTTTTAAATTTTAGTGTGATTGGAATTCTACTGCTATAGTAACAAAACGAGCATGATTTAATTAGAGATATTGATATTGATTCCTAGCCTAATAATGACTATTTGTTGATTAGTATGTTACAGTATTTGCCTTCTAATATAAATAAAATTTTTAGTTACAAGACATTAGCAATATATTTTATTATAATATAGAAGTGATTAAAGATTTAAAGAAAATATGTATACTTTTTTTAGGAGGGAGGGGGGTTATGCTACTTTATATTTAACTTATATTTGGGCCGGTAACTCCGTATTCCCACTGGGCCGGACACCTCCCAGTACGCCTCTGTCGGCTTGGTAGTTTTGTGAATATCGGGGCCATATGTTAGAAATGTTTTTGCTGGGCCTATTCAGTGAGTGTCGGTCGTTACTTTGGGACCTCAGATATAGTCCGATTTCAACCCTATCGACGAATATAAATGTAATGACGAACTATAGACCCTATGATTTATTTTTGTAACAGGAGCCTGAATTGAGTGGGGCCCTGGCCGCTGCACAGCTCGAACCAACTTCAAGCCAACCTACGCGTTTATTTCGACGACGTCGTGTTGCTATAAATAACATTTATATTATTATTATCAAAGGCACCATTGCCATGTTATTGTTATGAGATACAGTTTGATTAAAAATATATATACGATAAAAGCTACAAACTCAACGCCGCAGACGGTCATCGTACATCGGTTTCTCATTATTTTTTACGATACAATTCAATGACGATAATAATATTATAGGTAGGTAGGTAGAAAATAAAAAGAAGTAATCATTTATTTCGCTGGTCGACGGAGCCATATGTAAGTGCAAAGCAATAGTATTTTTTAAAGCGACTTACTGTAGGTATATGACGTATGATAATAATATTATTATTCCGTAAATATCGTGCAAGCTTATAAATATAATATTATAATGATATATTGTGTTATTGTATTATTGTATTGTTTGATTTATAAAATTCTGGTTGGCAGATGAAATATAACGATATAGTACGACATCGTAAGTTCTAGATGCTTGAACTTTTCCAGAGGATTAGTCACGCTTCAGAAACATTAATGGAGTTTTAATTAATCAACAATAATACAGTGAGCTTCAGTGGCATGTTAATGACAGTTCGAGGTGTATAATAATAATAATAATAATATATAACAATAACTATAACACGACGGGCGAAACAACATTGCAATCTCACAAGAAATATCATTTGAAATCGTCGTGTGGCTGAGCCTTGCAATCTATTGGTTTGCACTGATGTGCGTTTTTTTTTTTATTTACTTACAATATATAGCTTTTTGTGAAATAAGTATAAATCTCAAAAAGTCACGTACATACTCAATCGGAATTATATTCGAGTTTGTTCTACTTAAAAATGCCGAAATTCGCATCATTGCGTGGTATACAATCAAAAATAAATTTCAAATAATAATATTACTGCGATATAATATTGTAACATAATGTTATAACTGTTATTGATCAGGGTGTTACCGCTGGGTATCCTTCCTAATCTCGCGATTCACGTTATGTTTGTCACTTATATCACATTTACTTATTGTAAAATTTGTATAGATTGTAAATGTACACAAAATAAAAAGTAAAAAAAAAAACTGTTATTGTTTATTACATGATTTAACATTACACATTAATACGTTAGTTAGTTTATCCTGTTATACTACTCACGATAGTCTTAATATGTGTTATCCTATTTTGTAAAGGTTGACATTACCTCACATCAAATTATCTTACACTCATAGACCTTATTATACTTCCCGTTTTTCATTATCATTTAACCACACATGCCTCTTTTTTTTTTACATCGCAATAACAATATAAAAACCATAAGTTTCACGCTACACATAATCATACCTCATTGTTGTTATATATTGAAATGTTTACAATAATAAATTATTATTTATCATACTAGTACATGGAATTGGGGCAATTTATAAGTCGTATATTTTTATCAAGTTTAAAAGCATAAAAACGAACGAACACTGCGATGAAAATTGTATTTAAAAACCTAACTTTTCTTAATAATCTTTTCATACAGTTTTAATTCAATATTCTTTTCTTTTGCAAGTATGAATACCTACCTACTGAATAGTAAATAAGTGAGTGAAAAGACTACTTAAAATATATCAAAAGGTTTTGTCTTTGTTTAGAACAAAAATAATCATGTTCTTGCAGGAATTGTTTATTATAATACCAGTTGTCACTTGCTAGTTGCTGTATCAAATAAGGCTAAATAAAATTATTGGTTGGTACCTGTGCAAATATTTAACTAAATAAATGGTAAATGTTTTAAAGGTAATTTTGAATTCATTGGCTGGTCATATCTGCTATATTGACCAGGACAGATGAATACATTTTAGCTGATTAATTAGTATTTTCTTAAAGAATTCAAATGAAAATTCCTTACTTATAAAATATATTAAATTTAAAAAAAAAATAGAAAGAATTTCATGGCTAAATGTTCAACATAAGAAATCAAGCAATAGGAAATATAGTGAAAACGGATCATTTATCTTACTGCCGTAAGCAATGTTTTTTAATTGCCGAGGAACAAACAATTTGAATTTGAATAAAAATAAATGTTCTTTTATTTTATGATCAGTAAGTCACAAAACTTTTAACAATTTAAAGTATAACAGGCAGACCCTACGTTAAAACATACAAATATATAAAATAACAAAGAACGGTGTAATCGATTGAACATTTATAAATATTATTCCAACACTGCAATAATTTATTTTTATTGCTTGTACGTCAATCGCCGTATTAAAAAAAAAAGCAGGACGCATACTAAAGTCTAAAATAATATGTTGAAAACTAGTGTATTATTTTTGTTATAATTATTCGGAATTGGATTTATCGTATTTCTTTAAAGCAATGCCGAGCAAATATCCAAGTTTACTATTATTAGTCTAAAAGTATTAATGTCATCCTAGATACATAAAAAAAAATGTTTGATTTTTTTCCTTGACATTGCATTTATACATTCTTTATAAACAATACGATTGATTTATTAATAATACCAAGTATTAACACAATGATTGGTTAAAGTCATATAAGACATGACAATATGGCAATTAAAAAAACTAATTATTTTTTGACCCACAAAAAAAACTATATAATAAATTACGTCCGAATATAATAATTTCACGGATCATTACTTTTTACTTTTAAAACGTAAAGGTAAAACTATTTATACAATAAAACCTCTCTATAACAGACAACGAAAATATCCTTACAGCGGAAAATGACAGAAGTCTCGTATAACTGATATCTAGTATATTTTAGTCTCCCTGTAAGTTATAAAGGGAAACATACACAAAAACAGTACATTTGGGGCCAAGCGATTCCGTTATAGGGAGGGTTTACTGTAACACTATGTATAAATACATTTTTTTAACATTTATTTGAAAGTATACAATTTGTAAAGGTATTTTTACCATATGCATATTATGTTATGTAAGGTATTTCCCTAAAATATTATATAAATGTTTTGTATTCTCTATTAGATTTGCATGATTTCAGTCTCGAAATAAATATTTTGAAAATTAAATCGGACGTAGTTAAAGTAAATTGATTATATTATATTATGTACATACTTTTTCAAATTATTCATAAATATTGTGTTACGATTTGTATGATGTATTAGCACATTTACCACAAGTATACGTCAACGTTTATAAGTTATTCATTATTCAAATTGTCTGATAGTGTCAGTCGTTATTAATAATTTCTTGCAAAGTCATCTTTGACGGTAAAATTAGGTATACTTCAATTTGAGTATTTGAAAATATTTGAACATGTGTTATACACTATATGAACAAAAAACAACATGTATTGTAAATGCCTTGTAGTTTGTACACTTGTGTTATAATTCAGGGGTATCCAACCTACGGTTTGAATTTACTAATGTTTTGAAAATAATATATATTATTTTTCATTGTTTTTAATTTATTAAATAATTAAACAAAATTAATTAGCTTTTTTCCTTTAGTTGTTATTCATAACAACTTATAATAGTCATAAATATATCATAAATATATATATTTTTTTTTTATTGAGCTTTTGTTTGTTTGTAGGTTGTTAGTAAGGGCCAAGGGGAGGAACAGTTGAAAACAAGTTTTGTATGTGTGACAAGGATTCGTTGATAAAAGTCCCGGGTGGTCATCCATCCGGGTATTAGCAACGCCGGCCGTTACTTACACTGAGTGCGTTTCCGCAGTTGAGTGTACGCACTGCGCCGCACCAAGCCACAGGTAAATATATACTAACACATAATTAATGCAGTTTATAAGTGTTGTTTCTTATCGAGTGTTGTGGTATGTACTTTATTTGATATCTATTAAATATGAGTTTAAGTAAAAGGTGGAAAGTAGCTCGTACTTTGGCGATAGCCGGAAAACCTTTTACTGATGGTGAAATTGTAAAGGAGTACATGTTGAAGACAGTTTAAGAGATTTGTCCCGATAAAATGAATTTATTCACCGGTGTTAGCTTGTTAGCTTGTAGGCGTATCGCAGATCTCGGAAATGATATTGTTCGTCAGTTAAAAGAGACTGCTCAAAGTTTTAAATATTTTTCAATTGCCTCAGATTAATCTACCGACTTAGCGCAAGTGTTCTTTTATTCGTTCACTGAGTCGATGAATATTTTTAAATAAGAGAAGAATTGGCCGCCACCCGCTGATCACTCAATAAAAGATACATGTACTGATAAAGACATTTTTCTAAAGGTAAAAGAATCTATTTTTGTTTAGGTTCTTGATTTTAAAATTTTAAAAGGCTTAACCACTGATGGAGAGCGCAACATGTATGGGACACATACAAATTTGGTTGGAAATATTTATAAAGCTGTATTGGAGACCCAAGCAGCAGAACCAATGGCTATATTCACTGCATTATCCACCAACAAGCTTTGTGTAGGAAAAATGGCCCAATATCTGAAGTTATGAATGTTGTTGTGCAGAATGTAAATTATCTTCGAAAAAGTGCTCTCAGTTCAATTCCATACCGATTTTGATAGAGTTCTCTCATATTTGAAAGAGCAGTTCTTGACTGGTTTGGAGATTTCGAAAGTGCAGAATTTTTGAAAATCCATTTGCCATAAAAATGTAAACTTTAAAAACAGATCTTCACCTTGAAGTTATCGAGCTCAAATCAAACAACAATTTCAAAGACTATTTCAAGGAAACTAGTCTCCAACAATTGTACGCCATGTTGCCAGAGGAATCATTTCCAAATCTCAAAAAACATATGCATCAAATTATGTCAATATTTAGTTCCACATAAGTATGTGAGCAGACGTTTTCAAAAATGAAATACGTCAAATCCAAGTACAGAACTAATTTAAATGACGTACATTTACAAACGACGCTGCTAATTTATTGGAACCACAGAGTTTGATGCAAACTATCAAGACATTTAAAAAAAACCAACCAGTTCCAAACGTCTCATTAAATAACTTACTAGTATCATAATAAAACTAATTTTGAATTATAAAAATACAATAAAAAAATGTATATAAATAAACATGAAATTCTTCTAAATAAATCTCATCTATTCTTATCTATTCCTCAATTTTATAATTTCTCTATTCTTCTAAAAATGTTGGTCCACCGTAAAAAAAAAGGTTGGTAAAACAGTTATATTGCGTAGTCTGTAGTTATACCTACTATTTTTCGGAATATGGAAAAGTGTCCATTATTGTGTGGAATTCTTCAGTGGCCCGTCTTGGTTAACCAAATCTTAATTTTCCAAAATGTATTTGTGAAAAAGTAATTACGGTAACGAAATTTCCTACAAAAATACAAACAAACGTAGGTATTAAATATTAATATGTTTTATGTAAGTATGTTTAACCATTTTTCAGAAATAATAATAATTAAAACATTAGCGAAGATTTGAAAATGTTTACAAGGGCTAAATAAACTCCGATGATTTAATTCAAATTACTGTAAATAATGAAAGTACCATAAGCTGGACTTAAATATATATTTTGCAACTCGTCTTATACCAGCCATAAATACATCAGATTTATTAATGATAATAATCTCCACTACAGTGAACAATTGACAATACAATAATATTTAATTAATTATGTCGGCTTGCTAACAATTTTATGGCACTGAGGCAGGACCTTATAAATCTTGGTTTTATACAGAAGGCACAGTGATGATAAAATCCAAAATACAAAACAAACGACAATATTATATTTTGTATAGCTTGGAGGCTACAGTAATAATTTTCATCCCATATCTTGACATTTCTATAGAAACTCGTTTGAAAATGAATAAGCACATAAGAAAGAAAATTTAATCATTTTTAAATCTATAAACATAACTACAGTTTAATCTTTTATTATTACATTTTATTTATTATTGTTTATAATTATTGAGAGAATTCAAGTAATTATACTATAAGGTCAGCATGAATTATTATAGACTCGTGCGATACACTTATAATATAATAAATTAATACTAAAATTGTAGTTTACCACGATCCGAGTTCAAAATATACCATAATATTTTTAACAACCACCAAACTAAAACTAATATTTTATAATGATAAGTTAATTTTTCTCCGATGGCTGTAATACCAACAGTTATGCTGAATTAGTTTGTCCATTTTTTGTGGGTCTATAATAATATTATTTACATATAATAATTGTAGTCGACATTTTTATTTACTGTTTAATAAACTCTGCTGTTTTTAATTTATCTTACATCTTATAGTATTAGGTAGGTATACCTATTATTTATATTTCATCGTTTAAGAAAAGTTACATCTATATATTAGGTATAAAGTGGTTTAAAGTTAAAATAAGAACTCTTGAATCCTTCATAAGCTTATACACCATTTGCTTTACAATAGTTATTTTTATTTTTTAAGGTGTATATTTTTCGAACAGGTAGGTAATAAATAAATTACTAACTTACTTACTTAATTATTTGTTGGTTAAATAGTTTATACATTACTTGTGGGTACACTGTAACGTATTGAATATCTAATATTCTATTTGTGCGTACGTGACTTTTGTTGTTGTAATTCGTTACATTATTATCGTATTGTTTATTTCAAATCAAGTATATCGTAATTCGTACTTACATTATATTGCAAATAGATAACTTCCTCTTTGTGCGGCATTCAGGCATCTTACAATATTAAAACATATAACCACGATGATTACTTATTGTACAGATGGATTTGTTTTAAATTTTTAAATTAATAAATAATAATAAAAATCAAAATGTTTATTTTATATCAGTCATGGTCAAAGCGATTATAAAGTAATAATAAAATGATAATATAATAATATATTTACATAAAACTCTTAAAGTCTTCTTGGTTATAAATTATAATATTATTATACTCAATAAAACCATCAAACAACCTAAAATATTTAATACATTTTATATACTATAGGATTTACAACACTGTTTATCATGAATTGCGAGTGATTTGAAGAGTTTATAGTTTTGATAATAGTGCATTTTGACAAGTTTAGCATACTGCATACCTACATTTTAAATAAGAACAGTATGACACTTCATGTTAAGCAAAACCAGCTGACACGGGAGATGTAAAGAAGTGAAAATAATACGAAGTGAGTGTGTATTGCACTGGTTGTATTGAGAATTGTAATATTACATTTTAAATTAAAGATTAGCAAACGATGAGCGGAGTTCTATCAAAAAAGAGATTTATAAAATTTTTTAGTTCTTCGACAACAAGTTCATAGCCATCGGGGATGCTACTGCAAAAATTGAAAAAAATGCTTCCTTGAAATACTTAATAGGTAATTATGCTATAATAGTGGACTACTGGACTACAATTATATGTATTTACTTTGATAATACCGATTTGTATCCGTTATTAGTTGTTACCATAACACCAATACCACAACCATTGTAATATAACTTGTGGGAATGAGACAAAATAAAATACTTATAATAAATGAAACTAAAAATTAATAGGTGCAATTATATCATGTTTGTTGGGTTTCCATTGCAGTTGGCCATAGTTGTATTTCAACTAAAATGAAAGACAGTCTTGGAAAACTAAAATGTATAAGACAATTTATTTAATTTGTAATAAACAATTCTTTTGTGCCATTCAGCTCTCCTGCTGTTATAAACCATCTTTAATTATTTTTTAAAATTTCTAGTGACATTAACAAATTCAGAAGGGCCGGTTTCTTAATTAAAAATTACTCAAAACGTATATACAACGACAGGAAGTCTCAGGTATCATTACCTAAGTGGCCTAGAAATTGTATAAATAGATATTATATACAATGGAGCTAAAGAAATAGACTTCCAAAGAACAACAGCATTCGTTAGTAAAAATGCTAGGAGAAAATACTTTATTATTTAATTACAAATTTGTATTAAAAGCGACTAAATACAAACGTCTTGTTTATAAGTTATTTTACGACTTATAATAATATAAGTATTATACAAAATCTGTTTGTTTTTGTTTTTAAAAAAGATGACTGTTTAAAAAGAAAAATATTTTTAAAAATATTATGAATACATTGGACAAAAATATATAGTTTAATGATTTAGTTATAAGGTGTATATGAAAAAAAAATTCTATAAAGTTTTACCTTATTTTATAGTATTTTTTCTTCAAATTATTGGTTTTATACAACTTTTAAAAAATATTACCATGCTTAGATAATTACATTTTATCATATTATAATTTAATGCTTTTTTTAATTTTCCAAACCCAAAAACTTAAAATTTAATATGTTTATTTTACTGTGGATATTTTTTAAATCTGCAGAGTTACTCAATTTATATAAACCTAATTTAACAAAATACTTTAAAATTATTAATTATTAGTCTCCATAGTGTAGGTATTCAAATATGTATGTGATATTTTTGGTTTATAATAGAGGATTGATATTTATACCTATAATAAGTAGGATGTTTGATAGATTATTTCATGGCATTTAGAGATTGTATAAAATATGATATTTACCGTCTGTAGACTCACGTCTCTGTTACAAAAGGTTGTATTTTATATACAATTTTCAGAACAGTTTTTTTTTAATTTCAAACTTGTAAGACGGATATAATATTATGATACATATTATATCTTACAGTTTATCGTACACTTCTACAACTGTTGCATCTAATTTATAATTATTCATGACAAATAGTATAATATTACTAACCTATATGATTTGTGTAAAACGGAATCATTGTGAAGAATAATTAAAATGATTTTTGCGTCGTCAATATTATATTAATATATTAAAATATATGATAATATAGTTGATGGATAAGCTGCGGGCACGTACGCAGGAAGGGAATATAGAGTATAAAAGTGAGAAAATATATATAACTTAACCCCCCCCCCCCCCAAAAAAAAAAATGTTTTTGTGTACACGCCTGTGAGTAGACGAGTAGCTTATCGTTATTATTATTGAGGCGTTATTCAAGTTGTTCTCTTATTAGGTATTTGGCACACGTGTTCGGATACGATTGCAACCTTTTACCTTAACTATCCTAGAAAATCACAGCCGATCGTTGTCAACTTTATATTATGACGTCATCGTTCAAGACTAAACGAAAAAAAATTAAATAACGACGACTACGTTTCTGCCGACCGTATCAGTAGACAGACAACACCGAAGGGCTTTCGTGCACGCCATCGCGCAGACAAGCGTCAAAAACGGAGCCATAGTTAATTAATTTCTTGTGTGATAACCATATTATATTTCGTGATAGGTATAAGGACGTCGTCGAGACGAATAATTTATACAATTATACGAAAAATACCGTCGTAAAGTCTGCAAGGCGCACCGTGTATATATACATCCGTTTTGGCTTTATAATGTTATACCTTTCCAGAAGAGCGAGCATAATGCGTCACTGCATCAGTTTTCATCCAAGTACAGGTAGGTATAGGTAGATACCTATTATAATAGTAATAATAATAGTAATGAGCTCGCACCAACGGTGGCGTATGGAAATCTAACCGATCACAAGACAAAAGCTGCGCGTCCGGAAGGTATGTCCTTTGCAACTACAGTCGTCACTTACAACACTAAGAAATAATATTATTATTAATATTACTACTGTCGCTGCTGTATAACGTATTATTCAGACTGTATATAATTGTAGTTGTAGCCACGACAGTGGCGATTGAATTTTGAGGGGGGGGGGTAGATCCCCATGACATTTTTTCAATGTTTAAGATTCCCGCTTGACAAAATCATTGTACAGCCACTGAGACACGAAAAGCTATTGCCAGATACCTAAGAAGTGTGCGGTACACAAGAGACACCTACCAAATAAATTTGCGATATCGGCTAACAACAGCGAGTATGATAGTTTTTGTTATATGGCTTTGTGAATGTCTTTTATGCACACAATAAAACGTACAATTATTTACAGGCTTTATAGCATTAGAGTTAATATAATTGACGTATTGTATTATTATTGTAATTTATCGTAGTTCTACGGTGACTAATTAATAACATATTGTTATTGTCTATAGATTTCTGTGTGTTTTTCAATATAATATCCATACTATGGGATCGGTTTTCTTGAGGAAATATATAGAGATATAATTTATATATTGATTCTTTTCCGGGACCGAATGATTTTTTGAATGATATGGTGTTAACGTTATACAATATGTTGTACGAGCGTAAGTTGGTGTAGGTGGAACATATTATTATCATTATCGTTGTAGTTCTACGCGGTGACGTAATATTTTTTTTTTCAGTGAGATTCGCAATTTCAACGCTTTCCCGAAACGCGTAGGTAATAGGTATATGGTTATAATATAATAATAGCGACAGTCCAAAGTATCGCCAAGTCGGGTAACGACTTCACCGCTGATGACCGGCTGTTAGCACTCGACACGGTCTTCGACGCCACACTCTTTTACAGACGAAAAATGAAGGGCATAGGAGGAGTAGCCCAGGGTACTGCTATTTCAAATAAAATATTTAAAATACTTATAATAAAAACGCCTCTTAGTCCGGACAAAGTAAGGTGATTCGGCTTAATATGATATAATATACTGCAGGTGATGAAATCCGTATATAGCAATAGCGAGACATTGCCGGGTCAGCTAGCATATAATATAAAATATAAATGTTCTTGGGTCTCTGGAGCAGCATTAAAGATGCTCTCAGCCCGTAAGTAGTCACGAAAAGCTTTCGCTATAATGTGCGTGTCGAACACAAGCAATATAATATTATACCTAAATCGTATACATTTACGACGCACCCCTTCGGCTGATGACAACGGCGAGCATGATATTTTTCGCAGTGACTTTGTGTATGCGAATGCACACAATAAGTGCAATTATTTACACACACTATATTAGAGACAATAATATGGACAGATAATTGTTGTTATATATTTATGTGAGGGGGTTTTTTTTTATTCAGTAAGATTCGCAACGTTTTAAAGCTTTCCAGTAATATCTTTTAGATTCTCAGTGGAACGATGAATGTATATTAATAATAACGCTTCCGTGACAGTTTAATAATAACATTAGTAGTATATTAGTATACGCCTATATACCATATTATACACATGGATATAATATTATTGGTTCATTTGTGACAAAGTACAAATGTCAGTTGCAGGCAACGTCTTCTGCGGCCTTTAAACGGGGCATGGTACTATATAATATAGAGTTGCCTCCGGGAGTTAAAAAGGTCGACCATTTTTATACAAGGGTATGCGAGTATTGCCTCCCGACATACCCTAAATTTTACTGTACATGAAAATAGTCAAGTACTTACTAGTTGCCTCCCAATGGGCAGATTTTATAAGTTTATGAGTGGTCCGTAAAACAGTTTTACAAAAATATTTAAATAATATATAATTTTGTACAAATATTTATAATTTTAATCACATCCCGAAATATATTTATTTTTTTTTTATTGCTACTAATTATATTATTATTTTTAATATTTGTGTGTTATTTGTATAAATGTATAGTGTATATACCTACCTAAGACTGGTATTTTTCAATTTTGCGCATACCTGAGAACTTCTAAATGCTCATATTAAAAAAATGTACTGAAGAATATCACAGTATTATTCTCAATAATTTTAGTATTCAGTTTTTCCTACACTTAAAACAACGATGTTTAATACAACAAAATATCTATAATATACCCATAAGACTATTTGTATCGTTATTAATATGTAAATATACATATTGATATAATATTATCGGTACATTTGTCATTTGTGAAAAAGTACGAATGTCAGTTGCAGGCAACGTCTTCCGCGACGTTTTAACAGATCGACACACTCACACACTTAAGCGTAGAGAGAATCTTATCAACTACGTCACATTTATCTACCCCTTTAATGTTGTAATTCCCTGTGGTGGTGTAAAGATTAAAGAGTATAATATGCTGTCGGCATTAATTCGGTCACGCCAAGTACAATCATTGTATTACATTGAATGCTCTTGCTTGATAAATGATAATAATAATGCAAATATGTGTAAGTAGGTAGGTGACTAATAATAATTTGATTTTGATGTCTTTACAAACTTAAAATTCATGAATTCATTGAATATAAAATATATGAACGTACACTTATGCGTAATAAGCACATAATAATAATAAAATTATATTAATATAGAAATAGGTCCGTGACGTCTTTAAGAAAATACGTGTATAAAATATGAAAATCAATTTGTCTTTTTGTTTGCATACATAATAATATTATTATGAAACCATAAAATATAATTTCTTGTCATAACTAGCGGTAATTACAGTAATTATTCATATGGTAATTTAATCAAAAAGAGTCAGCATTTTTAATAATGTTATACGAATATGGTTGATTATTATTATTTGAATAATGTCCAACACTGTTGAAATAAAACACATTTCCTCAAAATTAAACTAAATTAGTAATATCGCTTCAGCCTAATGTTTGATTGGATTCGTGTTACCTATGTGAATCTACGTAATATTGTAACCCCCAAAGATTTACTTAATTTTATACCATAATATAAACAAAATACATTCTATTAATATAACATAATTTTAAGTTATTTTCAACTATTGTTATAAATAAATTAACTACCCACCTAAATAAAATGTGAATAAAATTAAACTGTTTAAAATTAATAACATCGACATAACACAGCTTCTACTCTCATTTTTAAATTAAATTATAACTTGTTTTTGCGTAGGTATAATTGAAAATAGGTCAATCGCATTCAGAACACAATAAAAACTTGGTAAAATATGAAATCATAATTAAATTTAAAACGTATCATATAATAATTACTTATTTTTAGCTATATTATTTATAAAGTTCAAATTATTTATTTATTTCAGTTGTACGTGGTAGGTACTTACATTAATTATTTTATATACCTATTATGACCAAACTAACAGGAAAATATTGTAATATGGTTATGCAACTTTGTTTTTAAAAATAGTATATAGAATTCGGTACCATATTTTTTCTTTGGCAACTCGGACTTTTGACATTATTTCGTATTTTTTTTTTACCATAATTATTATACTCATATCCTATGATCACAAATAATGACGCGTTCGACATTCTGAAATATATTTTACACCGACTACAGCTGTGGTGCGCATTTTTCAGGGTACAGATAACTGGGAAAATATTAATCATTACTTTGACTAGGGTTGAGAATGTGTGATTCACGGACTGCATGAATACGACTCGTACACCACTTCCATTAATAGTGTCGTTTCCGTAAGGATTTATAAGCAGATAAATCCGGCAAATAAATTACCTCTAGCTTCGCAGATCTGGCCAGTCGTCTCTAATTGTTTAAACTCAAACTGCACCTCACTGACCGTATTACCCATATCAACCGTATGACAAGAAAAAGCATTGAAGTAAAGTGGCCATTATATTGTTGAACGTGTCATTCGAAATAATTCTAACGTTGTGCACCACTCCAAACTCTTCTATATATAAATTACGATTTCTTTGTGTTTTCATTTTATTTTTATTATTTCTTTGGTAGATTAAAAAAAAAATATTAAATCTACCAGTCGGTACATTGATCCTGGTATCGTTGATATTGTAACATTTCAAAAAAAAAATAAAAATATATTTATATACATATTATTATTTATTACAATTTATAAGGAATATGTTTCTACTTAAATAATAATGTATAACATTGACTTTGGTATAGGTATCTGCGTGTATAAGTGGTTGGGTGACTTTACATTCCCAACAATATAATATATGATAGAATGTATACGAATACAAGCGTGGATAATATAGCTTGATATGGAATTTAATTCCCAAGCCCTTAAGATCAATAATATTATATTGTATGGAAATAGAATTGCTACCTATATATGAGTGACTGCCGACGATAAAATGAGGTATACAAAAAAAAATAATTGAAAAGCTAAATGAAAATAGAACATAAATGTAAAAAATATATTTATTAGAATAATTTTTATATTGATTTATTATTTTTAGCCATTGGGCGATTTCGTAACAACAATTTCTAAGCTTTGGAAATAGAAGAGAATACAGTGGGCGTCATTTCAGTTTTCAATAGAGGGGGGCAAAGGTTTTGACCGGCCGAAAAGGTAAAAAAAAAAACCGCTGGCTTCGCTCGTTATATTATCTACAATTTTTTATGCTACCCTTTTAATTAACTAGGTAGGTAATATCACTTTTAAATAGAAGGTGGCAGATATGTACACCATATAACTATATGTAAATATAATATAATATAAATATAATATAACTATATATATAACTGTACACCTATATCAATTAAAAGCCTACAAACTATTATGGTCATATTTATTGATAAACAAAAATATTAGTAGCATATTAAAGGATATCTTAATTTTTTTTTATTTTTGAAAATATATCAACTGCATCATCTATAAATCAATTTTACCTGATTCATCACTTATCGATTATACTCTATAGGTATACGATATATTATATCTACAAATTAATATTATTTTAAATTATAATATTTATTTTTTTTATTGCTTGCTTACTGTTTCAAGTTTCGTCTTTTTATTAAACATACCTACCAGAAATTGTTTTCGATTCTTGGGTGGTTTGTGGTAATTTTATATTTTTAGCCGCACCACCCATTTTTTTTTTTAAGTCATACCTATAGGTAGGATAATAGGTACACTGTACACAATTAAATTAACACAATACGCAGAATAGTTGAATAGTTTACCATACACGACTGTCGCAACTCGTAAGTCAACTGAAGTCTGGGATCGATGGACAATGATAATTAATAAGAGTGCCAATCGATTGTTGTTTTTAGAATTTATATTCATTTTAATGGTCATAATGGTCATACGGCAACAACTGAGAACCGGCCCATAGAGCCACTTTTAAAATCAGACAGGGGCAAATGCCCACCTTGCACCCCCCCTCACAAATGACGCCACTGAGAGAATCATTTAAAGACAGTGGGTCTAAAAAAAAAGTTATTTTAAAAATTTTTTTGTATCTATATACGTATTATATATATATGGGGCAATCCCACTCATGTTTTCTGAAATGTTGTACATAGGTAATCCCAGAGATGTGCACCTCCAATGAAAATTTTGCATTTTAAAGAGGGGCTCACACATAATATTATAATATTATTTAATGGCTTGCGAAAAAGAACTATTAAATTCTGAGCGGAGCGGAGCTCACGAAAAACAACCATTTTCTGTTTTGTTTTTATAGAGTTACTATTGGTTTCATAAAATACAATATTTATTATAACTTTAGACCTGTATTATTCATAAAATACAATATTTATTATAACTTTAGACCTATATTATATGTTTGCTCAGAACCATTCAAATGACTGTAATGAAAGTATATGTATGTAGAAAACATTTAACAGAGCTTTAGACGGGGTAAATCCAATGACATTATTTAATTTGCCATTGGCAACTCCGCGGCCGTGCAGGATAAGCTAGAGGAATATTCGGTACCCTAAATCAGCAGAAAGTTTTTGTGTTTGTTCGTCGTATATTTACTCAACGACAGTAAAAGTTATATCAATAGATTCTTTGAGACTCGGAGCGTATTTAAAGCTGTGGCTTTCTGGCTCACACGTGAATTTATAGTTTTGGTTCCTTTACGAAAATCAAATATATTTTTGTTTTGTTTATTCCAAAATAATGTTTGTCATTGGTTACAGATTATATTATTACTACTACAATATTAATAGAAATATTTCATAATATAATATAATTATTTAATTATTATTTTTGTAGTTTATATTTCAACTGAAACGATACGGAAAACGATAGAAATATATATTAATTTTAATCCGGGCGAAGTCAGGTAATACAGCTATAATTACAATAAATATAATATATTTATTATTACTAATTAAATTTGAATCACAACCTGATGAGTTCAAAAATGAAATTTTAGTTTGCATATTTTCGCATATTTTGAGGTTTTTTACATAATATGCATATTTTAAAAAAAATTGCATTTTACTGCATTTTATTGCATTTTACCTTTGATATTTTTTTTTTTCATTAATATTTTATAGGAATTTCGGTCTTTGAGTATAAAAACCTGTTTAAAATTATACAGGTAATACTTAAATAATTTAATATTATGTTTAATATTAAAATATTAATAATATTAATATTTTATATTATTTAATATTCAACAATTTCAAAAGTCATAAAATTTTCCTGATATATTGTTACAATGGCAGTGGAAAAATAATAAAAATACATAGGCACAATTTTTATTTTTTTTTTATAAGCATTTAAATTTCGAATTTTGACAACATTTATAAAATTTGAAATGTAATAATTATTTTGTAGATAAAAATTTATAAAATGTTCAACTTTTATAGTTAAGGATTGAAAATTTAAAACAAGGTTCCACATAAATAGGTTATATATAAATTACTTTATTCACAATAATATCATCAAATATACTTTGTAATATCGTAGGCTGACTGACCGTTTTCGCTCAGAATCGTTTTTCTTATATATACAATGATAATATGACATCATTGAATTCAAATTTAACACCATCCATTACAGTGACCCACTTGTAACCTACTGTGCAGCAGAGTGACTTTTTAGATTTGTATTTTGTATTTGGTCAATACAACCCAAAAT
This sequence comes from Macrosiphum euphorbiae, assembly GCA_949089665.1. Classification (NCBI taxonomy): domain Eukaryota; kingdom Metazoa; phylum Arthropoda; class Insecta; order Hemiptera; family Aphididae; genus Macrosiphum; species Macrosiphum euphorbiae. The sequence goes on along the minus strand of CARXXK010000001.1, from coordinate 154,686,209 downwards.
AGCAATGTTAAAAATATGTGCGGCTTACATTTAACGGTGTTTAAGAAAAGGTAAATTCACAAGAATTTAATTTGACACGGGCAACGACGAACTGAATCATCTAGTCATATAATATAATATAGAATCTGTTAATATAAGAACAATAAGTTTAAGTGGTGACAGTGATTGTATGACTTGAATAACGGATTCAAGATACCTTCCGGTGAAGGTATTTTGACAGTTGTTAAGAGTGATAATTTAAGTTAAACTAAAATAATAGTGAATTAAAATATTTAAATTACTAAGATCGTTACATTAATTTATACAATTTCAGTATTATTCATGCAACATAATAATATGATATCGTGTATTATATAGGTAAGTAAGTCCCGACACAGCCACATAATTTTTTAAACCTTTTTCCGGGATTACCGTGAATGTAAATATTTATTGACGCGAGTCCATTGATTAGAGAATTTCTATGGTTTTGAAGATTTATATTGAATTGTCCGTATAATGTCTCAGCTACATCGCGGACAGGAGAGATGGCAAGACGATTATGTAAGGACTGATTTGAAGCGTAAAAAGGTGCGCATTAGTTATAGCTTGAAGGGTTTCGGATTGAAAACTCTGAATACGGTTAGTGATTGAGATTTTTTACGAAGCCCCGTAATTGGATTCAGTGGGTACGTCCATATTGGTTTAAGAAAGAGTTTGTAGATTATTCGTTTATTTGGCAATTTTACGTGTTTGGAGGTCGAGAGAGAGTGTAGAAGACACGAAATCGATCATTTAAGGATAAGAGTTTATGGCATAGATGTTGAGACCTGGTAAGACGTTGATCAATGGCAATGTCTGGATAGTAAATGCATTGCGCGGTTGGCAAAGTTTGTTCATTGAGAGTAAAGCTGGGGGACATTTTTCCTTTCTAAGAGTCAAGGTGCAGTGTATGAACCTGATAGCAGTGTTATCCCTCCGACAACGATACATAAAAAAAAATTTTAACAAAATAGTGACTGTACCTTAAGGGACTCCTTCATTAAATTATTTTAATTCAATTAGAAAACTCTAACAACTAGGTATACGAATATAAATTCGATTTCATAATGGATTAAAATATATATACTATATAGTTAGTTACAACAGGTACATGTAAATATAAGAAGGTATTATTGGAATAGAACGACTATATTATAAATTATAAGTTACCAATAATATTATCATTAAAAAAAAAGGCGGACAAGTGGGTACCACTCTATTGTACAGTAGTTGTACAGCATATTATGTCATTGTAATGGATATGTTATATTTGAATTCAGAAATCATTTAATCATTCAACGATACAATCCAAAAACGATTCTAAGCGGAGATGTTTTGTCACCCTAAAATACTTGTATATATAATCAAATTTAGTAATTAAAAAAAAATTAATAAAAATCAAAAATATCTCATGGCTACGAATAGTAACATGATAATATAAATACTTGAGGAAAATTACAAGTTTTTCATTACAGTTATTCGTTTTTGAGTTACGCCAAGAAAATCGATTATATTACCATTTTTTAAAAAAAAATTGTTGTTTTTTGCTACACTTTAGAAAACAACTGGGAATTTTCCATTTTTACTTCCCAAATTCACCAACTATATTCAGTTTGCTATAAAAAAATCATTAAATAAATCTTAAATAAATACAATACATTCATCGTTACGCTCAGAATTTAAAATAATATTATTAGTAATTTCGTAATTACAGTTATTGTTTTTTTTTTTTTTTTTTTTAACTTTTATTTGAATATAGACAATCTGTAATAATATTTACAATAAACATATGGAATGGAATACAATTGACTTTGACGGCGTGATGGGAGTAGCTACCCAGTATAGTAACACTCGACGAGATGAAACAGTTATTGTGAATAAATAACGTCGATAGCTAAAATTATATTTTGAATTTTAAAACACCTTCAAGATATTTTATTTGAATAATAATAATAATAGTGTAGCTTTTGATCTTGCTATAAATGATAATAATACAAACTATTGTTTGGCATTTAACTACAAACTTATAATCCCTCTTATAGGCTTAATATTCGATAGAACTTTGTTAAGTATTTCCTCAAGTGAAAATGTTGAAAGTTACAATTGAAAATATTGGAATTAGCTGCATTATACATTTTAAATTAATAGAAAACTGTTGATTTAATACGTCGAAGAATTTAACCCAAACTGTTTCTAATCGAGGAAAATGTCACGTTTTTCAAAAATAATGTTGTTTACACGTCTATTAAAGATGTTACGAAGCAAAATCACAATCAATTTAGTCGTGACTAGGTTTTTAAATTCTATTACGGTTCCATACAGACAAATAAATCGCATAAACTACTACCCACTTGGGATCTAGTTTCTTCAGGTTTTTTTTCGATGACGTTTTTAGACAGTTTTATTGAATTTCCCATCGAAATGTTGCATCCGTAATGGAAAGTTTGTGTTTATTCCAAATTTTCCTATCAAATACAATTTCCACATATATTGACAATAGAAACCTAACGTATTCTATTATTGGAACTACGTTCGACTTGGATTTGTATGCTCTAATGTCCGTAAAAATAATTTGTTCGCCATAAAAATTATGTCCATTTTCAGAATGAGATTTAGTCTCGACTTTTAGTAAAAAAAAATGTTATAAGCTACGGGGGTGTACTGGGTTGGATAGAGTAACCATATATAATATTAAACGAGACTGTAATTATCTGTAGTCTGTTCGACTGTACCATTAAAACAACCAGAGAAAAAAAAACCAATTTTCCAGTATTTTCGTCGCGAACATTTATATAATATTATATTATATACTCTCTAACAGTATATATATATACCTATCTATAATAATAAAAAAATATAAGTTAAAATATATTTTTTAGGGACTTAAAAAAATGTCCGCGGTCATCAACTCATCGCCGATACTTAATCTTCTTACAGTCTTTTGCTACATTCGCTTATCTTTTTTTTCTTTTTCTTTTTTATCCCCGTGCTACTTTAATACAGTCGGGCGTTGAATAAAACGCTGACGATGCTGGTGGACTTTTGTAGAACGCACCACACGCGGCACACACACTATACTTGCAGGTGATTATTTTAACAGTAAATACTGATTACGATCACCCGAAATGGGAGCTTTTTTTTTTTTTTGAAAACGCGTTCTAGAGAAAAATCAAGAAAACGGAAAAACATTTCTTGTCTCCATTGAAAATTCCCGTTCAGAGCGCTTTATTCGAGACGTCGAGTCAACACGTCAAAACAATCGCTCTGTATACACTGCGTTTGCTCACACTTTTTCTGCGAGAATCCGTTTGATTTATGACACGTACACGTATACAAGAGTTCGTAGAAAAATAAAAAACACTAAATAAAAAATAAAAAAAAATGTGCGGCACGCATTACGCGGGTCGTGTCGGAATCAATTACACTGCACCCACTACACGAGTTGCAACGCTGCTCGGCAACGAGAGTACCTCTACCCATAGGTTCTTTAAATTTTTTTTATTATTATTAGTAGCTAGTGGGACATAAGAGTAGGATGCAACAAGAGTAGGTATAATATGTAGTCGAGTGCTAATTTTCCAGAATTTCAAACTTCCCTTTTTGCTCGTCCTACTTCCAGATATCATTATATGCTCCACAACAGCATCTCAGCTGATGCCAAGTATAATATACATCAATCGTCGGGATCAATTTTAATAATGTATTTTACACGGGTTCGCGAGTGTGTGTGTGTGTGTGTTGAGGGGGCTGCAGCCGATGAAAAAAAGTGATTTTTAGACCAATAAGCTAGAGAAAACTAGAAGAATTTGATTTGACATATTTTAATTTTAAAAGCGGATCATGATTGATCAACAAGTTTACTAGGGAATGATCGAGGCGATTTTGAATATTTATTTTTTCAGCTGTGATATCCAAGAATAAAAATATTGAAAAAATATGATATTTTTGTATTTATATTATTTATTATGATTTATGGCACTAACAATAATCGGAATATTAAAAATCGCCTCAATCATTCCATAGTAAACTTGTTGATCAATCATAGTCCGTTTATAAACCGTTTTCAAAATTAAAATCTGTCAAACGAAATTCTTCCAGTTTTGTCTAGCTTATTGGTCTAAAAGTCACTTTTTTTTTTCATTGACTGGAGCCCCATCCAGCCTCATTGAGGTTTATTTTATTTTAAGTATATTGAAAAACATTATAACAAACAAAATTAATGTTTAGATCGGTCAAATCCACATTAGTTTTGAATTTTGACAAAACCGGCTGCTGCAGTCCCCTTAATTTATTACAATAGTTTTAATTGAATATTACACGTCGTCAGTTATTATTCGTCGACGAGACTATATTATATACCTACATGTAGTATATTACGCCGGCGCACGAGGTAATATAATAATAATGACAATAATAATATTTCGGTTGAAGTCATATTATTATAAACGTAGGTGTAAGTACGGTGTGGGTATAATGTTCGGTACGAGTTTAATTATTATATGGGGACATATTATAATGCGCGTGTACGGCAGCAGTGGGATCTCGAACAATATATATATATATATATAATATAATAGAACGAGGAAACTCACGAGTCACGCGCGCGTGCGTGTGTATAAAATGACACAGGAGGAATTATTACACTAAATACAACGCTACTGCAGCTATATATAGGTGCCTGCAAACCTAACGCCGGGAAAAATAATTATAATATATATATTTCTGCACGCGTGGCAGGTAAAAAAAAAAAAAAAAAATTGCATTAAAATCTTATATTTGTTCGGACATTTAGCGTTCAACGAAATATACTCGGCGGGTCCCACAATAATATACAAATAATATAATACACCGTGACGGTATCATCGCAAACGTGTCGGCGTCGTCTGTCATCTCTCTTTTTGTCCGGTTAAATGATTCGGTCAACCGTGTCTCGAAAAACGGCGAAATGACCAGTCCGACAGTTTTGGGGGAAAAAAATAAAAATAAAATACAAACACACCCGAGCAGACACACTTTGTGTTCATTCGTCTATATATTTTGTGCGTGCACGGTGATTCGTATTTTACTCGCCACACACATATCTCGTTGTCACTTTATATCCAACGACGACGACGACCCGGCGCTATAAGTACACAAAGAACAGAGCGCCTTAAAATACACGCCTGTCCACTAGACAGGACACAAGCGAAAACAGCGGCCGGACCATATAATTGTATTTACAGGGAATAACGCGATTCGAGAAAAATATTTTTTGAGAAAATTTTAGTTAAATATTGAAATTTGAAAATACGAGCATCTAATTGGACATTTTACCAAGGAGTGCATGCTGTTTTTTTTTTTCAAATAATTGTGAACAATATTAACAGAGTTTTAGCCAATTTAACTAGAAATTACTGTAGCAAATTCGCATAATTTTTTTAGATAATATTCCCTCCACATTACAATGCACTGTCTGACACTATAATAGTAATCAATAAACAAAAAAAATAATAATACCAATTTCTATTATTACGATTATAATCTGCAACCTTTTATAAAATAATTTTAAAAAAAAAGCGAAAGCAACTTAATTTTAAAACAATAATATGTCCCCCTAAATAATAAGGTATCAACAAAAATGAGTGATATCACAACAAAAACACTCCTCTAAACTACCAGGTTTAACTCCGTGTAAAAAATAAAAATAGTACCCATACAATAAAAACGGCTCCAAAAGTTGTGATATCATTTCATAGATATAAGTCTATGAACTATAGATATAATTTATGTTAAGACAATCTGTTAAATAATTGAACTTAGGTTGGTGACTTGAGATAAAAATTTTAAAATACTATGACATAACTACCGTCTACTATAATAAAATTGAAAGTATAGTGTACTACTTATATGAAGCGTTATAAAGTCGCCAAGCTAACCTATAATTCAAACACTTTTCTATAAATTAATTATATCAACAATTTTAGAGCAGTTTTTTTTACATAATAACTTAGCGTTATTTTTACACGGAGTTTGGAGGAGTGTTTTCGTTGGGATTATAATATTGTCTGCAGTTTATACGAAACAACAAAAAATGTTGTAAGTATAATCCCGATTTCTCGGGTGTTTTACTCTTCGCAACGAATTACAATCCGTATATTTGTAGAACGTCGACGAATAAATATTTAATAGCAAATAGTTTCTAATAGTTTATAAGTTTTTAAACTTTGGATAATCTGAGCGTGCAGGTAGCACGATATTGCGGTGACCGCGTCTTCTGCAGCACCAACTAACTTCACTCTTCGCGGTGTATAGCCGTGTAACGTATATTGTACCTATAAACTCTAAAATCTTTTAAACGAGGCACTATTTTGCCGAATACTAGCTGGATCTTCGATATACCCACGTAAAAAATTAATATCGTCGAACGAGAAGACTGAAAAAATTATAGCTACGTATTTTTTTCCCTCGTCGAAATCGTTACATTATTGATTTGTACATCGACTCGGGGGAAATTACAGCGTTTCCGTTAAATGAGCATCGCCCTGTATAAACGTGGTGCGCGTTAAACGCGTTTCGGCCTGCGACCCATTTTTTTTTTTTTTCGGGAAACCGTGTTTACGACAGCCCACTCAGTGCGGCACACACACACACACTACACCGGTGGTGGGTCGTGGGATTAAGTGAAAAGTTCCAAATCCTCCAGCAGCGTGACGTCTCGTCACACGCGACGCATCCATCTACCGCTGCTGGTCCTTCGCCATAATAATAATAATAATAATATATAATATACGTCCGTCCTCCCTGTTCACCAGCGGTGGCGAGGAGGAGTGGCGGCGGCAATCGATGCGAACGATTTAATCATCTGCTCCTCCTCCGCGGCCGCCACTGACGATCGGTGGCGACGGCGCCACTATAATTTATACGTATGTGTATTAGGTGCGTATAATAATGAATGCAAACACACACACGCGCACGCGCAGATTGATGCGACAGTCGATCTGACGCCACTGCATCCGTATATGATTTGTATATTATAGTCCGCCAAAGTCAATATTATTCCCTCGCCACACACTCCGTCAGGCTGGCCCGGAGAGGAGACGTGCTGCGCCTGGCACAGCGGAGACAGTAAAGTCACGGAAGTCGCGTAGAAGGAGTGAACTTACGACACGATATATCCTCGTCCATATATATATATATATAATATTGGTAATATAATAGACTGTACTGTTTATACCTCCAGACTAAGGTTAATATCGTAAACCACCCTGCTCGGCTTAAAAACCACACAATTGGACGGGGGCGTTACTAGAAGTTTAACTATATACCTATATCTACCGAGTTGAATAGGATGAGTAGGTAGGTAGCGAACTTTCTGAATTCAATAGGTATATATAATACGTGTTGGAGAAACTTGAAAAAAGTTTATAACAGCAATTATATAAGTATGAAATTTGGATGGAAGTCTTCAAATCTGAAAGCAATGCTAATTAATTTTAAATCCGAAAATCAATTCCGAGCAGAGCCCGCGGCTTATATTATGTATGTACAAAAGTTGTCAAGTTATAAAGAAAGCGGGCGATGACTTCCATTAATTTTCGGTTAAAAAAAAAAAAACGTTTACTGACTAACAATAATAGGTAGGTATACTTACCTGATGTTCATAGGAGTACAACTAATATATTATTTTACTTTTAATAAAAAAAATATTTAAAAATAACTGCTGTTCTAATTGTCGTCAAAAATTTAATAATTCAATTTATTGTCCAATATAGGTGCACTGATAAGAAAAAATAATTACATTAAACCTATAAGTTTTAGTCGTTAAAATAAATAAATATACGTAATTTTAATGCCTACCCTAAAAATTATATTTTAAAAGTACTATATTTGTATTAAGTTTCCAATACCAAATACTACACATGTCACACAAATCTCGTTCTGTATGATAATTTTTAAGTTTGAACAAAAATAATATTTAAGGATAATTTGTCTAAATTCATGTTTAAAACAACATTTAATTACTATAGATTTATACATAATATTATGGATTGTAGCTATTAAATATTATAGTAAGCGTGTACATTGCCCTCTCAATAGTGAGTCCAGTAATGATCATCTTTATCTAACTTTATTTTAGTCGAAAATGATCCTCAAATCATAGAGTTAATAGTTACTAAAATTAATACATTTTCTTAAGAGTTTATACTTTTTCCTCTTATTACAAACTTAATTTTAGGAAAAATGTTAAAACATAATATTTTTAAGTAGGTACATGTAAAATAAAGTCTAAAGATAGAAATATGCAATTTCATACTTAAATACTTTAAAAGTAGCTTAATGTTTGTTCAACTAAAAATGTAAACATTATTTATGTACGTTTTCAAGTTAATTCAATAAGTATGTAACATTATTGTTAAGTAAGTTCATATTATACATAAATAGTTATGTATTATATTTTGTAAAAATATTATAATATATGCAGAAGAAGAAAATACTAAAAATATTAAGGAATTAAATGAAAACAAGATTATTTAATTTCTTTTGAACTTAAAAAAGATAAAATATTTCTTAAAATAACAAAATGTGTATTACATGATTAATGGACGAAAAAGATAGCTCGATAAATTAAAAAACTATCTAATTATTTTTAACTAAATTTATCTCGGGATTTTTAATTCCGCGACTTGATATTAAAGATATTATAATATCCTCTAACTAATTATTAATTATTTAATTTAAATTTACATTAATCATCGTACCTATATAATATAAACATAGTTATTCTTGTTACGGACGTTATACTGCTTAAGACTCAGCTGATTATATTTACCGATGAATAGTGGACAGCATATGCAATTGATTCCAATATTAGGGATTTGCTGGACTTGTTATTATATTATTAAGCACCTATTTAACTCATATAATAATAATAATAATAAGTTTATTTTCCATCAAGAAAGATAATCCAATGTAATAATTAGCATAAGCTTACATTTAAAGTTGATGGATCACCTCAAAAGCCGATGGCTGTGCTAGAGAAGAGAGTTCCATAGTTCCATATAGACCATATTATTATAATATAGTAATTGGTAAAAATTAAATTGTATGCTATTTCTACACACTGTTAAATGTACATAGGTATTCGTATAAATAATAAATATTATAACATTGAAATATAATACTGATGCTGCTGTTGTGCAATATTTTAAAATCCAATTATAATACGTGACGTCATAGGTTCCTTTATTTTAAATATATCACAACGAATAATGTCGTTTTGAACATAGATATTGCTATAATATAATAATATCTAATGCATATTGTATTAATATGTACTTGTAATAAAATATCGTACTGTCGTCGGTTTGGCCTACTTATATTAATCATATAATTTTTAGACAATGGAGGCAAAGTGGTCAACCTTTCACGCTTAAACTTTTAACTGCCAAGTTGTTAAACTATTTATTAAGTTTTATATAAATACCAACCTACGTCCTACGTTACTATTTTCAAAATTATATTTTATCCATCATAATATTTATAATACTCGAAGAAGTTTAGTGTTGTTCGAACTCATAATATAAGTAATATCTACGATATCATTAAAATTTCAACCTTTATGTAGTGAACAAAAAAAAAAAAAAAAAAAAAAATGGAACAATAAGTTTCATAATGTTCATTCATTCACCAAACAAAACAGATACTTGTAAAAGAATCATTAATAAATCTTGTATTTTTTTTTCTAAATTGCGTATTTTCTGATGATTATACATTTGCTTTATGATTTATATAATAGGTACCTACATTATAATATTTTTAAGATTAATAATAAACATTTTAAACTACACCGATTCAATCGATCTTATATGTATATAAAAATTAAAAAAAAAACTAGATGATTATCATATTTTATAATATTAAGAAACTAATTATTCCGTTAACGATGAGTCTTATAAATATTAAATAATATCCAACGTATTCCTAAGACCTTATCATCCAAATAATTTTCACATAACATACTGAAAACAATAATCATCGTATAACAAACGTCATGTAAATAAATTCCACAATGTTGAAAACATGAAAATGTTATGAAAACAAGAAGAAAACCTCGTTTCTATAATTGGATAATTTATCAGAGTTCTCAAACATTCTTGGTTTCTTCATTTGTTAACTTTAACCACAACAAAGTATCATTTTCTTCCACAAATTTTCGTTTTTTTGCACCTTCTGTCAATTACCATACTTAAAAGGGTTGACTTTCCTAATAAGTAATAAGATAGACTCAACAACCAATACCCTTTCACCATATTTGTTTTCCCTTATTATTTTATTATATCTGCAGATTACAAATACATGTTTTTATTTATATCTTTACAAAAACTAGTCACAATATAGTTATAATTTTTGTTATGTGAGCACATTATGATAGTATACACCGATGGTCTTGAAAACTGAGTCACTACACATAAACTATTAGTTGGAAGTACTTATTCCTGATCAAACTACTCAATTTATTTATTGTTTAAATAAAGCAGTTTTATTTAAGTCATATATTTGCAATATTTGACAATACAAAATTGTTTAACTAAATCATATATTTAATGATAAAAATTCATTTTAACTGTAATTTATTCTCAAAGAATAAATAGGCAAAAATAATAAAAGTAGTATGTCTCAAATTCAATAGTACCTATATAATATTATCATATGATATGACGTTTTATATATACATAAATACTGTAATATAATAATAATAAAAACCGGGAAAGTCATTCTAAAGAATTGTATTTCAAGTGTATCTTGTATTTTCGGCATTGAGTAGGTCACTGGGTTGAATGTGTTAATTTTAAATCAATGATAATTGATTACATACGAAAAACTATTCATCAGAGCGAGGACTGGTAATTTATAAGGATACTTTATAATTTATTTTATGTCCATATACATATATGTATTTTATATTACTGATTATTATTTTCTACGCAATACCTATAATACGATTTTCAAAATATTTAAACCTCTAACCTATTCAAGTGTCGTTCTACGGTACACGCCGGTATATATTGTTGTTCTATAAAATAAAAATAATAATATTATTATACATTATACCTACGCAATGTTTTTGACAAAAACTATTTCAATGAACAGTATTACTAAAATTAATTACTTAAAGTAGGTACCTAAATTAAATTAATTATTAAATATCCTTTAAAATCACCACATTATGTCTCCGATTACAATCGTTTTTCTTATGTGGATTAATTGGATATTGAAATTAAATTGAAACATAAATCATAATATATTACAGTGATTACTCAATTATGAGGTGAACTCGAAACAACCAACTATACAACAGGCGATTACATTTTTCAAGATGAGAAAAATTACCTCATACTCCAATAATATAATTATATGTATTTATAAATTGATAGAGTTTTATTTTTTAAATTATCATGCATATTATACGTATCATAATATATAATACCATAATTATACGTATTATGTATAGTAATTATCTTTGAGTTATGACTGCATAGTGCAAATCATAATGAGATATTCCCATAATATATTAAATTAATAATAAATAATTAACTAGATAATTATAGTTAAAAAAATATTGATATATTAAATAATCGTATCCGAGTTAAGTATGTTTAAGTAATTAAAAAAAAAAAAGTTTTTCGAAATAACCCGTTACCTATAATGTAAAATGTTAGATAATCATAAACCATGACTAAAATAAAATTTAAAAAAAAACAGGCACTTATATTTCGTAGTAATTGACATTTACTAACATAATTTAATTTGTTTTTAATTTGTTAGTTGAAGAACCACTGACAGATGGCTGGACAACTGACAGCAGAGATATTAAACATATTTGACGTTCGCTTAAACTTTGTTAGTTAGACTGCGTCAGAGATTACTCATAATATTATATAATAATATCGTTATGAACGACAATTACATTCTACAGTTAACAGACATGAGTCTCGGAACCTACCATAGAAAAAATTTAGTTAATCTGTAATCCAACACGATACAGACGGCGCTTGGACACAGTTCACAAGTATAACTTTTTGAAAAATTAAACTGTCTAGCTTTAAATAAGAATTTAGGTTAATAACAATTTGTGTTTAATTCGGACAAAGATATGTAAAGTAAATTTTTTAATAGACATCATTTAAAATGTTTAGGTTAAATTAAACGGTTAAGTAGGTCAGTGACGAATAGTATTTTTTTGCTCTGTGAAAACATATATTATGGCTTTTAGTACTATTAATAGTTCTTGTAGATTACCTATTGTATATCGGATTATTTTACTGTTTGACTTAAAAGTCGCAATTATAATTTTACATGCGAAACAAAAATCATATCATTTAAAACAAAAATAAAATTATTTAACCATAAATCCAACACTGAAATTTAACTAATCAAATAACTAAATAATTAATTATAATGTTCATACAATTGTAAGCTAATGGCCCAGTTGTTAAAGCGTTTTTCTCAATAAAAAAAAAAAAATAATAAACCTAATAATATTTTTAGGCCGCTTTCGGGGCCAACAAATATTACTCGTATGGCAAGCAAAGACCTAATCAATGGCTTGCACATAACTTACACAAATAATCATATTGCGCACGAGTATTTTACGAAATATTGCCGAGTGAAAATGACATCATGGATACCCGGTGACCCGTAGATCGATGTCACGCTCATTCGCCGAATAGGATCATCAGTCGGTCAGTTGGACACGTATAATTATGTATAATAATATATAATTAATATATTTATCAAAATTATTTTATTTTTTATATAGATAATTGCTGATCTGTTTAACTATTTATTAAATCAAATTGAAAATCTATTATATTAAAAACAAAAAAATTAATTAATCAACTTACTATAAAGATACAAAAAAATATTACACTTTCTATAACGTCATACTTGGATAATTGTTAGGCATATAGTACAAGTACAACAACGCACTTTCATGCAGTACTACTGCAGCGTACTAATTCGATTCGTCGAGTCTTACCTATATAAGCGTGGTTCATCAATAAATCGTATTATACAGACAGCTCTCGAAACGATATAATACGAATATACAATGAACATGACAATAATAAATGCATTAAACGAGTGCTAAAATTGAATATATTATCGCGACGATTAGCATTAAATTTGACGATCATTGACGATAACCCGACAATATAATATTTTATAGTCGTCTGTTCTTGGCCATTTTTTAATGTTGTTAAACAGGATCATTCAATAACGTCCTTTCAACAATATATTAATGATTACCGGACATTAACGTATAGTGTTGATCACGTCACGGGCCACGGTTGATGCCGCCCATAATAGAATATTGTCATATTTTGAGATTGAACGCGGAAGGTGAATTTGTCAAGACGATATTAACAACTGATACAACGCGTCATAGTACGTCGTACTCTGTCTCCACTGATTCCGTGTACTGTCTTTAAAGCTTAACGACGTGCCGCAGTGTGAGTGTAATATATTATTATTAGAAATTTACATAATATTAATGAGTATAACTCAATACTTGCCGAGGTACTTACTTATAAACGGGGTCTCCGGGACGTACCGGGACTCGAAATTAAGACGCTCCCAGATAATTAACGTAGACGTTGAATATTTTTGACGTGTCAGCAGTTTTTCAGAAGTCTCGCTGTTATTGCAGACAGGTTGCTTTTGTAGGCAGGTACTCGTCTGAATATATTATCATTTCAAATTTTGGGCGCATGTAAACTCCACCGATTGCGACCTTTTTAGACCTTTTTTCATGTAAACTCCACCGGTAAATTTTTATTACCTGAAAAAAAAATGTAAACTCCACCGGTACATTTTTTTTACCTGAAAAAAAAATTGTAACTCCACTGGTATGTTTTTTTTTTAAAATTGTAATCCAAATCCAATCTGATTAACTAAGGTTACATAATTTATGTGGGTGCAGTTTTATTATAATATATTTATTGTATTTAAATACAATGATTTAAAAAAAAATCATATAAAAATCAAATAGCAATAATAGAAATTGAAAAATATATAATTATTAATTAACAATATTAAAAAAAAATCATATAAAAATCAAATAGAAAAAAATAGAAAAATCTATAATTTTTTAACATTACGTTATAGGTAATACGTTCCTACATAATTTATGTATTGATTTATTATTTATATATATTATATTTAGATACTTATATCTTTTTTTACACAATATTAAAATAAATGATATAATAATAATTAATAGTGATCACTAGTACGTAGTTAAAATAATGTTAATTAAAATAAATGAATAAAAAAATAATTACTTAAAGAAAATTTAGGTTTTAAAAAAATTTGTTTGGTTTTAAAATTTGGGTTGATAATGTTTAGATGCAGCTTTAAAGTCGTTAAGATGAAGTTTAAGATAAGTCAGTCGAAAGTTGATGTGTATACACTATACATATAGTTTTGATTTGTGGATTTTACCATCGGTGGAGTTTACGTGTTTTCAGGTCAAAAATACGTATCGGTGGAGTTTACATTTTTTTTCAGGTAAAAAAAATGTATCGGTGGAATTTACATGTTATAAATCCAACCCTAAAATCGACTACCTGTAAATCGGTGGAGTTTACAATCGCCCCAAATTTTAACATGATAAAAATTTGTAAATTTTAATGCATATTAACATACAAACTATTATAATCGGATTTAGTGGGTATACATATTTTTATACAGGTCGAGAAGAGACCTATACCATAAAGTAGGTGGCTTAAAAAAATCGCACTGCAGCAAATAAAAAATAATATTTAATAAATAAAAAATTGAAATCATTATAACCACATTTTTTTTTTAATACGCAATATTATACTGCAGGGATACTAGAAAAATAATAAATTGCTGTTTTAATTATATATTTTTTTACTGTGGGCAATTTATATTAATAGTAATATTAATAACGACTAAATAATATACTGGCCAAACCAATAGCTTTTAAAATATATCAAACGTTTATTCTAACTTTTAAAAAAAAAATACCTATGTAATTATATTTTATTTATATTTTTCCAACCAATCAATAAATTATTTATTTAACTTTAATTTTAATAACTGTAAATTATTTCCACCCGGAATGATGATTACTATCTTCAAAGTTATTACTGGCAGAGTTATGATTTATATAAAAATTATATTAATTTGTATTTAAATTTATTTCAAACAATAGAAACCATATTAAATAGAAGGACTAAAAATAAACTAATCGTTTCACTAGAATTTTAATATATTATGTTTTTTTAACTCCAAGCTGGTCTATATTTTGTTTTTAAATTTTCAACATTCAACATAGGCCAGTATAGGTATACTAAAATAAATGTCTCTGAGTAATGATAATTATTAATGAATTACAAAAAAAAAAAAAAAATCATAATAAGTATTATTAAAACAAATTGATTATACTAAATAATTATAACAAGAGAAAAAATATCTCTGCTGTATAGAAGGTATCCAGTGAGTATTCAGTATCCAGTGAATTCAATGATCGTTGCATGAAAAAAAATGATTCTAAGCTGAGAGTGTCTATTTAGTATTATAGGCTATAATACTAAGTATATTATATAATTATTTTGCAATTAGTAATTTCTTATAAGAACTATTAATTATTAATTATTATAAATGATTATAATAGCATTTATTATTATTGTTATAACATTTGAGTCAATACTGACTTATCATAGAACGGTGTGAAGGAGATCTTGGTATGAATAAGAAATAGATTAAAATTCGCCTAAACATTTTTAGAATAATATTAATTTTAAATAAGATGTTTACAGTAAAACATAATAATGTAGGTAGGTACGAAAAAATTTCGTTATTTTTTGGTTTTATAATGTCGAAAAACTTAAACATTTCGGTAACACAACGATCCTCATATTTTTATTATATCTATTTAAAAAATATTAAAGATCAATAGGCACGACTTTTTTTTTGATAAGCGTTTGAAATTCAAATTATCACGAACCTGTATTGACTCAAAATGTATTAACAATAAAAATAATATAGATACCTTGGTACCTATTATACATAATATTATGTAATATATTATAATATTGATCAGATCCTTCAGCGCATGTACAATAATTATTGTGACAACAGCAACAGGTTGGTAAGATGAAAATATGTTTTGTTTGAAATGAATATGGTTAAGATAAACTTTTATCGTGAATGTGAATACAACGCTGGATTTAGATCGTTTCTGAGAGCGTTGGTGGCAATGGTTATGTTTTATAATAAAGGGTAAAAATAAAGGCTGCGATATCACTGCCTCGGCTGGTTAGTGGTCCGTAATTGTATTAGACTACGTCTTTAGCTCGGCTGGTGTTTTGGGTAGCGACCAATTAATTTTCGAGGTAACTATGGTTACCAGCCGATGTGTCGCACGCTTGACGACGATATCTCAATGACCGACCGTGAATAATGAGACAAAAGCCAAATTTTCATAAAAGATGTTTTAAGTGCTCTTGACACGGTTCATTTGGCAAGAATCGTTAATAAATCCTACAACGTTACTCGCGCTACACTTTATGTATATAATGATATAACGTCTAAGGGAGGCTCTAACTTGAATTGATTAAGCTTTTTCATTTACTCGAAATTTCTCCATTTACAAAACGCTATTAGTATAACACCCTATCGCGCCGCTTTCTTATCCTGCCACCGGCGTCTTTCTTATATCACACAAACAGTTGTCTTCTAATAATTATTTTTATTTATTTTTTATGTTTATTTATCTTTAACACGACAACTTTCTCCAACGAAACACCCAAACGTGTAAAATGTATTGAATCTGAAATAATCATGTCAATACAATTTTAATTTTCAAACCAACCGTATAATTATTGCGTATATTATTATGTATATCTATGGGTAGCCAAACAGTGATAAATTGTAAATTTAAGTACAACAATCTGTTATTTATCATAAATTGGTACTTACCTATATAATTCTATCGTTTCACGATCATCCATTTATCATTGTTGGAAAAAATTAGTAAAAACCGTTTACACTTTTAAAATAAGACGTAGGTATACGCCTTCTTTTTATTGAAAAGTTTCCATTTATTTTTTAGTTTTGCTCTGATACGCCAGTATTAATAGTTAAAAACTATATTGCAGTAGATAAATTTACTATTATCCCTAGCATTTCAAAAAAAATACAATTAGTTTGTTGGATTTTTTATTTTTGAAATTACATAATACCTTTAACGTTTCATAGAAGAAAGTGTGAATAATCTGGAAAATGTTTCCTAAATTTAAAATTCTAATATCATCCACTTAATGATCTCTGCCGTTAATCTAAATTCAACTATTTAAAATCTAATTATTTTCACCCACGAAAAATTTATTTTGAACTATAAGAACAAAATATCTTTTGATCACAATACATTTATACCAGATTATAAATGAATGAGTTCTATAAAAGTTAATTTTTTTTTTTTTTAGTTTTTCAATCCGGAGATTGGTTTTTAACAAAATGTTTTACAATAAATGACTTCTCCATTTTTCTCTATCATTCGCTATATTTAATAGTTAATTAAGATAATAATATGGGAACTACAAAAAAAAACTTCTATAAATACTATTCTTCTATACAAACGTAATTAAACCACATCATGTAGCACATATTATATAGCTCATGTTTAATAATTACAATTACATACCTACATTTTTCTTGGGTTTATTTATTTTTTAGAGAAACGAGAATAATACATAAAGTTAATTCAAGACGGTCGTGCTCTAGAATAATATAATATAATTCGTGACCGTAAACGGTAATAAAATAAAAGGATGTTGTGTTACTATCTCTGTGTAGAAAACATTTTTATAATTTCTTTCCCCTCTCGCGGATGAGTGCAGTATAACGTTTACGATTTAAATTCCACCAGCCCCTCCATCACCGGTCGTTTACCACCGCCAATACAACGCACACCATGTTTTCGTTTGTGGATTTTCGTCCTTCATATTTTATTCAAAACGATCTAAGTACCTACCTACGTATCTAAAAATGTATTTTTAATGAGATTTATGAATATTTAAACGGAATATGGATTCCGAGCCACTACTACAGTAGTTAACTTTGGTAATAATATGCTTTGGTTTATGCGAGGGCGCGCACCACCCGCGATGACGCCTCATTAACTTCTGTTCTACCGATAGGTATAATGTATAGCAAATTTGTGGGCAATCGTAATTGTTGCGTGTCGTACGGTTAATAATTCAGTTGAAGTAGACAAATGTTTGATAAACTCCCCCGAGACGAAGAGACGAACACATCGGCATCTTGACAACAGCACAGCGCCTCCGGAAATATTTTACACGCCACGAAAACACGTAACGCGGTGAATCATTTAACTGCAATAATATTGAACGACATTGTATAGCACACACTATATTATTATCGTGCACGGGTGTATTATTATTATTATTTTACTTCTCATCACACATATCTTCAAATAAAAATAAACACATTTCAATAATAATATATAAATTCCAACATTTTTTTCCTATTAAAAAAAATGTTAGCGATAGACTGTTTGAGGACTCGTGACGAATTATTTATAAGGTTTGTACTCTGAGTACCTATTTTAAAATATAAACGAGATTTTTGATACGCTGTAAATAGTCTTATAGCCACTCAGAATTTATAAATTGTCGAGATCTTGTTTAAACTTTGAAACAGTATTTTCCGAGTAAATATTATAGTTTTTTATAACTTATTATTATTAATACACGTCAACATCAAGTTTGTTGCTTGAATGGATTTTGCATTGCATTCGTAATGTTAAAATGTAATTAATTTATACTACACACTGACCTTAGTTATGTGTGTGTGTGTGTAATAATTATTGTGTGGTCTATACTCTATTTGACGGTTTCCGTGAAATATGACTATGTGTCCGAAGAGAGAGAGTAAGTCATAATCCCACGGTGTGACGAAGGACTTTATATTTGCATAGTTGCGTTAATCAACCATTTGTGTTATTATAATATTATAATACCATTGTGTCTGGTATGTCACCGTTTTTGGATTTTCTGTAGAATTTTTAGCTCTCTCATTGTCAGGCATTTTGCCGTGACCTCGTAACTGGTTTTGCATATTTTATGACATTTAATTATTTAAAATAATTAATATTTAACGATATACCTATATAACTATTTTCAAACAACAGGACGTATTATTACAATAATAGTTTAAGACGGCGCACCGAATAGGCAAAACTGATGCATCGATGTAACTGGCGGTATTATAATAACACGTGATTGTGAATAATTACTGTAAATTAATCACAAAATTCATCACAGTTTCATCGGTTAGTAATTGAGAGGACGTCGCACATACACATATAGCCTCTTTGTTACTTTAACTCATAAAATAGCAAAATTTGCCGATCAGAAGAGATCATTTTACTCTGTTTTTTTTTTTTTTTTTAATATTATAGTGAATTATAGAAAATGTATAGGTAAGAATATTATCCAAAGCCCAAAGATGGCTGTTTATGATAATTTAATTTTGAAGCAAAGCTATGAACATTTTAAAGTTAAGTACCTATATAAACTTTTTAAATGCTCATAACTTTCTCTATATAGTAAAAATATCAAAAAGGCTCTGGACAATATTCTTACCCTTAAATTTGATAATTCACTCTATTATTAAAAATAGCAGAGTAAAATGGATTCTTCTGAACATTATTTATATATTTATATATTATTTATATTCATATTTTATGTTAACGGCTTTTCGCTTTTGTATGTGTTCTGTCAAATACATATAACTATCTTACAAACATTGTTTAAGAATATCGTTAAAATTAATACTGATGAGTGATGAGTATTCACTGTAATATGATATAATACTAATATTAAATTTTCGCATAAAAACCAAATTAAATATACATGAAGAAATGATCAAGAAACAACGATCAAAGGATCTTTCAGAAATTAATTTATTTTATATATTGTTTATTTAGCGTGATTGTGAAATGTTATTATTTATAAGCTATGGTAAACAATATTAAATTAATATTTACTTTATTTATTTGTAATGGTATATAATAAGACATGTATGGACGATCGAGTGGTGGCTGGACAATAATAAAAAATTATGTACCATATTTTCTTTATCATATTATCGGTGCAAGATCGAGAATGTAAATTGAACTTGTCTTGACATTATTTTGTATGTAGTTTGGTATTTATAATATAACTAATTAATCAGCAAAATTTAACCCGTATAATACCCAATTGATTTTCATTATTTAGTAAATATGAAATATTATATGAATCATATTAATATTATAATATACCTACTTATTAAAACAATTAAAAAAATATTCAAGTCGATGCAGTATAGATAACTACCATTTAGGAGAAGTATTGGCACCATAGTTCCTCCTCCAGTCCTCAATACCATAAAAAAAAAAAAAAAAAAAAAAGAGATAACCATTTACCAATGCAACGTATTATTCAATCATCATGGTTAATACATCTTTATCATCACACTATAATTAAACTGTAATCACAATAAACTGTGATTACCACACACATCATTATAAAATCAATATACGTCATTCATCTCTTCTCTCGGAACTTAAAATATTAAAAACAATTTATATACATAAATTAGCAATAATTTAAATATATTATTACATTTTCTCTTTATTATTTCTGTACCAAAACGAACAATTAAAATTCAAAAACTCTCATGTCGAGTCAACTTTTATGAAGTCAGTCAATGAGATTAGCCAGCCAGAACGAGCCCTTGTTTTTATTTATACTATTGACCGGAAAAAATGACACTAAATATTAAATGAAAGGTCCCCACATTTTGTAGTTTTAAGTATTATTGACATTTTGACGTTTTCAAATCCACGTGACTAAGAAACTAGTTTTTATATTGCATTCTCTTCTCATATTATTATTGCAACTAAAATATAACTATATTTATGAAGAACCCATCATGAAAGTATATCCGTTTCTAAATGCACATCATGAACCTACTCAGTTTTTATAAAAGACAACTGTCATCCTATTTTCTTTGTTTTAAAACCTTTGTTCAGCAAACCACAATCTACCATGAATGTATATAATGTATATATATATATATATATATATATATTATGTACACACTACACAGTTTTTTTTGCTTTATAGGTTTATTTTTTCAAAAAACACTAACACATCAAATAAATGTAAGAATATAAAATATTTATCTATGCGCCTATATAGTTGACGTAGCTTCTCAATAAAGTTATTATTGAATTCATTCAGAAACAAAATAAAATATAAATAACATTTTTTTTTTTTTATGGATATTAGCACTATTTAAATAATAAAAACATAATATAATAAAATATTATTTGATGTTCAGTACTTCACTTCAGTCATCATAAGGCTACCTGGCTACCCGTAATAGTATAATATTAAATATGATACAAAATATGGTTATTATATGAGATAAGTATTTATAATATTTCAAACAATAGCATTTTAAATGATGTAACGTATTTTATTGTTACGGTTTACTACGAAAAATAACACACACGTGCACTGTCACTACTATAGAAGTAGTTTCAAAAGTTGATGTTCGTACATCAGTGGATTATAAATTGTTAAAAAACACACTACTGAAAAAACAGTATTATTTTTAAGGGATATGATAGTAAATATTTTACTGTCCCACTACAACACTTCAAAACAATGAGCACTGCACCGTTTATACGTTTTAATGTTTAGTTTTATTATTTATTTATTTGCTTCGAATATTAAATGCCATATCGATTAATTTCAGTAAAAAATAACTTGTTAGATAAAGATAAAAAAAAATGAAAAACTGTATTAAAAAAAAAAAAATGTGACTGTTCTTTACTATTTAAGCTTCTTGAACGTTTCTAGAGATCATATAAATGATTTAAGACAATCAATTTCGCTGGAAACGTATAAACCTGCAACAAATGCACTTGATTTATGATAAGAGTTATTCATTTAAACCGGAAGCAGCGAATTGCGTATTATTTAGTGTCTAGCTATACCGGTGTACATTTAAATGCAATAATTTTTTCGATTATTCGTAGACTTCAAAATATTGGTCTTAATTTAAAAAATGATCAAGGATCCAGTTCTGTATTTTTTTTTTTAATATAATTAAATCCATAATACCCAAGACACAATAATACATGCTTGCATAGAATTATTGTTTAGATATTAACTTAAACATTCCAGTTGAAGATTAATAATAGTTTAATTACTTAGATTATATAATATTGGAACGATTCACAAAATTGTTTATTCCGACATAGATACCGTGACCTGTATTAAAGTAATTTTATTTTTTTATGATCACTAAATTTTAACTTAAAATTATAAGTAGGTACCTACCTATATCATGTTATTATGAAAATAACCCAAAAATAAACATTTTAATGTATTTTTATCCCGTTCCTGTAATCCTCTGGGAATTTCAGGGAGTGCAAACCCTACACAGGAATACACTAACTATATTTTCATTCATAACCTTAAAGTTTAATATGTTATATAAAAATACAACTATGGGTGAGTTATTAGAATAATTTATTTTTTACTTACTGGTATAAATGTAAAAATGATAAAAAAAAATTAATATTTACAATGAATAGAATTATGACCATTCCACAGTATAGTAATAAAGTGATGTATGCATAGTTGTAAATTATGATGCAGTGGAACAATACTGTTATGGAAGTAATTACGTTCTTGAAAGTATTGTTTTTGAGTTTCTTCCCTCTTTTTATAGAAATCCGACTATCCAAGTAAGAGTTTTAATAATGAAATATTCTTTATTCAAAATTATATTATTTATATATTAGGTATGTATAATTAATTTTAGATTTTTAGTTTACTAACCGTTGTTTTTAGAACGGTAATGTTATTTTAATATTTCTAGTAGACGAATTTTATAAATTTTTTATGTATTTCGTTTAGAAATGTGTATATTTTTGCTCATTTATACGTTTATGGTAATATTTTTAATTGATTTTAGCTTTGAGCACAGGAGGAAAACCTAACCCCAGATTACAAAAAATTTAAACATATACGACACATCCCTGTTTTTAAATAAATTTATTTTGATTGTTTTTTGATATTATAAATTATGTAATATAAAATAAAAAGTTTTGCATGTTATATCCGTCATTTACTATATCCCATTAATGATCAAATTCCATAATGATTAATTACTTGTATGCAAAGCCTATAATTAGTTATAAAAACATTAATAATATTATGTAAACCGAACTTTTAGGAAAAGTCGTTATTCGAATTCGATGATTTATCAATGCTTTCATATTTCATATCAGTAGGGAGTCACACCACCAATATTCTAACCATATTTTCGAATCTGGGCGGAGTGGTGTATTGATTTTACAATGATGGGTGTTTTTTATTTTTATTTTGTTTGTATCTGTCGTTACCTTTTGGAGCAATGATGCATGGATATTCAACTTCAATATCTATTCTGATAAGACAATTAATCTAGTTAGTACTTAGGGGAGTCGAAATTAAAAAATGTCTTGTACTCTTCTCAATATTTGGCAAATGTAAAAGAAAGTAACGGGAAAATGAGAACTTTTACAAAAACCAATTTAGCCAAATTCGATTTTCAAATTTTGTTGCAATGTAATTCAAAAGCAAATAACCGCGGTAAATACTTTACGTTTTAACCAAATGTTTATGTAATCATTTTTTACACGTGATACAACTTTTTTGAGCTATTTATAACATTTTAAATGTTTGATTATTTTTATATAGATAATACATTTTGACTTGGTCAAAAAGCTTTAAAATGTAACACAAGGTTCCGCATAAGTTGTTATTATATAATAATAATTTTAAAGATATGAAAGATACATATCCATATTTTTTTGCAAGCATTAGAAGTCCAAATTTTGACAAAATTCATAAAATAAAAAATAAAAAAATGTGCTCTGCTGTACAGTTGTAGGTTAAAAGTGGATCACTATATAATAGATGGTAGATCTACTAGATGTTAGATTTTTCGGTAACAGAATTAACTACTTACGTGGAATCTTGTTTTAAATTTTCAATCCTTAGATATAAAAGTTGAACATTTTATAAATTTTTAACTACAAAATAATTATTCAATTTTAAATTTGATAAATTTTGTCAGAATTCGATCTTTAAATGCTTATAAAAAAAAAATTGTGCCTATATACTTTTAATATTTCTCAACTGATATTGTAACAATATATAAAAGGAGCCTTGTATTACATTTTTACACTTTTGGCCCAACAGATAAAACTTAATTGATATTTATAGAAAAAAAACTAAAAAAATTGAAAACTGTAAATGTCTGTAAACAGCTCAAAAGGGTCAAAATATTTACCAAATTGTATGGTGTATAGGTAATGCTAATATAAACACTCAGTGAAATTTTCATATATCTACAGTTATTCGTTTTTAAATCACAACAAAATAAGGAAATCGCTATATGAGAAATCGAGTGAATATCCGATGTTGTAAAAATTTGAATTTCAAACCCTCATAAAAATTTAATTTAATTTTCTTATGGACATTTTTTTTTTTTATAAAGGTAAATAATCTTATAAGGAATCTTGTATTCAATTTTAAAATCTTTGATTCTTCTTAAATTTTTTACGAAATTTATAACTCAAAATAATTTGCTAATTTTTGTGAATTTTCCATATTTTGTCAATTTTTGAACTTTAAATGCTTATAAAAAAAAAATGTGACTAAGGATTTTTTATATTTTTCAATCTGCCTTTGAAACAATATACTAGGAGACTTCTATTACATTTTCAAGCTTTTTTAACCAACAATTAAAATTTTATTGATATTTTCAGAAAAAAACTAAAAAAAAAAATGGTAAATGAAAATGTCCCTAAACAGTTAAAAATAAATCAAAATATTTTGAAAATATTATCGTGTATAGAAAATGCAAATATAAACAACCAGTGAAAATTACATGTATCTACGGTCATTTGTTTTAAAGTTACACCAAAAACCAAATTCGATTTTGCAAAAAACTTCCCGTTTTCCCAATTTGTCTTTTGTTTTTCTTGGCGCTATTGAAAATTACTGGGAATTTTAAATTTTGACCTCCTCAATGCACCAACGATATTCACTTTCCAATCGAACAAGATACTAAAGTTGAAAATCGAAGTATTATTTCGACTACTTATCGTGTACACAGACAAAAAAAAATTAAATTAAAAAAATTAAAAATTAAAAATTAAAAAAAAAAACACACACCATTGTAAAATCGTTCCACTCAGAATCTAAAAATAAAAAACATTGACAAGTTATTTTGTAGTTAAAAGATTATAAGTTGTTTAAGTTTTATAGCTAATTAAGGCAACACATTAGAAGCTGCGCTTAGATAAATATTATATTCAGTATCACAGTTTCATTATTGCCAAACTGTTTATTTCAACAATAACCAAGGTTGCTGCTTGAACGTGACGATAATATTATTATCGTTGATCATCGTCGACACACATTCTGCTATAAAAATAACGTGTGAATATAAGTGGATTATGAATCTGTGAACACCTGAATTTATTTCTAAGTTCCTTCAAACACACGTGTATGTATGCATAATATACCTACGCAAAATATTACAGATAAATATTCACGATTTTTTGTAAACATTCTTAGAAGTTCAAATGTTGACCCAATTGAAAATTCATGAAAATCACTCAAATTATTTTTTAGTTAATAATGTATAAGTTATTTAATTTTTATAGTTAAGACTGCATTTCGGAGCTACGGCGCTTAGGTAAATAATTATAACAACAGCTGTCCAGTGCCGGATCTTGAACTCTTGGGGCACCGGTGCAAAAAAAAATATAGGCGGCCCTAATTTAAAAATGTTATAAAATGTACTATATATTAGAAAATGTTCAATACATCTATTTTTGGATTCAGTCGCACTTCGCCGAATGCACACGACGTAGATGTTTATGTCAGTGTGTATCGGTCAATTTGTGTATCGGCGAACGCGATATTGGGTATGAAAAATAAAATATACAAAATAATCAATCAAATATTCACAATTATAATTCACCGCTGATGGGAATAAATTAAATATACTTTCAAAGTAAAATTAATTAAATACACCATTTGAAAAAACAAAATATGCATTTTACCAAGTACCAATTTTATTTTATAGTAATCGATATCCATAATATCGGGACCCACAAATATTTCAAAGAGCCACAGTTTCTTTATTGTCAAACAGTTATTTCGCTTATAACATTTACAGGTTGCAGGTACTTAAGCAGAATAATTTGAATAATATTATAGTAGTTGTATCATAAATATTATAATATGTTAGAATCTCAGTAATGTAAAAATAAATATAATATTATCGTTGGCCATCGGCGACACTTTCTGGTGTAAAAATATTAACGTGTGAATATAATATAATATTATGCGAACTGTAATATATGAGTCCATGTTCGAACGCCCGAATTTATGGCAAATCTAAACCTTGTAAACCTTGCATCCTTCATTCCCCCCCTCCCACACCAACCCTCTCTCGTCGTACACATCTCTCTTCAAACACACATGCATATATATATAAGCATGCACTGACGGAAAGTCTGAGAGATAGGGTCCCATCTAACGCTGTACATGTTCGCCGATGATTCTCATTCCCCGCGTGTGAATATTGGCATTTTAAAACATTTCCTCCATCTTTTCCTCTTCCCATTCATTGTTGTTCTCGACGCTCATACATTTTCCATTAGTTCTTTTCACGATATTTTCCCGGTGCGCTGTACGAGAAGAATTTTGTTTTGAATACATTTCTCGAAACGTGTAAAAAAAAAAAAAAAAAACTTGCTCCGGTTCCATTTCAATGGCCGGACGTTCGTCGAGTCGTCCTGCATAATATGGCCGGCGAAAAGTACCTTATGACGTCTTCTTCCTCCGACCACGTCGACGTTTTCACTATAGTAATATATACGTTTCGAGCTGCCCATTTCAGTGGATTTCTTTATTGATGACTCTGCACGTTTGCGAATAAGAATAATATGAATATCCACGGGTATCCCACCCGATCGATCCCATGGCGGGCTTTTATGTTATATACTCGGTAGTACAATTAATAATCCCCGTCGGGTGTACCTTTTGAGCTACGTGATTACATGATAAATTTACAAAAAAAAAAATCAAATACTTCTCGTTAAGCATTAAGTAGGTATAGGAGGGGGTAGGTAGCTTAATGAGTGAATTGAAAAATAAATTAACCGCTAACAAGCCAATCAGAATGTATAAAATATAACACTTCGTAACACGACGGTCATGCTTACACTAAAAATATATAGGCACTTCAAATATATATATTTTTTACCAAAACTGTTCAATGAACAATTAAACTTAAGATTATTGAACTAAATAAATTACTTACTTCAATATAGAAATTGCACGGAAAATTTAGTGAAATAAATCTGAAACTTCACTTAGATAACGATGACAAGCGTATTATGGAAGTATGGTAGGTAGAAAAAAAGAAAAAAAGAAGAAGATATTATAATTGCTAATTAACTCCTAAAAACGTTAAGTCCATAATAGGATAAGATACTATTAATTATTGGTTTACGTGTTACCACATCTCTGTCCGCAAGTGTTTTACCAATAATTCCAAGTCTTGCTTCTCCAGAAATAACATCATGCTCTAAAAAAGAAACTGTAATTTAAGAAATCGTCTCAATATGGTCAAACAACTTACTATTGCAGTGAAATAATGACCACCGAATTCCTAAAATGTGAAGAAAAAAAGTGTCAATCGACAACATCGGTTGTCAGTGACTGATAATCAATCATCATATTATTATCATTGTGTTAGAAAGAGCCTTATTGTTCCTGAAATCACTAACCATAATATAAAAAAACTATATTTTTAAAAATGACAAACATCATTAAAGATAGGTACCTATTCATTTTGTATGTGAATATAACCAAAGTGATAAACGTTTGAAATAACAGAATATTATTGTTTTAATTATTATTATTTCATTTATTATACTTATTTTATAACACTAATGCATTTATGTATATAGTTTAAATTACGTTTTCCATCTAAGTTTTGTTTATAACGTTAATGTTTTATTTTTTCCTCATATGTACAGTGTTATAAGTATACAGACCATAATGATGAAAATGTACCACTAATGGCCAAGCAGCCAGAACGTGTATTTTAAACGGTAATTACAATCATTACATAAAAATGTACTTTACTGTTATAACATAAAACTATTATTCTATTGTCGCCATGTGATATTCTATAATGCTAAAAATCAACAATTCAGCCATCTATAGGAAACGACCGAAGAGGAGAGTAAACACTTTCCCGAAACAATAATATTATTCGACAATTATCACTCTCGGACACCACCCCAAATAGCCACTCAAATGACCTAAACCCACAAAATATCTCCAAACCCGAATGTCTGCGGGCCGGATGAATATTGCCAAATGTCCCTTGAACTAAAATATATTCTCTTACGATTTGAATTCATATCTGCATAATGGTTATTTTATGTACTACGCAATTTATTAACATTGGGCTGGTATAAAATATATATTTTGAACGAGTCGCAATATCGTACGTAATATTTTATTTAGGATCAGAACTATAATCATAATAATAATATTATATGTTATATTGATTTTTCCACATGAATACAATATATAATATAACCTGCCAACATTTATTTCGACAAGTCTATTCAAGTACGATATGCGTGTTGTACGAATAGACGAATGTATGCGAGCGTTGTACGAATGTATATAATATATAATATATATATACATATATTATTTGGGTTTAAAATTATATTGGTATGTGACTCTCCGTCAAATCATATTATGGTGCACGTGCTCCGTAATTAAATTCACTTCAATAATTAACTCGCCACGTGTCATTAGAAAACATATGAATTCCAATTTTCCAAAACTAGTTAGTGTAATCAGCTTCGATAGAAATATACCCGTCTGCTTAATCGATCGGTTTTTGAAAGGATTTCGCCCAAACAGCCTTGAACCCATTGTGTTTTGATGCGAGAAAAGTTTTAACAGTAGTTTGACGTATCAATAATTTTCATCACCACTAATTGTTTCGAAAACTATTGACGTCTTGTACGTTTTCATTTCGAATTAAATAACTCTAATTTTGAGACATCTCTGTGTTCTTGTTAATTTCGCAATCTAAAAGATTGACATATTATTTTTATTATAAATATAGCGTACTAGTTGATTTTTCTTTTTTTTATAATAGTAATAATACAAAATATCTTAAATGAGTGAACTAGTGCACCACAGTTGGATTCACAGAGTATTTCTTGGCTCTTGCCGCATCTAAACTTATATTAATTATGATGAAGAAAATACCAACAAATAGAACTTCAATAATTTATATTCATTCAACAGAAGGTATCAAGAATATAGTTTGTTATTTTAAAATCAAATGTTTGCCAATAAATACAAGAGTACAAAAATAAGATAAAAAGTGGATACTGCTCTGCTGTACATTATATGTGGCGTGGGTCACTGTAATGGATAACTTCAATTTGAATTTAATAATAATATAATTATTATATTACTATAGGTACAAGAAAAACGTTTCTGAGCGAAACGGTAAGACAGTCTATCTTACTATTATATAATAATAACACAGATCGAATTAATTTTTAATTAATTTTTGTCAGAAACATTGCTTTTGAAACGTCATATTATATGTATTACAGTCATTATACGTTAAATGTTTCAAGTACCATGAATAGTTTTATTAAATTGCAACAAAATAACTAAAATCGTTATTCTTCGTTAAAATCTCTAATTTCGTCCAAATTCAAACATATCTATAAAAAACTGTGCATATTTGAAATATTTTAAGATTTTTTGATTATAGTGTGAACCACTTGATTTTATAAAGGTTCAACTATATATTTTTTAGCTCATTTTCGTAATATTGACAAATTTCGTCAGTGTAAACTCGAGTTTATGAAAACTTGAAAATTTTACGATATTAAAGATACAGAGTTACATATAATTTAATAAAAACAAGGGTGCGATCAACTCACCACCTCCTCCCTTAAACTGTAAGACTATTGTGATTGTCTTTTACTCTTTATAACTTTTTGGGAGGATAAATCTGCCACCGATATCAATATTACATATTGTATTATAATACACATTAATACACGAGTAAAGCGGCTGTAAAACTAACCACATGCCACCCACACGTGTTAACGGAAAGTCCGACAAGACTTTACAACTATCGCCGCGAGTTATGTGCTCAAAACAACATTGTATAATATTATAATCCAATAAACCGCAGCACAAGCGGAATACTTATGGAAGTCGTTTCGCTGCTTCAGTCAAACTTCAAGCGCCTATCATTTACACCACACCGCAATGCGTATACCTATCTACTAGCTACCTACACCATAATGGTAATAATTATATTATATTAAATTTTGCTGAAAACCAAAGGAGCTACGACGCGGTTTCTTCTCGCCACTCGTAAAATTGCGTATTATCATCACGTCCAGACGACCCACCGCCGATATAAATAATAATATATTATACATAATGTCATAAATGCGTATAAATTATAATTTTACGTTGATCTACATAATAATAATAATAATATTACTACGTGCGTAGTAGGTACCTACATGCCGAAAGTGCAGTTAGAGGGCAGAGCGGCTCTGACCTTTTGGGGTCAGGTATATTATGTGATGTGTACCGTGTTGACATATTTGAATCCGATGAGAATCCCCAAGCATACCACATTAAACGATATTGTCTAAACACTCGTAAAAGTTAAATCCGCTTCACCTGGCACGTCATAGATGGCCTTTTAATCGTACCCGGGCTCGGTCGTATAAGGTACACCGAATCCAATTTCAGCACTGTGGTTTCTGTTTCGACGATTGCCGAGAACACACTGCGTAAATATTGTTATTTCGAACTCGTTTACAATATACTATACAGCCACTGCACCTTTGCAGTGCCGCACAATTAACGACCATCGGACCACGTCGAAGTCCATCCAAATATTAAAGCTGGTGGACATACTTTTTTTGGGGAAATTTGGCCCAAAAAATTTTATATGGGTGAGTTATTAGTTTTGTTAGGGTGTAAAAATATTTTTACATTTAACTACCATTATTGAATAAGGAAAAATATTTCGGTATGTTTTACTGATTTACTCCAGCAGGTTCGGCAAATAGGTTACACAACGTGCTGTATTGTTGTATGACAGTTATGAGCGATTAATATTATAATTAAGACACTCTACATGGTTTTCCGAATCTAGCTACGTCATTTCGTGTGTTCATGAATCAGAATAAGAAGTTATTAATGTGTATTTTTTTGTATTCTTTGACGGTTTTAAATTTCAAAATCTCTTTTTAATTTTTTTTAGTATTTTAAGATTTTTAGGGATATTTTTGAATTTTTAGGATTTGAAATTTAGTTTTAATATGATTACATGTTTTTACATGATTTTTGTGTTCATTTAAATGCATTTAACAAACTATAACTATGTACAGGTAAATAAATAAGTTAATGATCTAAGCCTATAGAAAAAAAATAATAGTTTGTTGAAAAAAATTGATTTTCCAGATTATAGAAGACCAAAACGATGAGTTATATCTGTAAAACTTTTCGTTACAATCCTTTAAAATGTATATTATCATTTACACCAAAAGTATATTAGAAATATTTATATCGAAAATATTAAAAAGGTGGGCAAGTGGGTGTCGCTCTGCTGTACAGTAGGTTACAAGTGGGTCACTGTATAATGGATGATATTAAATTTGAATTCAACGATATAATATCATTGTATAAGAAAAACGATTCTGAGCGCAGACGGTATGTCAGTCTATGTATAAGACATATTATATACATATCTATGGTATTAAACAAAAAATTGACCTATAATGGGTACCTATAATAAATTCCAAATTAATCATATCAAAATATCCATTAGGTACTTATAACGCGTTATACATCAACAAAAACCGTGATACTATCATAGATATATAAAAGTACACTTTAGAAGTTTCAAGTATCCACGAATAATATTATTCAATCACAACAAAATAACTAAAATAGTTATTCTAGGTTTTTTAATATGAAATTTCGTCCAAATTTGAATTTAAAATGTCTGTAAAAAATAACTGTGTTCATATATTTTTTAGATTTTTTGGTTACAGTATGAACTATTTACGAGAACCTTTGTGTTGAATTTGCAATCCTTAGCTATAAAAACTGAACATTTTATAATTTATTAATTACAATGATTGATAATTTTCGAGATTTTGATAAATTTTGTCAAAATTTGATCTTTAAATGCTTATAAAAAAAAACTGTGCCTATGTATTTTTAATATTTTTCAACTGATATTATAACAATATATCAGGAGCCTTGTATTAAATTTTTACACTTTTTGGCCCAACAGATAAAACTTTATTGATATTTATAGAAAAAAAAACTAAAAAAAATTGAAAGCTGTAAATGTCCATAAACAGCTCAAAAAGAGTCAAAATATTTTCAAAATTGTATGGTGTATAGAAAATGCTAATTTAAACATTCAGTGAAATTTTCATGTATCTACAGTTATTTGTTTTTGAATTACAACAAAATAAGGAAATCGCTACATGGGAAATCGAGTGAATATTCAATGTTGTAAAAATTTGAATTTCAAACGCTCATAAAAATTTAATTTGACTTTCTTATAAACATTTTTCTTTTGATAAAGGTAGACAAACTTATAAGGAATCTTGTGTTTAATTTTCAAATCTTAGATTTAAAAAGAAAAATTTTTACGAATTCTTAACTCAAAATAATTTGCTAATTTTCGTGATTTTCCCATATTTTGTCAATTTTTGAACTTTAAATGCTTATAAAAAAAAATTGTGACTAAGGATTTTTAATATTTTTCATTTGCCTTTGAAGCAATATATTAGGAGCCTTCTATTAAATTTTCAAGCTTTCGCAACCAACAAATAAAATTTTATTGATATTTTTAGAAAAAAAACTAAAAAAAAATGGAAAATGAAAATGTCCCTAAACAGTTCAAAATAAATCAAAATATTTTGAAAATGTTATCGTGTATAGAAAATGCAAATATAAACAACCAGTGAAAATTTCATGTATATACGTTCATTTGTTTCAGAGTTACACCAAAAACCAAAATCGATTTTTTGGAAAACCAATTTTGCGTAAAAATTCCCGTTTTTCCTTAATTTTTATGTTGTTTTTTCCCGGCGCTTGTGAAAACTACTGGGAAATTTATACTTTTGACCCCCCAAAGTACCAACTAGATTCACTTTCCTATCAGAAAAGCTACTGATGAAGAAAATCCAAGCACTTTTACTGTCCTAAAACGTGATGACAGACACAAAAATAAAAAAATAAAAAAAAAAATAAAAAAAAAAATAAAAAAAAAAATAAAAAAACACACATCATTGTAAAATCAATACATTCATCGTTTCACTCAGAATCTAAAATGAAAATAATTTAGTTAATTATTCAGAATTTTTATTGTATTAAAGCATTCTTATTAATGTATTAAAATCTCAGCCCTAATTATAATGTATTCGGGGGTATTTAAATTAACGGAAGTATTAAGGTTAAGTAACAAAATATTAAAACGTATAATAACCTACAGTTAGGAGGTGTATTAATATAATGTTAGTTGATATTGTAAAATAATATCGATATTAATTTTATAATAAAAACAAATGACGTACTTGGGCATGTTTTAGTAATTGTATGTGTGGGTGAGTGGGTGGGTGGGGGTAGCTCCGATATTTCCCATTCGGATAAAATATATTCGTGATGTCACTGTATAGGCACTGTGCAATAACAATTATTATATAGGGATGCGATTCAACGCTTATTTCGCTGTGTTCGTTTGAGGAAATCGTCATAATCTCTTTTGCCTTCGGCCCGAAAAATCCCTATTGCGTAACCGAGCCTATACGTACTGGCTGAGGCGATTAAATTGAAAATATAATACCAGCTAATAATATGATAATGATGATAATGCAATACCGTAAAACCAATTCCGAGGCTAAACATTCTTTGTTCGAACACGAAACATGAACATGGTCTATATTATTATAATAACACAGTAAGTACTGCAAAACGAGTGTATAGTACCGAACCGACATGGGTGGCGGAACCGAGTGCTGCGCAATAATTCTAACACTTCCGACCTAACTCTCGGTCATAAGTCGTACCGGTGGGTGGACGACGACGATATTTTATCGCCAGAAAACGACGGCCAACACTCCTCCCCTAGCGAGAGACAGAGCTATACTATTGAAATGACCCATATATTTATACGATATATATATATATATAGAGCCGATACGGAAAGGTCGACAAAATGCATGACCAATTATTATCATGAGCGTCGAGATTATTCAAATGGCGAGGGGAAAAATCACCGAATTCACCGACAAAACCGAGAGCCAACTACTTATTCAATAGATGGGGTGGGGGGGGGTGTATTAGGCATGCGGGACTTTTGTTCGGAGGCGGTTGAGCTAATAATAATTTTACCGAAATTACACTCTACGCTGATATTATGCGGACGAGGAGTGGGTCATTTTGTGGAAATATATTTTCACGGAGGATTACGTTTCTAACCCAACCATAGTCCATAATAATATAATACTTTTGTGGTCTTAACTGCTATTATACCAAATCGAAGCCCAGTTAACCACTCTGGGAGCACGCTAAATTGTATTACGATTAGAAATATTAGGCGTAAGTAGATATAATAAAATATTATTCCAATATCACGAGTATAAATGGATATATTATTAGTAATATTTATTATATCATTAAAATGCATACATATTGTATATTATAGAAAAATAATAATTCCATTATATTATTAAATTGCATGTATAAGTGATAAAAAACTAATACCGGAAAATTAACGTGTTATAAATACGCATTACATTGCATATTTAAATTATTCAATTCTGAATTTAACGGAACGTACCAACCTACACAAAAAAGAATCCTGCAGATCAAATTGAAAAAAAAAATATTAGATTTACAATTTAATTGTTGTTATTTAGCTAACAATATATTTGTCCAACCAGCATAATATTATAATATTTGATTGCTATTGTAATAGTTAAAACTCGTGATCATTTTAATAAGCCAAATTAATATTATGTAGGTATACATAGAATTAATATGAGTTATATAAACTGTCCAAACTCCAATATACATAATATCATTACTATTGTTATGATGACTGAAGTATAGTAGTTGTGTATAATTGTTATGAAAAAAAAAATTTATAATCTGTACATGTAAAATACTATATTAAAAGAGTACATTTTGTGAGATTATTTGTATACGTCATATTATACATGACATAATCAACTCACGAAAGGTTACCAGTGTGGTAGCTGGGTTCTCAAAAGCTCAGAAGACAGGTTATAGTATGATGATCACGTTTGGTGTGGTATTTTGTTTTAATGATTTAATTTTGTGTTATACCTACATTTTTGTGGATATCTTTAGGTATTTATATAGAAAATAGTTGTGGACGTATCAAGATAAAGATTTGAACTGGAGGAAAGAATTTATTACTGAAAAGCCTGAGTGGCTTGGTTTTATATTTTTCATCACCCAAATATGTTTATTAATTTTAAGGGGAATTTAAATTTAAGGATAGAGAAACAACTTTATAAAAAAAAATCGTTATAAATTGATTTAATTTAAGGATTTAAATTAAAATAAATAAATAATATATTAATCTAAATTATACAAATCCGTTAAATAAAACTACTAGTAGAAACTTATTTTATCTCTTAAAACCGGAAGGAAACAATATATTTCATCGCTTACTGTGATTGTGAGAATGTGAGATAGGCACTCCAAATAATGACATCGGCTGATAGTACTGTAAAGTTACTAGTTAGGAAGCATATATTAAATAAGTTTTTAAGCTTCCTGCAGAAGCAGCCCGCCGTTCGTTTCGGTAATGGGGATTACCGACTATGCATTAGCTAAATAAAATAAATTATATTTAAACATACTGTGTATTTTAGGCATGTATATATATATATATAACCACGACAGACTTTATTATTGTTATAATGTATTAAATATGAAATTGGTTGGGTGATTTAGAAAGCTTTTTTTTTATTGAACAAAAATTTATATTTACAATCTGTATTTACAAGTAATGTACGATAAGTAAATGGGATGTGTGTTGATTGGAGGGAGGGGGAAGTCACCCAATGTGGCACCTCGTGGATTTATAAAGTTAAAATTAAATTTCTCATTATCTTAAATCCAAAATCCTGAAATATAATCACAAACAACCTTTTTTTCAACGCTCAAAACCGATATTGTGTTTAACATTTTAAATGTACCCATATAGGTAGGTAAACTATTAATAGCATACCCAATAACTTTTTTTTTAAATAAACAAATAGGTACATGAAAGTAGTAATGTTCAATATTTAATATTGGTAGTCCCTAAATCGATTACAAATGAAAGTAACAACTTTATTTCATGGTATGAAATAATATTTTATATTTAATGCATTTTTAAAGTAGAAATAAACAATATTCATCCAAAACATGTAATCGTTTCAATGCTAACTGAGGAAAAGATTAAAATTATATGTAGGTACCTATAGCATATAAAACAATATTTTGGTAAAACGTATAAATCATTTAAAGCACCTACAAGACTAGGAAAAAGAATTTTCAAAGTCTGGTGAGAGAAAAAATACTTGGTACTTAAATTCTTGTTATTTATTTACATGCGGATTCA
Source organism: Macrosiphum euphorbiae (assembly GCA_949089665.1). Classification (NCBI taxonomy): domain Eukaryota; kingdom Metazoa; phylum Arthropoda; class Insecta; order Hemiptera; family Aphididae; genus Macrosiphum; species Macrosiphum euphorbiae. Next base: position 154,649,300 of record CARXXK010000001.1, on the reverse strand, counting down.
TAAACTATACATAGAGCAATATTTTATGTCAGTGTATAAATAACTTATTAAAATATTGAAACAATAAAATGTATACTAATCCGCTAAACTGGAGCAAATCGTTGTAATTATGAACACAGTATTGCAGGCGTATTAATTAGTATTTTATTAACACTATATATTATGACATTTTATTCTATTAATAAGAATTGAAAATCTTAACTTATTAGAATCGAAAAAATTATATGGTACGTGTGGCAATAAAATATAAAATAGGTAATAATTTTAGCTCTTTTATCCGTTTTATTTTTGTTTGCATAAATAAATGGATAAACCATAAAAGATTTAAAATTATGAATTTTAAATTTAAATTACAAAAGTTATCATTAAATCATTATATTATGTTTATATGTCAAAATATTTAGGTCATACGACCAGATTAACCGATCACATTTCAGCATCGTTATTTGAACACACTGACTTTGCTGAAATGCATAATTAATAATAATATCGCTCTTACTTTTAGATATATGAGCGAATTAAAACAATCGATGCTCATTAGCCGTTTAATTATTCTTCTGTGATCTTCGGCGTTATATCTTTAAATCAATTTAATTCGATCGATTGAATATTAAAACAGGAAAATTCAATAAGGAATAACAATATGACAACGACCATAATACGATAATATTATAATAATATAATATAATGTAATATATTGGCTAGCCATAGGTCATACAGCACATCATAATATCATAAATACGCTATACTGTTAAAACAATATCAACAGACACATATTGGGTCCCAGATTAATCGGTTTGAAACGATTATTCATTTGTTTCAACACACTAATTTTATTATGTATAAGCAGGGATTACACGATACGCGGTATTTGTACCGGAAATTATTAATTACTACACCACACTCGAGATAACTCGAATAAAAAAAACCGAGTGTATACAGTATCCAAGACCGGATATACAATATAGTGTGATGATATAACCCGTTAACGTGCGTGCTGTGTAAACTATAATAATATTATATATTATAAATACGCGAAATAAAACACAGCCCTGTGATGGTGGTGGCTAATTTAATTTGCATGATATTATTATATAGTTCACCGCGCTTGTAACGATCACGATGAACATATATATAAACCTATTAACTGGACCACTACTTTAAGGCAGACGAGCGTTGTGTTCATATAATATTATATTATATAATGGCGCCGAGTAAATAGTACAAGCATAAACATAATATCATACAATTTGTTTTAAATAAATTTGTACACAAAGCGTTTTCAAGTTATGTACCGTTGTAGATATTATCAGGTAGGTATATAATATTATGTTATATGTAACTCGAAACTAAATTTTCAAAACTATTTCTGTGGCGGTACTCGTGTGGCACATGATTGTAAAATAGTGTCGTTCGTATTTCCCTCTTACCACGACGACGAGGATGTTACGATACCATGTGTTATACCAGGTAGTTATAGTCACGGTCGTGAAATTACATTGAAATTTTTTATAAATATTTTTTGGGATGGTTATTTGTTTTAATAATTATAAGCCGCGTATGATTTTGTTTAATTTATACAACCGATTATCATACGAATTCAATTTTAATAAAGATTATTTGCATTAAAAAATACCACAATTTCAATAAAGCGTTTGAAAAGTATAAACAATCGAACAGAGAGTAATAGAAAAAATACCACAAAATAAATTATGTATAAGAACCTACAAAAAAATAATATTTAAAAAAAAACCTTTAATATAGGACCTATTAACTATCTTAATATTATTGATGAAATATTCTAGTTTATGAATACAACAGAATTGTATCGTTATACATTTTGATATAATTTACTTTCAATCATAAAATACCAGATACCTATATATAGGTACATCTGTTTTTATTTGATCTGTTGGTCATGATAAAAATTAATAATTTGTAAATATAAATACACTGCCTGTATCAAAATGGTATTATATTTTCTTTAATAAAATAAGACGTGCGGGTTTATCGTGTATTACAAACAAATCACATCCACGTATGTTCTTTTAAAAATAAACACACACAATCTCTATTTAGTAAGGTCCACGGTAAAATATAAAAAATAAATAGAACTTTATCGTTTTTTTTTTTCATTTTCTTTTTCGATCCAAATAACATCAGTAGCTAAGGCCATTGCCCATTAGCTCAAATTTTTATTTACAATTTATTACAAACACTATATATATATGTATTTATTTTTTGTTTACTCGATTAGTTGATCATCAATTATGATAATTATTATACACACAACAAACATACTCACACACAGAGCTCTTCAGTATTTACCCGACAATCTCGACCACTGCTGTTACACACTAATTTAAATTCGGTCAGTGTGGTAAGCGTACGAAGTATTTTGGTGACCGGGTGTGCGTGATATCATTTTATGTTCTTTTGCAGGGCCGTGCTACAGTAATAGATACCTAAACATTAATAATATACATAAGTGATAAGTATAATGTTTTCCAAAAATGCAAAACTTATAATATGGATGACCATAATTTTAATTTGTTAAAAATATTATGATACATTTTATTATCATATTTTCGGAATAATACTCAATAACTTTCAAATTGGAATTGTATTTGCAACTAACACTTAATTTAATATGTAATCGTTGGTCGTGTTACGAACGTGTATATGAACTGTTGTGACGCCCATCATGTTTAACATTAACCACCAGAGAGATTTAGTGATATTAAACACTCTCTAGTTATAGTCAAATTTCGGAAAACTATAAACACGCAACTATATAATATGAAGTCATAAATGAAAATATTATATTATAGATCACAAAATTGTTAAAAAAAAATTGGTATGGGTATTATGTTATGTGTAACTATAATATTGTATTACAAGTTTGTATTTGATGAATAAATAACAAAATTAATAACATGAAAAATAGAGTGAAGCACCGTGGCCAGGTACTTCAACATGAAATGTCAATTATAATATTATACATTGATACTAATAATGATAATATATAGGTTAATATTAACATGTTATAATATGCTCCAATAGTGATATACAGGTTTCTTTCCTCAGATAAGCAGGGCATGACACCACTGCAGTATTTTAGCCTTCTTTTTGGATTCCCAAGAATAGTTGAGGATGATAGTTGGATGATAAGTGTTGGGATGGTGAGTGAGTCTATTAGTGCAGCGTTTGTATTGAAGCTTTGCTAGTTCGGTGAAAGTGGGTATTTAGAAGTACGATAGTGAAGAGTATTTTTGGAAACGTAGAATGGGGCTTCAGGATAGTGCGGTGGACTTTAGATTGGAGGTTTGGAATAGTTGAAATATAGTTGGTATAAGACATTTTTACTGAGTCCCATAGCTCGATGTCTTGGAACCAAAAAGACCTTAGCAGTAACTATAAAACATAAGCAGATATTTTAGAGAATATCTATGTATAAAAACAGATTGATATAGTTTCTTTTCTTTTCATTAAAACTCTTTTATAATAATATGTAGGTAATATAAAAAGGGGGAAAATAGGTAACCTTCATGGCACACCTTCTGTACAGTAAGTGTCGAGTGCACCTCGTCATTAAGTAATTGTAATGTACCTAAGTGTTAAATTTGAATTCAATGAAAACGATTCTCGGCAATCTGTCAGCATTTATTACTACTAGATTTATTTAATAATATATTTAAAATATTGCTATTATAGTAATTTATATTACCATTTGTAAATAGTAATGCGTTTGGGTAAAATTAATTTTTTCCAAATACATTGGATTTGTTATAACATATTATCAAAGGTCGGCAAGTTAATGAAAATAATTAACTCAAGTTAAATTAAGTTAAGAGGACACAAGATCGATTAGTTAAAAGTTAGCAGTTAACAAATTATAAATTTAACTCGATAAGTTAAAAGTTCATATAGAAAAAATATTAACTTAACTCAGTTTAAAAAAAGTTAATTTATATTAGATTCTGAGTGAAACGATGAATGTATTGATTTTAGTGATTTTAGTGATTTTACAATGATGTGTGTTTTTTTTTTATTTTTGTGTCTGGTCATCACGTTTTAGGACAGTAAAAGTGCTTGGAATTTCTTCAACAGTATCTTTTCTGATAGGAAAGTGAATCTAGTTGGTACTTTGGGGGGGTCAAAAGTAAAAATTTCCCAGTAGTTTTCACAAGCACCGGCAAAAACAACATAAAAATTAAGGAAAAACGGGAATTTTTACTCAAAATCGGTTTTCCAAAAAATCGATTTTGATTTTTGGTGTAACTCTAAAAGGAATGAACGTATATACATGAAATTTTCACCGGTTGTTTATATTTGCATTTTGTATACACGATAACATTTTAAAAATATTTTGATTTATTTTGAACTGTTTAGGGACATTTTCATTTTCCATCTTTTTTTAGTTTTTTTTCTAAAAATATCAATAAAATTTTATTTGTTGGTTGCGAAAAGTTGAAAATTTAATAGAAGGCTCCTAGTATATTGTTTCAAAGGCAGATGAAAAATATTAAAAATCCTTAGTCACAATTTTTTCTTATAATCATTTAAAGTTAAAAAATTGACAAAATATGGAAAAATCACGACAATTAGCAAATTATTTTGAGTTAAGAATTCGTAAAAATTTTTCTTTTTAAATCTAAGATTTGAAAATGGAATACAAGATTCCTTATAAGATTATCTACCTTTAGCAAAAAAAAAAAATGTATATAAGAAGGTCAAATTAAATTTTTATGAGCGTCTGAAATTCAAATTTTTACAACATTGGATATTCACTCGATTTCTCATGTATACGGTGTTGTGTTTTCCGCAGAAACACGTTAACTCTCCAGTGAGTTGTCTGTTTCATCACTCTCAAGATAAATAATAGTATGTCAACCAATACTCCATAGTCGTCGGTACAAGATAGGTTTGGATATCTTTTGTACTTAAAACTAAAATGTCTAAGCGTTCAAGTTCTTCTTAATGGAAGCATTTTAAAAACGGAAGTTTATATCGCCACAAGGACACTTCTAATGCAATACGAAAATCTCAAAAGTTCTAAAATGTGGTCTTCAATTATATTTAAAAACATCTAAAAATCAGATATTATCGTCATCTTAATTCGCAAATCACTAAACTCTATATTGACTAGTTTTCAGGAGAAAGAAAAAACATTTAATCGGAAAATGTCCTATCTCATCTCTCAATTCGCAAATATCCTATCTTCATAATTTTTACCATGCTAATATGGAGTTATGATTTTTTCTAATTGTTAAAATCATCACATCGGAGATACGACCAATTCTAATAATCAATGTCATAATATGGAGGATAAAATGTTACAATTTATCAGTTACAACTTTATCATACAATGCAGTTTTTTCCTTAATTTTAATCACAATTAATTCCAAAATCACATTTTTGGAGTTAGGACAATATTGCGAATTAGGCTGATGATATGTATATTAATTTTAATAAATATTATTGTATACAAAAAAATGGGGTGTACAATTATACGCCATCGAGTCCAACATTAGAACTCGGATCACCTATATAGTATTACAGTATAATATACCGACTCTATGTGTGGGGTGTGCGAATAATACGCCTGGAGAGTCTTCTAAGTACTACTCACGATTTTTAACAGTACCTATTAATGTTTACCTACCACTGAAGCTCAAACTTACCACGCGGTGTTTGCCGCAGAGATGTCTACATGGTTGCACACTTGCACGTTTATTTCAGTGTGTATTCGGTTATTTCCATATCACGATGCAGAACAAATAACATTATCCGCGGGCATATAACACCGAGCTGTTTGCGAATAGGTAAATACTATAATATAATTCGTAACTAGTCGAAACGGAGAGGCGTGGACTTATAAGTTATAATATATCGCTCATATAATATTATGCGCACCCGTACATGGCTCGATTTTGGGGTGGTTAAACGGAAGGTGAAAGTAAATCATTTGTCAACCACTCTAGTATAGATAATTTTTAATTTTTTTACTATCATGAAAATCGATGACATCCATGACAATACAATATCCACCTGCGTGACCCTATAGGATTATTACATATATTTATGCAAAGCGAATGAGGCAGATATAATAGATAGGTATTAATACATAGTACATTCTTTATAATAATAAGTATAACATGAGTAACATAATAATATTAATTTAATTAATACAGAACAAAACAGGTGGCGAAGAGCCGACGATATGGTACATTGCATGAAATAAGTGAGGCAAACTTACACTAACTTGGTACAAACGAGAATGAAGGACACGATAAACGGTTTCAGAATAGTACCAGCGAACCAAGAGTGAGATAACGGTTTTAAAAACCTTTTAAACTCTATAATATACATATTACTGGTCTATCATGTCAGTAGAACCACAGCAACAAAAGAACCGACTGACAAATTTCTTCGTCTGGCGCCAAAATGAACGACGAGGACGTGTGTGTCTTGGACTCTCCGGTTTCTGTACATCGCTGGTGACCTGCTGAAACTTTAGATTTGGCGTTGATTGCCACCCAATATCTGCAGCTGTCTCGCCAGCTAATTTTAGATGCGTGGGGATGTTTGGCTCAGATACACAGAGCCCGCCGTCCAGAAAACCCTTGGAATCAAAATTTTTCGAAGATTCCGGTTTCCGAACAACGCTGGTGACCTGCTGAAACTTTAGATTTGGCGTTGATCGCCACCCAATATCTGCAGCTGTCTCACCAGCTAATTTTGGATGTATGGAGATGTTTGGCTCAGATACACAGAGCCTGCCGTCCAGAAAACCTTTGGAATCACAATTTTTCAACGGTTCTGGTTTCCGCAAATCGCCGGTGACCTGCTGAAACTTTAGATTTGGCGTTGATCGCCACCCAATATCTGCAGCTGTCTCGCCAGCTAATTTTGGATGCATGTAAATGTTCGGCTCAGATACACAGAACCTGCCGTCCAGAAAACCTTTGGAATCAATATTTTTCAACGGTTCCGGTCTTTGTATATCATTGGTATGGTTAAACTTGAGATTTGGCGTTGATCGCCATCCAATATCTGTCGATTTGGCTGAGGAATTTTCACACATCGCAGCCATGTTAGGCATAGATACACATCTATATGACATATTTATTTGAAAATATTATATAGGCACAATTAACGGAGAAGATTATACAGAAATACGTATAGGAATGAAATTTATCCGTAATGAACACAAGAAATGAATATTGACAAGTGGTAACTATGTGACACAGATATGAATTGTAGATTTTTGAAACATTCACGTACATGGCAACGATATTTTAGTTGTTTGTGTTGTTTTCTTAGAGCCAATATTAATAATGTTAATAAAGTTGAGAATTTCATAATGCTTTACCAAAAATTTTCGAAAACTAATTGGATTCGTGTTGGTCAGCTTGACAATCCATCAAGGTAAGTAAAAATAGTTCTCATTATTTGATTAATATTAATGTATAAGACATTTTTTTTTTCAGAGTCATGTTTCATAAATATTGGGTATGCCAGCACAGTAAGGTGACTTCATTAACATTATTAATATTGGCTTTAAGAATCGAGGTCTTTTCATTTATATTAGAAACTTCATTTGATAGAACCGCAATGATATTATTATTTTTTAAGAACTTAATGAATTCATCCATTATGAATACAATATAATTGATTATTCAGAAATGCAGAAACAGAGAACTACCACCAACAAGTTAAATACCCAAACAACCAGAGCTTAAAAATACCTAACTAGTGAAAATGCTAAGATGCTTTAAACACTAACAACTTAAAATTAAAAGTACAACTATAACGGAGATGTACAATTAAAGTTTAAACATGACAGCAAGTCAAAAATCAATTTAATATTCCTGTTGACAAATTAATAATAGCTGGTAGGTAGTCTGGTAGTCAATAAATAAACCATGTGACTATACTGTTATCAGTTTGATAAATATAACCGCTGTGGAAAAAGCTGTAGGTAAAAACGAGTATTACTAGAGGAAACGGGAACGACCACGACGTGGCGCAAGACACAGAAAAGAGCCGAAGCCGGTGCCGATGCACGAAACGGTTCAACAAACGAGAGGACTAAAAATATCTGCCGGGCGAACGCCAAAAAAAGGCGAGCCTAAACGGAGGATTTGTTCAAAGTGTCCGGCGAACGGCGTCTAGCTGGACACAAAAGAGCTATGAACTCAGGACAAAAGCTCACCTTGGCGTATTACACAGGTGGCGTAATAAAGGCGAGAGGGGAGGGAGCCAAGACTGCAGCGACGTTTAAAAGCCACTGTGGAATTAATAGCCAATGATCTGCAGTAGCTGACAGAGGTCACTTCTGCCCTGCGGTCAGAATTCTAGCCCTGGATCAAAAGAAGTGTTTATGTAAAAAGATGATACCAACCTATAAATTATAAAATATATGGCTATATTTCCGTAATATTGTGTACCTACATTAAGTATTTATACTAATAAACGTTATTATTGTTATGTAATTTATTTGGTTTTATTTGATGTTATTGAATTTTTAAGCTTTTGATCCATGACCAAAAAAATGTAACAACAAGTTACATCGAAAAACTCAAAAACCCTGTGATTTTACGAGAAAAACGATGTGTAATAAAGCACTCCGTGGATTTAAATTTTTCCAATTTGCTTAGTAATTTTATATTTTTCTTTAGAATGTTCTATATTAGAGTATAGTTTTGCCATTTAGAATCCTTGTCAATCTTGCTGTGAGTGGCGCTCATTCAGATTGTATTGTTATCAGTATTATGTTTATTCTATAATAATATTAGCTAACTATCTAACAAAATATATATTATGCTGTATATTATACATATATGTTATTGCACAGAGCCCACTACATTGCATGATATATTATCAATAGAAATAAAGTATTTGTAACGTGTTCAATACGAGTACCTATACTAGATAATATATAATATGTTATATAATATGACAATTTATTGGATATTAAATATTAATTTTAATGTAAGACACTAATTATTTCATAAGCTTTGAACGTTTTTTTACACCATTTTAAGTCACTAAAAACAACAATTTCTTAAAAATTAAAATATTTATAAGTGTTGGGAACAAGGTACTAGGTAATAAATAACTTGTCTAAAATTGGATTTTTATAGATCAAATACTCATAATAATTCAAATAATATTAATAATAGATATTTCTTTTGTTTTTCACTGTGCTTTTGAAAACTACTGGGAAATTTTTACTTTTGACCCCCCAAAGTACCAACCAGTATGCACTTGACTACTCTGCGAACTTTCCCCCCTCAATATTCATTATTATTATCATGATAATTGATAGTCAATCATAAAATACTTTTTTACTATCGTAAATGTAGTTAAACCAGGTTACCCCATCCAAATTAATTAATAACTTAGATGTGAATATGAATATATATACGTAATATGTGTGTGTGTTAATGTGTTATGTACTGTATGACTACCCTGCCAGAAATTCTGCGAAATCCTTATAAAATACATCCAAACGTTCGTAATTATCCATCTAATGGAATTTTGGTACTTTGGGGAGTCAAAAGTATAATTTTTAAGTAGTTTTCAAAAGTGCCGTGAAAAACAAAAGAAAAATTAAAATAGAACGGGAATTTTTACACACAATCTGTTTTCAAAAAAAATAATTTTGGTTTTGGTGCAACCCTTAAATAAATGACCGTAGATACATAAAATTTTGACTGAATGTTTATATTAGCATTTTCTGTACACGATAAAATTTTCAAAATATTATGATTTGATTTGAACTGTTAAGGAACATTTTCATTTTCCATATTTTTTTAGTTTTTTTTCTAAAAATATCAATAAAATTGTATTTGTTGGTTAAAAAAGCTTGAAAATTAAATAGAGGGCTATTAGTATATTGTTTCAAAGGCAGATGAAAAATATTAAAAATCGTTAGTCACAGTTTTTTTTTATAAGCATATAAAGTTCAAAAATTGACAAAATATGGAAAAAGCACGAAAATTAGCAAATTATTTTGAGTTAAGAATTCGTAAAAATTTTTCTTTTTAATTCTAAGATTTGAAAATGTAATACAAGATTCCTTATAAGATTATCTACCTTTATCAAAAAAAAAATGTCTATAAGAAAGTCAAATTAAATTTTTATGAGCCTTCGAAATTCGTAATATTGTATAAACGAACAATTTCAAAATGTTTTAACTTAATGGATTTTTTTAAATCAACCGAGAAAAGCTAAGTTATTTCAATTGTAAATTAAACTATTTAAGTTCATAAGTTGATTAGAAAATAAACTAACTAGTTAAGTTAAAAAGTTAAAAAAAAATTAACTTTTTAACTGAACTTTAACTTTTCAACTAGTTAATGCCCACCTTTGCATATTATTAATATTTAATTATTGTAATAGTATATACGATACATATCGTTAATATCTTATATATTATTTTAATTAACTTTTGAGACAATACCGGCCTACCGTAGTACCGTAGAACTGTGTGAATATGTTTATGGTATTATAAATAGGCGATAGCATAAAATTATTCTAAATGTTTTGAAAATGTTATTGTGGGCATAAAATATAATAATATACGTTAAAAATTGAAATTCAAACGAAAAATATTATTGAAATACAACAAAATTAAGAAAATAACTATTTTTAAATTAAATATCTAATTTATAATAAATGTCCAATTTCGTCTAAATATGAATTTAAAATGTCTATAAAAAAATAGTAGTTTTTATATAATTTTTAACTATTTTTTTCCCACGTAAATTGAAACTGAAATTTTTAATTTTAACTTCCCAAAAGTACCTATTAGATTCTCTTTTTTACCAGAAAAGATATTTAAATTGAAAATCGTGTCATTTAGCGTATTTTAAATCGTGTTATACATCGACAAATAAAAAACTTCATTGTAAAATAAATACATTCATCGCTGCTCCGTTTAAATCAAAAATAATAAACTCACGGCAAACTAAACTGTTTGTTTTTTTTCAAAACATTAATAAAAACTATTCCACCCACGCACCACCGGATTAAAGAACAAAACAATTTTGGTTTAAAAGTACAACGCGTACCGTAAATAAATAATAAAAACGGGTTTGCCTGTGTTGGCTACAATGACTGTGATTGGACAAAAGTATTGGGAAACATTCATTAGCTCATGACATCAGTTTATTCAGAAACATAAGAGAGGTTTATAACTTGGTGGGGGCGTATATGACGGGCTTGACGACAAGTGCCTATTAAACACATGTGATTTGAACGAACTTTGAAGTCACTCGTTCGCTGTTCGAAAATATTTTGACCGACAACGATTTCTGCAGTTTCATTACAAACGTCAAAATCATTCTTGACGTTTAGCAAATTTTCCACCAACTTTTCGCGCTAATGAATTTTATACAACCCGAAAAACACGCCGTTCCCGAAGCTCTCTTCCCCGAAAATTTGACTTATAGAAGTTTATTGAAATCAAATGTAATCCCTCATTAACCGCACTTCAAACATGGATAACTGTTATTTGTTATTAATTGTTCGGTGCTAGGTATATAATATATTATGTGAAATTAAAATCAGCTCGTCAAAGTGTGCAGGTAAATCGTATATCATTATCCAAGCATTCATTTAGCTGTAAAAAATGTTTTTAGTAGTCTGTCTAAGGTTTTCGAGGTCATAGGTATAAATACTTGATATTCAAACTGAGTACTTAACTAATTTCGGAGTAATCGTAATACCGATTACTTGAAATATTCAACGATAAATTAACCATACCTAATCATTATATAAGTGAACTTGTAATTTTAGTAACGTTAAGGTTCAGATATGCCATGATTAAAATTCCTTACTGGTAAAGCTGATAAACTACGAAGTGACTATTTAGATAATATTATAGGTAGGTATACTAATCAAAAGGTAAATACCAACTTCGAATATGTTGGACTTACGTTGTGGTAGTGACCCTAATTCTAATAATTTTTCAACAGAATGCGCGGATAAACCGTGGATCTAGAAATAATGGTTTCTAATGCAATTTTAGTTTTTTTTTTTACTATTTATTTTATTAGTCTCGGGAGCTTTTAGTCGTGGAGTTAACTCAATTGGGTGAAAAATACTAAAGATATAAGAATAAAATAAATAGGTTCTTTCTCCGTTCCATTAGTTTTAATGTTACATTAAAAAGTTTTATCATTCCAAATTATTTTATATAGTTTAGTATTAAACTTAAACGGTTGTATATGTATTATGTAATAATTCGAACGTATCTATATTTGTTTACCTATAGGTTACTTGTATTTAATTTTCAAAGTAATTAGTTAGTTTACCTCATTAAAATTTTCTCTGTGTTATTTAATTTTTATATAATTTAAAATATATAGTTACATTAAAAAACGATTAGGACTGTTTTAAACTTTTAAAATAGCCTAGTTAAATAGCATATATTTATATAAAATTATAATTATTTATTATTCTGCCACATTTTCTCTACAAAAAGAACATCGGCTTTTTTCATAACTTTTTTCCCAACTAAAACTTGCAACCTTTTCATTCTGTGTACCTACATAAAAAAAACCACATCATTTTTAATTTCTTAGAATAAACAAAAAGGTGCATAATCAACTTAAAATCTAAAAGAAACTTTAACTGAAGCTAACAAAAAAACTACTCAAGTTTATGAGTACAATTAATAAAATTTTAATTTAATTAAAAAAAACATTTTCAGACATTTTTTTTCGATAGGTAGTGCATACGATAGGGTGACAATGTGACATTATACATAAACTGAACAATCTAATAGTATCTAATAGGTATTATATTGGGAATTTACATTATAGTTGTTTACCTTGGCCGTTGTCATCAGACAATGTATTTTAACACTCATATACAGGAGTATTATGTTTTATATAATATTATGTATCACTATTGTTAGCTAAAATAAATTATTGTTGTTATTCACTACGGAACAATATTGAAATTTACGTATTGTTATTAGATATCATTAGTTGAGCAATATACATCCTATCGATAATATCGGTACAGATGTTTAGAGGTTGCTAAACAACGATCGGAATAAATTCGATAAAAATCAATGATTATAGCTGATAACGGTCCATATTACAATAATTATATTGTTTTACTATCAATACCTATTATAATAGATACCTAAAAACCAGAATCAAATACGAGTTCTGCATGTAAGTGCGGTACTGCAGCTGGTGTGTATTCATCAAACTACAAGTTGAAATTTAAACGCGTCACGATTTTATTTACCTACTGATTTATCATCCGTGTTTGCTGACTAATAACAATATTATTATTATTTTATCGCGACATTATCGAATCGTAATGGAATTAGGATTTCCGCCCTACTGCAGACATCCCGGTGCCAGCGAAGTCGTCCTCATTCGTCCTTCATATTGTGTCAGTTGTCGTCGGCAAACAGAACACGCCAACCCTCCACAACTGCGCGTGCTGAGAAATGGGCGTCCGGCTGCGATGTCTTTCTGTTTTTTCTGTCACAAAAAAAGGATACGATTGGTATCGTTTAGTTGGTTTCACGCCAAAACCGGGAACAGGTAAACCGTTACCAGAGCACACAATTTAGTAGGACCTAACCTATATATGTAGTAAGACAATACATCACGCAGTCGCATTTATTTTATGTACAGGGTGGTTCTGAAGAGGAAACATTTAAGACGGACAAGATATCGTAAGACTCGATAGTTTCCTAATACCGGCTGATAATAATAATAATCATATAATTTACAAAAATAAAAACTGTTATTGCCCAACTTGCGTGTTAATTTTTGGATGGATATACATTAATAATTCCGAATGGAAATGCTCATGTTGTAATATATAACGCTCTACAAATAGTTACAAAAAAAACTAAGTATTGTGATAGTAGTATATTGTTTATAATATAGTATAATGGTATTGTTTGTTATATATTTATAAAGTATAAAGTATTGTGTAAAATGTATAGTATCTACTATCTATAGTACTATACTGTACATAATATTATAATATACAGGGTGGTCCATTTAACGTGAGAAAGTTTATCGTTTAACCAATTACTTTTCGTATAATACCTAAGTGTCTTACGTTAAATGAATCACCCTATATTTATATCTACTGTAAATACCTGCATGCGGAGAACACAATGATATGATTAATTCAACTAAAATGTTGTAGCTATGAAATATAGTTTAATAATGTGTAGGTACAGTTTGTAATGTGTACGATAAATTAGTGAAAGGTATAACAAATATTGTAAAACTACACATTTAACACAAATGTGAGTAGGTACATTAGTACGAACAATTATTAGGTATATTTCTGTTTCGATTCTAACTGATTATTAATTTGATAGTTCAAGATTCAAAACATTTTACCAACAATAATTATTATACTTTTAAATAATATAAATTATTACATACTAAAGTACGTAGGTAAAATGTAAGGTACAAATTGTAGGTACATTTAAAATGTAATTAGCTTATAAAATATTTTTTAATTATTCTCCTTACACGAAGCAAGGATAGTAATTCAATTTTAATTTTAATTTTAAAACAAATGTTATTGCTTATATTTTTATCTTTTAAATGTATTTTTGGATTGATTTTTGTGCATAATATTTTACGTTCTACAATTCTACCTAAAATTTTCATTTTTATAAAAAAATAGAAAATTCACTGTAGGTAAATAATGGACCCATATTGTGTTAACTATTTGAAATCTTAATATTGTTATTAATCTAAATTTGGTCAGCTGAAATGTGTACGGTTTAAAAACAATATTAATGATCGTACCAATAATTGGAGTATTATTCTGCGCCCAAATATTCGTTTCAGGCGTTGAAAAATATAAAAAAAAAGTCGGCACAATTAATATTATATTAATATAATATGATTTTATATACTTATAATATATGAACTAAGTTGAGAATTGTTATCATATGGCATAGTCGGAATTTTAAAATATTGTTTGACCACCACTTCTTTTTAACATCGAATAATCTTCGTTTTTTTACAAATTTGATTCGCATAAAACGATAGTGATCACCAATGTGTTAAAAAGAAGGGGTACTTATTATTGAAATTAATCGCAGATTATAAAATACATAATATATTTAATTCCTCTCAGCAGACCGTACAGGTACAACGTCACATACCGTGTTTAATTTCACGTACAAATAACAATGAAAACGCCGTAGGTACTACGATTTATATATATATATATAAATTATAACATCCCAAGCGTTTTATTTTTAATACGCGAATAGTGTTTTATTTTTTTCTCTCTCTTTTCAATCGTTACAAATGGAACTTTTAACTTAACGTTGCGTTGAAAAAGTTTTTTGAATTATTAAACGTCGCCGAACTCGCGCAGTTCATGTCGCAGGCAAACTCCGGCCCGGCGATAACTGCCGAACGGCGACGATAAAAACCCACCGATAGCGCACGCAATTTACCAAATGTTTATCGTCCCTATATTATACGACGTACCTGTCTTGAAAGAAAATCTACACAGCATATTATAGATTTCCACCGGTGAAATGTTGATGGTTTCTACGACGATGACGACGACAATTTCCCCGGGCCCCATTTAAATATACCGTTCGGTTTTATCGCAACGCGCCGGCAATCTGTCACCGCTGTACGTAATGTGAAAATAATAATAACAATAACAATAATAATAATAATAATGACGATGACGATGATAATTTGTTTGCCGACGGGCGACAACTTGACACGGACTCGACAGTGGAAATAATAAATTGTTCTTGCTCGGATTTGTTCGTCGCACTCGAAACTGTACATTTCGTACCTTTATACATTGGCCAATTTTCTTGTCGATGGCATTAGCATTTTCAAAGCTTAAAACGCGATAATACGCGACTCGTGTCGAGGTCGACACTTGTATAATAACGGAATCCTTATCATATCTCTATAAATATTCCGAAGCCGATATTCTCCTAATGGATAAAGACAACACCGACAACGCATAAAATCCAACGAAACGGTTTCGGACACCAAAGTTTATAGTTGAATTGCTTTTAAGCTGTGTAACCGAGAAAAACAATTAATGTTATGCTTGACTGTGTGACCGCGGTTTGTCATGATACCGTTTTCAACCTTTTTGAGTCGTAGTGAAACCATATACCACGTTTATACTTTTTTATCGCTCGTTTTTTTTTCTCAGATTCTTCATAGTGCTGCAGGTGAGTGTAAGACGTAAATCGGTGGAGAAACATTGTGAAATCTCCCTGATGAATATTTTCCCACGAGGGTCAAATTATTGGTGGAGAACTACAGCAGTGTAGTACGGTAAAATCGATGTCCTTTTAGCGGGACTCTACTCCTTGGACATGGTGCAATTACCTAGGTGGAAAAACACGAATAGACTGTGAACACACAAATACTATATATTATACTGTTATGGTATATACGACATACGTGATATTGAAACTACCGCCCATCCGATATGTTGAAACGAAGTATTTTCACGCACTGCCTCGTGAACAACAAACTTATGTCTCTGGTTTTGGTTAATGTGCTGTTCTTTATTAAATCAAAGAATATACCTATGCACATGGTATTATGTACCCATTCTACAGGTTCAGTAAATTATACAAATAAGCGATTGAGGATGAACCCTATAATATGGGGTCAAGATACAGATGATTTACCCCAGATAGTCTCAGTGAATCATATTATGATCTCTAACGAACCATTTCAAGTCCATGCGGGTTGCCCAAGCCTATCCCCGTGAGCCAACCATGCGGCAGAATCGACTTAGGACGAGGAGCCACGAAACAATGCGCGTAAAGACGTTATTGTGCGCATCGGAAAATGGCAAGGTGTGGGCAATCTCGACCCTGAGATCTGTACTTACAGCTGTTGATGATGTAGTGGACAGTCGTGGAAGTTGACATTGTTGATGGTGTCGGCGATTCACTTGAATGCGTTTCCAAGAGCTGGCGATTGCGACCCGTCCTTGGAATTTACTTGTTCTAGTGGCGGTAGCGCCGGGATTGACGATGCAGGCGGGTTTAAGTAGCCGTGAAAACGGCTGTTTTATAATAGTCAATAGTCATCTTGACCCGTTAAAATAATGGTTAGGTACGCTGTACATTTTCGATCATCACTCAAGGTTCGTTGGAAACAATTTGATAACAAATTAAAAATTTGACAACAACGAATTAATGTGTGTTTAATTTATAGCTTAATATTATAGTCTCGAGGGACAGGGTAGGATCTACCCGGTTGACGGTATACAGTACTCGTCACGAAAACGTGGTGGTGGAAATTTCCCGTTCGTGGTCGGTAAACCGTGTGATATTTTAGCATAGTAACATGCACCTGAGGCGCCAGCTTTTACATGTAAAAAATATTGAAATCCAATTGTTTATGGAAAACCCACCACTCAGCACACTTTAGGTTAGGTGGCACGCGTTATCGTGACGAGTACTGTAGTAGAGTAGAGTAGAGTACACGACTACCAGAGAGTCGGAGAGTGCTGGCCAGTATGTTGAAGGAGACAGTCAGTGACAAGGAGGAAAAGCCAGTTCAATGTAATGTTATTAGTGTTAAGTTAAGTATAATTATTAGTTTGTAAATGGTTGATAAAAACATAGTACCTATGTGTAGTTAAATTGTTATATAATTTAAGGTGTAACCACCTTTTCTAGGGACATAGTACCTGTACCACGTGGAGTTGAGATACTCTATAGGCTAAGTTAAGTAGTTATTGGAAACTTCAGACCGTGTGTGATGAGAGATTAGACGGTCCATCATTCCGTATACACTAAGGATTAATTAAAGACAAATTTGTTGCTTTAAGTATTTCAGTGGCTATAAAAATCGTGGATAAACAAACACTTAGATATTTTACATTTTAATTTGGACTCTACACTTATCTGATATCTCTAAGATTGAGCCTCTATAAGCTATAAACATTTGGACATTGCTTTTTAATAATATTATCATAATATAAATTAAAGAAAAGTCTCCTTTCTATTTTGTTTTTTTTATTTCTGGTTGCGTTGGTTGTATAATAACTAATATAACTGTTTTATTTTCTATAACCAATGGCAACCCAACGTATGACAAAAAATATTCGATTTTTGTGAGCCAAAACGAAATGCATGCTTGATCCTGTACTCTATAACAACTATTAGGAGTTTAAAAATGAAGTTATAAACACTATCCGAGTCACAAGATATATGTATAGATATATATATAAGATAAATTGATGCAAACCGCTTCAGTAGTTTCCATGTCTAAAAGTCCCATACAAGCGTAAATTTATTTATATAATATTTACCTTGTGTCCGAAAAAACCATTTTTTTTTAAATTTTTAAAATTTTTTTTAAGATTTTAATTTTGAGATCTATATGATCTAATTATTTAAGTTCGAAATAATGCAAACCATGGATTCCTAAACTTGTGTAGTTAGTAGTTACCGGAAAATGAGAATATTATAAAATACAGGGAAGTATAGTAGACCATATAATATAGTACGTCTGGAGCAATTGAAGGGCTAGATAGGTATAGATTTAAAATCCGTTCAGTAGTAATAATATCATATAGATTAGTATACTATATTATATTTATTTATTAAGTATAATTTTAAACTTGTAGATATAGATTTTGAAATTGTATACCTACGCGTATAGTCATTGGCCAACGTATTATTTTAATACGATGGTAAATGGCTTGAGAGTCCCAAAAGGTACACCAATTAGGATAACTTATAAAAAAAATAATATTTACAAACACGTGATGTTTTTATAATAAAAAAAATACAAATACGATACACCATACACATGTAGGTAATAATAATATGTTTGTACACAATTTTGTTGAGAGGTTGACAATAAATTAACCGAGGGATCATATAGTTCGTGCGAGGTTGCGATCCACTGATATAATAATATAATATAGGTGTGTAAATAATAATCAGTTACGACCGATCTCAACTCTTGTAGCCTGCAGGTCAGGCGGGCTTAATCGGACAATTTGTTACCGGTAGTTAGATTTTTGTCAAGTGTCTCTCCCTTTATCACTCTGTATGTCTCGCACTCTCTCTCTCTCTCTCTCTCTCTCACTCTCTCTCTCTCTCACTCACTCACTCTCTTGTACCGCACTCACTGCAGGTATACTGTAATTATATATGATTGCAATTTATTTTACTTAGCAGCTATACCAGCCACCGGGTACTTATATAAAATTCGTACACGAGTCTATTATCACGAACTCGCTATCAGAATGATTTACCAAGCACGTACGCTCCCATTCCATCATTTAATAATGTTTTTTTTTTTTTTTAATTTTGAGTTTAATATTTTTTTGTACATACTGAAAGGACCGTATTTTTAAATACTTAGATGTTTTACCGCTTGACAAGAGTATCCTGAGGTAGTAGAAACCTATTTTTTTTTAAATGAGAAACCTTTAAAATAAATAAATTAAAAATATAATTCTCATATCATCCATATAGGTATTCAAGCGTTAATTTATAATCAAATCATGGGCAATTATTATTATCCAGAGTACCTATTTAAAGAAGAATAACACAGGAATTACCCGTTTAAATTACGATTTAGATGCATCGATATTTCAAATAAAAAAATCATCTGTTGAAATATTTACGGTGAAAAAAGGGTGGTTCTCTTTAAAAAAAAAATTCAAGTTTGTATCACCGCGGGGCATTTGAAAATATGGATTACATTATGTATGCTTAAAATTCCAAGAATTGGAATTCATATTAGATGAAAAATAGGGGTAAACATGTTTGGTTAATCGCCCCGTATGGTTAAGCAACTCGCCGGCGGCGCGGTTATACTGGCAAATATAGATTTTTTTCATCAGGTCCGTCCGACAAAGCATATATAAGAATAAACAATTATGTTTTGTTATTGTTGCTGTTGTTGGGGTTGTCGTCGTCGCCAGAGGCTAGACAAGCATTTGGCACGTCACGACCTCAGCTTACGAGTAGTGGTTTTGACGACATGACGTACGCTTATTGTTTATATATATAACGACCATACAACTATTATACGCAGTGTCCCGATGAGCAAAATTCGTCTCGAGAATGCGTGAGTAGACCGACGTTAAAATCACGCCTAAAATCTTATCAACTAAATTCTCTCCAAAAAAAAATTTAATCATATGAATTGTGCGATTAAAAAACAGCTACACCCTATCTTTGAGACGACTCAACTCATAACTAATATACCTAACTCTTTCATTATAATTGGTGAATCGAATACGAATATGAAGAAAGATATTTTTTTCTTTGCCATTAAAATGAAGTAAATATACATTATATTAAAGTTAAAAAAAATATTATTTTTCCAATTATTTTCTGAAATCTAATTTGTTTTTGTGAATGGTCTGAGAATAGTTATAAATGAAAAGTCCATGTTTTGAATTTATAATAACAAAGAACCTAAGTGTAAAATATAATAAAATAATCAAAACTTCATTCGAAAATTATAATTTCTAAGAAAATATATTGAGATGTCGAGGTTGCCAAAAATAAATTTAATATAATAAGCGAGAAAACAATTTGTTTTATTTTCAGCCATATTTGGATGACGTTAGTCGGTTCTCGTATATTATACTGGAAGTTTAGATACATTGAGAATCACGGAAAAGCACTCTGTTTACAGACACCAACCATAATATAGTGAACACGGTCCTTTAAGTAGTCGTTCAACCATTTTACTTTCAAAACATTAGTATAAACGGAATGTACAGAATGTATACCTAGGTATAGAAAATCACAAGCCATATGATATCACTAAATAATTAAGTACCTATTTACTCAAAGACTTTAATAATAATTCGCCATGATGCTAAATGCTGTTCAAACATAAAACATAGGTAAGACGATGAAGGAAAACAATATAAAGAAACTATAACCTTCAACGTGTATACTAAATAAGTTCAATAAAGAACTTGAATTTCTTTATGTTTAGTGTTACGTTTTTATTGTATACAAAAATATACATTTTGTACAATTTTACAATATGTATTCAAAAAAAAAATAAAAAAAATATTCACCTAAGTATATATTATAATTAATGTTAAAATGTAAAACTGAAATTTTCGATTCTAATCATCTCGGGAACCACTCATCAGATAGATAGTCATAGTTTTTTTTTAAAAAAAATTAAGTATATCGCGGCGCCAGTTTTAACATTTATTCAACACCTATATGGCTATAATATGTTGCTAAATAGTATCTCACAATTCTCACACTATATGAATTTTTCAGCTCACGAAAAACCAATAATCTTTTTGCTCATTTAAATGGTTGTCACTGGTTACATTACCTACAGTTATAATAAGCAGATATATTATAATATATTATCATATATGGCAAATATGACGTACATAATTTTTTTTAAATATAATATATTTTCGAAAACGATGTGCAACAGTATAATATAAATATTACTTAACTATAAAATATTACACTTGACGTTATAAAATCACCGTTTTATCTATTTTAGAACGTATATACACGCAGTTCATCTTCATTCTTCAAATTATGATGTTATTGTTAATACTTTGGTACACGGACTACTATAATTTATAATAAACACTATAGTAGTATACTATAGATATCCTACAGTTCTATGTTATACTTAATTGCAGAACCCTTTTTTAGGATTTTTTTTTCAGACTTGGGTATTTTAATGTCAAAAATACGATGGAGCAATCAGAATTCAGAAAATAACGCTTGGGTTTAGTTTTGAAGGTAAAGCAATTTCAAGTAACGTTTCGTGTAGGCCATAATGTCATATTAAAAAATCATCATTGTTTAATATTTTATTAGGTGCTAGAAGTTATTTTAATTTTTTTTTTTAAAAGAGGTTTCTTTAACGATTTTTTTTAATTATGATTTTTTTAGACTAACATTTACATTATTTTAAACGTGGCTCATAAAATGTTTCAAATTTCACAAACTTAAGTCATAATTGATATGTAAATTGAGTCAACATTTTAGAATTTCGTTTTAATTTTTACTAGTTTATGATAAATACAATTGATCCATCAAGCTCATAAGAAAGTTGCAAATTTTTTTTATTTTCTGTATAATTTTGGTAACTACCTCTTGTAAATGTATTCATTTGACTCTTCAAAGTACCAACTTGGTCCATTTTCACCAGAAACAAATATCTAAGTTGAAGTTTGATGCATTTTTTCTACTACAAAAGAACTAGGTATTAAAAATTAAAAATACGTTAAGTAAAACCATTAGGAACGTTCATCGCTCCACTCAGAATGTAAAACTGTAACTTTTTTGTTTTAGGAATTGTATATTTTTCAGTTTCTAATGAACCATAATTTGATAATGTATCTTATTTCTGTTATAGACGAATTCTGTAGTCAAATTAGGCCCCTAAAAAAGATGGATGTCAAAAAGATAATATTATTATATAAAAAAAATAAAGACCATTCAATAAAAATATGAAATACATTCGAAGGAAATAATTTTAATTCATCTTTTAATGATGTATTATAATTTATAAAAGGGATAAAAAATGTATTTCTTCTTAGGTTAATTACATTTTCTCGAGTTAATTAAATTACCAAAAGCAAACGAGGTGGAAGTAAAAAATATAATTATAAATTATATGAACCAAAATAGATTTAAAATATAAAAAAAAAAAATACCTATAAAAATAATAATTTAGTAAAAACATAATATTATATATAAGTAGTTGTAAGTCTCTCTTCCTCGTTGTACAATATGTTCCTAATAATTTTTTTTATAGTATTTTAACTTTTAAAAACCTATTCAAAACAAGCTTAACCATAATAACTATATGGTATTGGTATAAAAGACAAGTAAAGCGATTACAATGTGTGTATAGTATAATGAAAAATGGAAGACTCAAACTCTTATGGTCGAATGTGGGTGTTTTCCAATGACAATAATCTTTCAAATTGTATAATGTATTAATGTATATTATTATAGATGTAGGTACCTATTATATTGTTTTCGTCGTATGCAGTATTTGAATTGTTATAGAATGAAAAGTGGGTATTTTCATCAACATTACAAACCACAGCTTTGTAAATTAATCATTGTGGTCTTAATCCATGGACTACATTTACCTAAATGATTAAATTTAAGTCCCTGTTTACAGAAAAAAATACAAAACGTTGTACATTCCTAGGTACATTATGCAAATGCAATAATAATAATAATTTTGTAACAATAACAAAATGAATAAGGATGTATTTATACAGGTAATATTATGTGTAGTTCTTCTTGTTTTTTTTTTTTATGTGTAAACATCTTATGGGGCGCTCAGACTTTTCCGCTTGGGCAGTGAAATTTTTCGAGCGTTTTTCGAACGTTACCCTTTTTGCTAGCGCTGCTGACGTGCTGATTGTTGGAGAATCGGTGCGACGCAATGATAGGCCGACTTGTGCTAAGGTATCGTGGCTCATTACGATCACGGACACCGAACATAGTCGAGAGCGTCACATTAGTTCATCGTAGACAACTAAAGTGAACAGTTAACTTAAAATGTATTGTACCTATACGTGCAATATTAATATTTGATCACATGAACAGGCGCTCAACTACGAACACGTCGTACATCGTCCGTTGTCGCTCGTTGGATAAAAGTTATGATTCATCTAATGAAAAGACAGTAGAATCAGGAACTGCAAATACGTCTCAAAGCAGTGAACAAATGAAACGTTACGATAAACATCCAATACGATATAGTTAGGTATCTATCAGGAGAACAGAATATCAAAGTCCATTACGTCAACGGTCTACCAAAAATCGTAACTACTGGTTCAAAAAACTAATTCCGAGAGCAAAGGCTAATAGTAATCTAAAATGTATAAATAAATTAAACACTATTTCCAATAATTTAAACAAAAAAATCCAATAAACGTTCTGATAAGACTTCTATTCATACTAATTTTAATTTCACCGGTTGTTATCAAAATGTTCTTGGTCTACGTAGGTACCAAAATTAATCTACTAAAATGTTCAATTCCATCTTTTTCACTTGATTTTTTAGTTTTTAGTCTACTGTAGAGGGTACGGTTGGTTTAGAACACGTGTTTATGGAGCGAGGATTTGTCACTAAAAACCCGGGTGGTCACCCATCCGGGAACTAGTGACGGCGGCCGATGCTTGACCTCAGAACACGTTAGTGACCAACCACCGAGTCACTCCAGGCCCCAGTTGTTTAACGTTTTAAACTCTAGAATAGGTAATACTATATAATAGTTGGTGAAAACAAAATGTGCTTACCGCTTAATCATAGTAGGTATATTATATCATAATATTTGTCAAATATTTTTTCATATAAAAACATTTATTTTGACCTGACTAGAGATCATCCGTCCCATGTGTGTAAGTCCTAGTTCCACTAATGTGTACAGTAGGTACATGCATGGCTTATTGTGTTGTCGAAATTCCATCTATGTACCTACGTATTAACGAGAAAACATAAATAGAATATATAATTACATCAAGTTTTAATTTAAATTGGAAACAGAATACCCTAACTAACCCTACGAAATGTAATACAATTTACACCGGTGTGTACAGCAGACATGTGTCATTACGAATGCATTAAATTGAAATGGCCGAGATATACCTACGTCAACGTCATCAAGATAATAATATATAAATTGCTGAGTAAGTCAATATTGCTGAGTAAGTCAAATGCGTCGAATAACGCTCAAAAGAAAAATTATGACCCACTATAAACATCGTATTATTGTAGGCAGGTACTTGAGGATGTCATAGGTACTATCGTTCTTACCGACCCCCTCTCACCCCTGTTTGTCCGATCTGCTGCTGTATTGGGTGTATAATCCTTCAAGGTATTTTATTAGGTTTCTTGTCTTATTGAAAGTCTCGAGTCAGCATAGCCTAGAAAATGCGTAGTTTTTTTTGAAATTTAGAAAATTGAAGATTATTAATTAAAATTTTATGTTTTTATGTTTATATAATATTCTGTTTCCTACTTCCTCTATAAACTTTTGATATTAAAATGCCAACATTTATTTTTAGTTGTATACTACATGGAGCAGAATACTTTTATAAAAATATTAATATCGAATATTGAACAGATAGTTTATCGTTATTACCCCCTTGGCCCGTCCCCCCCCCCATGATTGTATGATCTGCTATATTGCGTATAATCTTTCAAAGTATTATATTAGGTTTTTTTTAGTATTATTCTCGAGTCAGTTTCGCCAAGAAAATGCGTAGATGAAATTATATTGCAGTCGACAGCGACGAGATATTTTTGATTCTCCTAAAGTCGTAACCATCTCATGACTCATTCACAGGCTATAAAGTAAAATATGTTGAATGTTGATAAATAGAAATCTCACATTTTTTTACATATATATATATATATCTGTCGATTCTCGACGGCTTATAGAACTGATCCAAAGCGTAAAATGTATTTGTTAACAATCCAACAATTCGAAACATCGTATAGCCTTCGTATCATATAGATTGCATAATTGATTTTATACTGCATTGTATACAACAATAATACAATATTGTTATGCCTCAGAGTGAACATTTTTATACACAATAAATTTCCAAGTTATTGATACCGTTTCTTAATAAAAATTATCGATTTTTATTCATTTTATTTCACATTTTATAATTGCATTTTATAAGTAACCAGTATCCAGCATGAATAGGTAGGTACCAAAAAGTTTTTTTTTTAAATATAACATGCTATATGATATTAATAGCCCTATTTTACATCATCGAAAATTCTTATTTTTTAGTGACGGTGAATTACGATTTAGCAGAAAATCTTTGACTGTATAAAATAATAAGAATTAAATTCAAATGAAAATTCCTCAAAGGAACAAAATTACAAACATAAACCTGGAAAGGAACTTTATTCTACGGAAACTGCCTTCAACACACGTCATGTTATATAAATTAAAATGAAATACAATTCGGCATGAAGTGTATTGTAATATTGTAGCAATAAAAAAAAAATTATTATTAACGATCAATACATATTAAGGTAATATATTATTATTAATCATTAAATATGAGTTTTTATTTTATAGTTTTTTATCTATTACAATTTAGCTTTTTTTATTATTATTATTTATTTCAAAAAGCAAATAAACATTATTGTATAATATAATCTAATGTAATATATTAATACCAAATTAACTTCTTAGTTAATGATTTATAACAATTATTTAAGTAATGATTGAAGTTCTACATATACATTTAAATTACACATTAATATAAGTTTATTTTTATTTACAGATACCTCATGCCTATATAAATGTTTCTATTGTATTATTATTTATGATTAATTTATATTTTAGGACCACATTGATCTGAACAGTGGCGTCATACCTTCTTAAATTGGTTGGCCTGCATAGAAATATGTGCGTACTAAAAATATAATTTGAAATTACGCCATTGGGTCTGATTATCTTAATCTAAAAAAATAACTTTAATAGTTTAAGACTGAAGTCAATAATTACAAAATATTTCCATTTAATTTCCAGATTCTCTTCCATAATTTCTTTGATGCATACATCAAAGAAATTATGGAATTGATGATGTATACATCAATCTAAAGAATATATTTAATTATGACTTATTAGTTATTTCACATTAACAATATTACCTATATTATAATTTATAGTAATACCTATATATGAATTATAATATATAATATAATATATTTCAAACTTTGTGTCTTGTGTGTTGTGAACAAATTAGTCACTATTATAAGTACCAACCATATCAAACGAACTTATTACTTCTATTTCCATCGAATTTCTCCTATAATATTAGGACGTATAATAATATGTTCATTGACTCATTGCACGTAATCAACTCCATTGTTTTGACTTCCTCGTTTGTATTGCATTTAATCATATAGGTACCTACTAATGAATATTTATTATGTTCAAATAAAATTACTTTGATCTTATTCTCAACCACTCTATAACTATTGAAGTTTGTATATTTCAGTCAATAAATACCTTTATTCAGACTGTATAATACTAATGAAGTGATTATTTTACACCTAAAACTTATTATGTCATAAAGTTTTAGGGTGGCTTTTTTTGATGAAATTTTTTGAAATTTACGAAATTCAAAATTATTTAACATTTTATGCTGCTATTGTGTTTATGTTTACACCTTTATTTTTCTTGGTAAATTATTTATCAACTCTTGGTTTTAAAATGCCAAACTTAGTCCTTACTCTAAAACAAAATACTTTTAACAAAAATATTGATATCGAATATTTAACAACTCGTTTTTTTTTTCATATTATTGTACTGAAAACTTTGCGTGTTTATCCTTGCTACTTCACTTTTATTTTATTAACTTTAAATGATTATAAAAAAAAAAAATTAATTGATATTTATAAGTTAACAATTTTTTATGTTAGTATAATTCTGTACCACAGAAGTCGAGTAACGAAAGTCACAAAAAACAAGGAGAGATAAAACAAAAATATTTGTTGCAATGGACTTACAGTTGTATACTTCAAAAATATTATTTTGTATTACTTTTCTTATGTAAACGCTGAACATAAGTTTCTATACTCCTATCATAGTTTAAGACTTAAGTTAGTATACTTCTTGCTATATATGCATTTATTGTATATATAGGACGTTTTGATACCTTTAAAAAGATCACAAGAAGCATATTCTGATGATATAACTAACTCAAAATTTCAAAAAATGGACTTGCGTTAGTTGACCTCTGTGGCACAGATATTATGTACTTTTTTTAGATAGTAAAATTCAAAATACCTATATCTAGGTTGCTGTACAGAAATATAAAGCTTAAGGGAATTCAATAATAACCATAAAAATTTAAAAATAATAAAGGAAGCATAAATACAATATAAATAGAATAAGATATATCCAAATATATTAATTCAAAAATAGGAAAGAATAGCCTCTTGTATAAATTGCTATTTTATGGTATGAATTCTATAACGATTGATACAATTAATATTGAATTATGGCTTATTTATTTTTCAATTATATAAGGATTAAAACTACCATCGATTTTTATAGTAGAGTAAGATATTTAAAATTCCCTGTGGCTATCGGAATATATACTAAATGCAGCAGAGCGGTAGAACATGGACAAGAGATGCGTCACTAAATGCTCAATCGTCTACTACAAAGGCTTAACTTTAACGTGAAATCAATAGAAACGATACTATAACTGTAATAAAAATTAAATTTTCGTTTCATGTTTCGTACCCTTCTGGATTCGATAATTTTTTCGCATTGTCTGAATCTCCTCTATGATAGTGTATTGTTTTCACTCAATATACATCTATTTTTTTCAACAAAATTCTTCATTATACCATCTATAACAGTTCTGAACAATAAACTATACAGATAAAATAATAATAATTAATAAATAATAACATGAAAATAAAATAGTGAAGAGGGTTCCCAATTGGTGCCAAAATGTTTGCAGGCCATTCAAATCATTACCAGGCCATACAGAAATCTTCTTTTTTTTTTTTTGGGAGGGGGGGGTCAAAAACTGTAGAA
Organism: Macrosiphum euphorbiae; assembly: GCA_949089665.1. Taxonomy (NCBI): domain Eukaryota; kingdom Metazoa; phylum Arthropoda; class Insecta; order Hemiptera; family Aphididae; genus Macrosiphum; species Macrosiphum euphorbiae. Next base: position 154,620,719 of record CARXXK010000001.1, on the reverse strand, counting down.
TATTAATTGTATAATTTATTTAATATGTCACTTATATTAGTATGAAAATATCACAATACTGTTACTATTTTTTTACGAACTAGGTGTAGGTACTTTTAATGGTATTTATTTTATATTGTGAATACCTTGCAGTGTACAGTGGTATTTACACTCAATAAATAAATCTATGAGTATAAAAGATACAACACCTTTATCATAAAATACCTAACCGAACCTAACCTACACATTTTTTCTCCCTGCATACCTACTCAAAATATATAATATAGCTAGCTTAATAAAATAAGAATAATCTGTACCCCCCCCCCCAATTTGCGCCTATGTATATCTATGATAGTAACAGGGTTTGTTGTTGATGTATAACGCGTTATAAGTACCTAATGGATATTGTGATATGATTAATTTGGGATTTATTATATTTATATAGGTATTTTTTTTAATACCATAGATAAGTATATAATATGTCTTATACCTAGACTGACATACCGTTTCCGCTCAGAATCGTTTTTCTTATACAATGATATTATATCATTGAATTCAAATTTAATGCCATCTATTATACAGTGACCCACTTGTAACATATTGTACAGCAGAGCACCTGTTTTACAATGTTTGAGTTATAAATTATAATTTTATCAATTATAATATTGAGGGACCACAAAACCACATCAAACATTCTTGGAAATTAATCAATTATAGTACAATAATTTTTAGATTCTGAGTGGAACGACGAATGTACTGATTTTACAATGATGTATGTTTTTTTTTATTTTTGTTTGTGTCTGTCACCGCCTTTTAGGACAGGAAACGTGCTTGGATTTTCTTCAACAGTATCTTTTCTGATAGGAAAGTGAATCTAGTTGGTACTTTGGTGGGTCAAAATTAAAATTTTTCCAGTAGTTTTCAAAAGCATCTTGAAAAACAAAAGAAAAATTAAGGAAAAACGGGAATTTTTACGCAAAATCGATTTTACACAAAATCAATTTTGGTTTTTATTGTTACTCTAAAACAAATGAATGTATATATACATGAAAATTTCACTGGTTGTTTATATTTTCATTTTCTATACATGATAGAATTTTCCAAATATTTTGAGCTCTTTATGGACATTTTTAGTTTTTTTTTTCTATAAATATCAATAAAATTTTATTTGTTGGGTACAAAAGCTTAAAAATTTAATAGAAGGCTTCTAATATATTGTTATAAAGACAGTATAAGGTCAAGCGATGGACAAGACGAGCCGACTGCCGTTTGCAGAGGTGGGATTTGACTGCCACCTTCGTGGGCTGACCGGATTTCGCCACCTTAGAAGCATCGGACCAACGTCAAATTGCTGATCGGGCCAGAGTCCAAAAATATCGAATATCATGCACGGTGTGACAGTATCACCGTCTCAACCATGGGACCATATGGACTATAGGAGGAGGGATGAAGAGATTTGGTTCTGTCACCCTCAAAGCCTCATGCCAACGTCCAATATGTCTGAGCCGGTCGGCGCCCGTCACTATCGACTCTCATACAGGATATGCCATGGTCTTCGACCTTCGTCCCACCCATCATGGTGCCATAGGACTATAGGGCGAGAGACGAAAAGACTTGTTTGGTGGTATTTCCATTTGAAACCGTTATAACACAAAATTATATCGATTATACGCTCGACAATATTATTATACTGTATTACAATTATTTACAAGTAAAATAAAAAAAAATTAAGCCGAAAGTAAACGCTTATATCAATATTAGGTCGGAAGTACGCATAGTAGGTAGGTATGCTATATCTGCAATTATATTGTACTTATCTACAAATGATTACGCTCGAAAACACTGCGCAAACATCGCTGAGTAAATAATATTGTATTATATGTAGGTATAAACAAGTTTTTGTTTTTATATGTAAAATTATTATTTAAAGCTCAAAAACGTTTTTACTTCCTTTAAAAAATAAATACACCCGTCGTGACCCGTTTAAAATATTCCTACTCACCCGTTAACTGCTATGTACTATGCGTAGTCGTGGTGTGTGTATTTTTCGAATAAAGCTGTATAATGAAATATATATATATAAGTGTGTGTGCGTGTGTGTGTGTATTAAACGACCGGAGATTTACCATTAATAAGAATAGCGGTGGTTTACGATCGTGTAACAGCAGTTTAGATACTTTAATAAAATAATATAGCATAATATATATTGGCCGATACGCGAAGGTCTCTTAAGGCGGATCGGTTTTTTAATGACTTTAATATACCGGGCTCGGTGTTGATGATATTTGTTTGCCAGCTGAACGACGTATTAGACGATTTACGGACAATTTTGCAATTTCAGAATCTGAATTAAAAAACGTTATTGCGCCACAAGAATACGAACTTTTTTATAATCTAAGATCATAAACAATACGCTCCTGCAGTAGAGCTGAAATCCAAAATTATATACATAGAGTAAATAATAAATATAATATATACTTCAGCACCTAATATATACATGAAATCCCAAGCCATCAAACAAAATAATGAAATTTTCCTTTAAAAAAAAAAAAATAATCTTTTTCCATGAGTGAATAATTAGGTAGTAGGTATTGTTTTATAATTACAAATAATAATATTATACATTAAATAGTTACTATAAAACCCAATAACATTTATACATTTATACATTATTAAAATAATAACTCATCGGTAGCCACTAACTGCAACTGTCAATAACTAATAAGGGTCTGACATTACATTAAGACTAAATCGAAGAATTAATTATAAATAAATCTGCTGAGTAATTTAGCATATTGAACATTAGGTTCTAGGTTGACATCATCGTAGTAGGTATTCGGACTTATATAATATAACCTGATGTTATATCTTATGAATACCATTAATACGCTTTACCTTTTACTCTCAGATCACCTACAGGCTACAAATGAATTTATAATTGTTGTTTCATATTATTATAATATTTGTAAGATGCCCAAGGAATTTATAGACTTAACTTTACTATTCAGCAAACATAATACGATTATATTATTTGATATTTATGTTATATTTTATATTTATATACCATTTTATTACTATAATAATTATTGTTTTGCGTGAATAAAAGTATTGTATTATTAGCTTCTTATTCTCGTATACTCACTTCATGAGTGATAGATATCAAACACACAAAATTATTCAAAGTAGTAATTGTTCGAAAATATTTTCATACAAAATAACGAAATAAATACAAATACAAGTCTCAGATAAATTTCCTCACTGATCTAATTGTTATGTATAATTTTTAAATAGACACCTTTTCTAAAATATCTAAGGACTGATACTAAAATATACATTTTTTTTTATTTTTACTGTCTCCTATTATTATAGTTGCATAATTGACTTATAAATAAATATTAAATGGTTAAACTAAAAGTATGGTATTTACGCAACATGATTCATAATATATATACATATATACACACCAAGTATGGTCATTGCTCAGCTAGTGCTCACCCCTTTTTTCTTCAATAATCCATCAGTTATTCAAAATCTGATTTTTGGAAATTTCAAATACACTCGATTACCATAATGTAATTGAATACTTGATATTTTATGTAACACGTATTAAGGAGTGTCCTGTGGTGGTAAAAACTAGAATCCACTTTTTTACTATAAATTATTTAGCAGAATTTTGTTTTTGAGCACTTTGTTGTATCCAAATCAAAATTCAACCGAGTAATTTCTGAGTTATTAAACATTATGTGCTAAGGACTAAGGATAATAGTTCTTAACAGGAATATGCTTGAACAGTTAAACCTTATAGGTACCCAATACACATAGCATTTAATAATATATTATTTAGTATTTATTTAGTCAAGTAGGTGCCTACCTACTAATTGGTACAATTTGTATAAAATGTTAAATTATGATATATTGATATTGCTTACAATATTTTTTAAATTATCTAAGAAACAATTAATATCCTATTTGATTTACATATTAAGTTATCTTGACTATGCCCGTCAGGTAGTAGACGCTGCAGGCAAAACGTACCTTTACAGTTTCATACCTACCAATCATTTCGTTGCCGATGTTTTTGATGGTGTCTCCGAGTTTTTATTTTTCTAGTAATCTAAGAAAAGAAAAAAACTCGTTTTATTTTCTAACGAGTAACTGCCGGTGTACTGCAAAAATATTCACTGTTTTAAACATATAATATAATGTAATCGTGATTATTTAAAACAGCGAATATATTTTGCAGTACAGCGGCAATTTTTCGTCTGCAAATAAAACGAGTTTTTTTCTTTTCTCAGGTTACTAAAAAAATAAAGACTAGGATACACTAACAACAAAATCATCAGTACGAAACTGTAAAACGAATTTTAGTCGTTGTCAACGTCTTCTCCAGCTTCTTCGTATTAACTGTAATTTTAAAGAAAAAAAATTGATAGGTAAATATTAATAATTATAATTATATAATCAATCATATTTGATTTCGATGATATCGATGACAATTAGTATTTAGTATGCTTCTTTTTTTCCTACAGTTAATATTTTTATTTAGTTTAGTCACTCTAATTACCGATTACTTAATAATGTCCTGAGCATATTACATTATAGTAACGAAGAAATAGAGGAAAACCTAACGAATTTATGCAGCTTTATAAATCACATTGATGACGGCTGACGATGTGTAAATTCACTGGTGAGATGACGGGTTTATATAAGTCGTCGAATAAGTATATTTAATCTATTCTGTATTAGTTCTGGTTTCTCTTATCAAAGACATATTATATAACATATATGAGTTATGACCCAGAACCATGGCATATTAAGACATTTATTAATCCGTCTATACTCTATGGCCTGAACTTATCGTTCACACACACAACAATATTGAGAAATCAATTTAATAATAAAAGGCCATTGACAGTCGCGTTTGGTGTCAGGTGACAGGTCTGGCGGTCGTTTTGATGGTTGTGATTATTGTTTATATTCAAGTTGGGTGTGATGAGAAAATATATAAGATCATATTATGTTTATAATTAATTTCATACGAGCATATTTTTTTGTTTACAAAAATACAACTCAATAGTTAAAAATTAAAATCACTAAAATTTTACTCTCATCACCGCAAATAGTAATGCCTCTTAAACTGGCGATTTCTTTAAACAGTAAACATTCATTGGCTACCTCGAAAAGTGTTAACGTTTTTTAAAATATTTTTTTTTTCCATAATTTAAATGTACTTTAATATGAATTTGAATTATATAATGAGTGTTTACTGTTAAAATAATTAATACCTAGTATTATGTATATATAAATATATAATATAATATATATGGTATACAAGTATAATTATATTGTAGGTACAGATTGTATATAATTATTATTATTATTATTACTATTATTATAATTTTTTTTTTAGTAAAACGACATGTTTAACCTCGTCTACTACCCCAAAAACACATATAAAAAATATTATCATTCATAATGAATAAAATAGTTTTTGTTTTTTTGTCAGCTTAGATAAAACCAACAATAAAGGAATTGATTGGGGACACTAAAAAAAATAAATAAATAAGAATTCCATTATCATATAATCAAGTAATTTATTTGTATAAATTATTGTATTTATTTGTATTTTTTCATTCAACGTCGAAATTACATTTCTTATATGGTAATGGTAAATAAACTGAATAGTGAATCTACAACATCGTTGTTGCCTATTTGATTCATTATGAAATCTAAAATAGCTAGTAGTTGCGCGAATCCACATGACGTGTAGTATTGGCAAGTCACTGACGTCACAACGAAAATATATATTATTATTCGCATATTAAATCAATGGGATACCTTTAGGAAGCCATCTACACACCGGTTTACCGGAATTGCCTATACACTACGCCGCCAATCTCGGTGATATATAAAATAACGAGGACGATAACATTATTTACTAATTTACTATTATAGTAACAGTATAAACGGAAAGCTAGTTGCACTTTTTAGATTCAGAATTTGCCTAATTTTTTTTTAAGGTATTATTTTATAAAAATGTGATTTTTATATCTAGAGCTAATATAAATAATAATTAAATATATTGTATGATAAATAGCACCATTATTGATATAATATTATCCATAAGTCATAAGTCATAACTAGAGCGTTGATTTGTATATTCTTTTCTTTTCACATTTTTGCGATTTTTGTCAGAAATCTCTACGAATTATAATAGTTTATATATTATAATATATTACTGCATATTAATTAACGGTTACATATTGCATTAAACTATAAATTAATAGTGTTTTATTTATTAATAAGTACATACCTACCAATAATAATTATAATTATAATTTAATAAATTGTTTTAAATTATTTTTGAGTCATACATTTATAAGGTATTAAACTGTGAATTTTTTACCATATTATACACAATTTCAAGTTTTTTTTTCTTCCATATTTTCACGATTTTTACTGCATATAATATGGCATATTTTGACACTTTTTACTGCTTAAGAATCCGTGCTATAGTCATAACAAATGTCTCGTGTTATTTTTTTAATAATAATATAATCCATAAAAGTATCAAACATTGTACAACATTTTGTTTTACAGTTTTTTAAATATATGTGTTGAAAATACATAATGAAGTATGAACGGTTGACTTAGTACAACTAGCATCATAATATTATCTAATAGAAATAGAGTATTAGACCAATAGAAACAAAAAGCAAAATATTCCAAAAATTATCGTGTCTCTATATAACAACAATATAATGAGTATATAGTCTATATAAACATAAGCAATTTTTGTAACCTAAATTTTGGGTTGGTAAATATTTTATTTATAACTTACCAACGTGGAATCTTAAAACTTTATTAAATATAATGATAATATATTTTAAATAAATAAATATATTATAAAGGGCGTTATACCAAACTCACCTACAATAATAATTAACTTATTTAAATTCTGAGTTGAGAACTTTTAACTTTTAAGTATACTTAAGGACCATATTTTCAATTATTTAGACTTTTCATACGATGGAGTGTCCTGTAGAGATACAAACTTTTTTTTTCAAATGAGAATCAACCTTTTTTAGGGTAAATTATTAGTATATATGATTTTTTTTTAAATAGTGATGTGTGAACATTTAATTTCCGAGTTATTCAAATTATATACCGAGGATACAAACCCTTAACATTTGTGTTATTATATTATGAATATAATATGTATTATTATTTATCGCCCAAATAACGTTTATAACCAATAGTTAACTAATCAACGATTGCAAAATAAAAATGTATTTGAGTAAATTTAAAGTGTTACGATTTCGTGCTGCAGCAGTCATTAATTATTCCAAGAGAAAAAAATAGCATGTGTAAATGGAAGTCGGTCGATTATTTCGTATAGTCTGTAAGAAGTGAGGGTTTGTGTTGTAGGCGAGTATTAAGATTTTGTGGTATTACCGCTGAATTAGAGATGGGGCGTGGTTGGTCTGAAAATCTTCGCTCCCCCAAAAATATTAGTTACGCCACCGAGACCATAATTTATACTATATAGATCCGTGTGTGCGCCCGTTCTGTATTGTCCTCGCAAATAAATAATAATGATAATATATATCACGTGGGTACCATAATATATTGTATAAATACTAAATTATAATATCACATATGAGGAAGAATCTATTAATTATAATATTTTCGTGGCGGGCGTATAGTTTACGTCGACGTAGACTGCATAATATTAAAATCACTATTTTTGCAATATTATTTAAACGTGGTAAACGTTTATTATGTTTCATTCATTTTGTATTCATCGGTCCAGTTAATTATATAGTTGTACGAATGTACCTATGATTATCAGTTGGTAAATTGTTTAAAGCTAAAATCAAATGAAATTAATTACTTTTAGTATTTTTTTAAATTAAAAGTTCCAAAAATAGGTGGCAAGATATATTCTACGAAAAAAAATATTAGGTATCTATACAGTCTAAAGTAATAAACTATTGGTATAATATAATCAGATATAGACAATTATAGGACCACCGAGTTTTAGGATTTTTTACGTTTGACTACAGCTGTTACCATAGCACTACTGTATTGTTTAATAATTCAATTAATTATAATTTCTACTTTCTACTAATAATTCTCAATATATTATTAAATTAAAAGGACAGCCGAAAATGCACCATGGCACATCATAATATTTTGGAAGGTCCACCGAAATTTTCTCGGAAGCCCACCGGATATGGGTATATAATTAATAATTATACTATAATGTATAATGAAACCGGAAAAAAAAATATAGCCTATAGGTAGGGCAGGTAGGCATATGTGATGATCATTGTCCCAATAAGTTGATTGGACAAAAACAATTCAAAACACTTTCCAAATAAAAATAAAAATTACGTAATTGTAAGCAATAGGTAATTACTAAAGGTATATAAAGGCTTCTACATAATGACTATAATGGTCATATTGAAGTGGCCTGACAATATCGGTTTGCCCGGTAAGATTTGATTTTGTCCGCCCATGGTACAAAGTACAAACCACATACCTAAATATTAGAAAAAGCATTTTTAACGAGTCGTGAACGATAGATTTACATCATGATTTTATACATCATAAATATCAATGTGTTTATTATTACTATTTTATTTCGAATAATGTTCAGTAGGTACCTACGATTTTACCCTTGTCGTAATGGAATTTATTGTACCTAATGCACGAGTTCGTACCTATAGGAAATTACTAAATATGGGTATAAATTATTGGGCGAATGTAAGTTCCCACACGAGATATAGCAGGTAAAAATTACCCCTGGATATCCATAAGTAAGTTCCCACACGAAAAAAATTACACTTGTACGTAAGTTCCCACACGAAATTTCAGACACATAATAATGTTTATATATAAATTGCTTATAATTTTAACTTTTAATTCGTTAATGCTCAGCCTTGCCAAACACAAACTTCCTTCCCACTTTATTCAGACTTAGGACTGACAACTTAAACGTAGTTGGTGTGGTTAAAATTTGTTTTGTTTTTGTATTGCATAAAAAAAAGTCCAATTGAATCTAGTCCGTATAATATATTATAATAAAAATTAATAATATAATGTGTATAATATTTGTATATGTATAAAATAAAAATAATAATAGAAAAAAATCAAATTTTATTAGGTTTATTGCGATAGCTCAAACACTATATTGTAAAGTGTTATTAGATCAAACAAAATGTGATTTTTTCTATTATTATTATTTATTTTATAGGTACCTATACAAATAATGTGTGGAAGAAGAAAAACAAAATAAAATATCAGATTGACTATGTGACTTTTGATTATCTATGTGAAGTGTTTGAGCTTTCGAAATAAACCTAAAAAAATTTCGTTTAAGTTGTCATTCCTAAGTCTTACTAACTTAACTTACGTACAGGTGTAATTTTTTCCGTGTGGGAACTTACGTACGGGCGTATTTTTTTTCGTGTGGGAACTTACATAGGTATGTACTCGATTACCTGCTATGTTTCGTGTGGGAACTTACCAAACCCCAAATTATTATGCTGTCATAAAAACCATTATAAAACCATAGTCATTAGTTGTTAATTGTTGAATATATGGTTGTATGGTACTACTGGTACTAGGTTACTACCTACCTATTATTAAAACGCATCGAAATGTCTCTGCGGCAGCAAAACCACCAAAACGTGTCAACTCGGTGAAACGGCCATTGAAACACAACCATTACAATATGTATTTTGTCATAGATCCTAAAATTGCACTTGGAGTAAAAAATAATAAATATGCAATTGTAATTATTTCAAATTTGGTCAAAATTAAAAATTTTTTTTTATAAAATCGGTAGTACTCGATTGTCTACTAGGTAGGTGGGGTAGTCTTATTACTGGTCATTCGTGAGTCGTCGATAATTCTATTACGAATGTATAAATACGAAATACCTATTACCTACTATGCAATATGTTATTATTAAAATAATATTATAGTATCAAACCGTATGGCCATGGAAAAAAATTTAGAACTAGATTTTCCGTCTGTCATCCGGTAACATTAGGTATTTTTAATCACGTTCCGGCAACGGCGCCACCGGCACTGCTGCTGCTTATCAGTTATCAATCGTCAGAGTCCTGTGATCGCGTACATTCACAACAACAATAATAACAACAATTATTATTATAATTATTTCCTGTTCTCCTAAAATCTGAATTATAATAATTTGCCAATTCATTGCTATAATTATTTATTCATTGCTGCCACATTTAGTTCTTAGTAAATAGATCATTGTATTTCCCATCATACCTTTAGCTTAATAGTAGTTTGTTAACATAATATTATACAGTCGTTCCTACTACGTTATCGTTCAAAATCCAATCTCAAAAATATGTCAAACGATGTGGAGGATATCGATGGCAATAACATTCTTGCACAAGCGTTAAAACATCAAGTTAGTATTTCATTGATCATATTTATGCGATGAGGATAGCTTCAAGACAAAATAAACGGTTTTGTTTCCATATGCATAGGATGTCGAATATGTTTTTGGCATTGTTGGTATTCCAGTCATTGAATTCAGCATGGCCCTGCAACAAGTCGGCATCAAATACATTGGAATGCGCAATGAACAATCAGCAGTGTACGCAGCCCAAGCAATCGGTTACCTTACGCGTACACCAGGTGTATGTCTAGTGGTGTCCGGCCCCGGATTGCTTCATGTCACTGCTGGAATGGCCAATGCACAAATCAACTGTTGGTCTGTTACCTATAATGCTCAAATACTATGTGATGTGCAAATTGTTTTATAAAAATAGTTATTGTTTTAGGCCTCTATTGGTTATTGGCGGCTCTTGTGCAGAAGATCATGAAGGAATCGGTGGATTTCAAGAATGCAACCAAGTTGAACTCAGCAGACCTTATTGCAAGTACAGTGCAAGGCCCCCAAATGCTGCTCTTATACCTGTTCATGTTGAAAAAGCAATACGTTATGCTACTTACGGTAGACCAGGTGACAACATCAATAATTTTTTTTTTTAAGAAAACTCTTAATTAATTAAGTTTTGTTTATAGGTGCTGCATATTTAGATTTTCCTGCCAATCTATTATCAGCTCGAATTCCTGTAGATAGAGTTGTGAAAAAACCGTTAATCTCACAACCTCCAGTCATTTTCCCCGATATCCGAAATATTGAATCTGCCGCTGAACTGTTAATAAATGCCAAACGACCTCTGGTTATTGTAGGCAAAGGTAAGCAAATTATATTTAATAATAGAATATTACTATATATTTATATCTATATATATGTATTTAGGTGCTGCCTATGGACGCGCAGAATATGCTATAAGAAATTTCATTGGAGAATTCGGCTTACCGTTTTTAGCCACACCAATGGGTAAAGGTGTAGTGCCCGATGAACATTCTTTAAGTGTAGCATCTGCACGTACTTATGCCTTGCTAAATGCTGATGTAATACTGTTACTTGGTGCACGATTAAATTGGATACTACATTTTGGTAAACCACCAAGATTCAATGCTAATGTAAAGTTCATACAGATAGACATAAGTGCAGAAGAGTTACACAATAGCCAACAAGCTAGTGTAGCAATTCAAGCAGATATGCACGCTGCAGTTAATGCTTTAAATGTTTGTTTATCCAAGAAAAAATGGCATAATATAAGAAGCGAATGGTTGGATAAGCTTAAAGAAAAGTGTTTGTCAAATAAAAAATATGTAGAGGTAAGACATTATATGAATAAACATTAGTTTAAATCAAGTTTCTACGACTAGCATAATATTCCATTTCATTATTTATGGGAACTCATCTCAATTGACACTTCTTTTTTATCCGGCATCAAATACTCTTCAAGAGTTTTTACCACCATCACTATATCACTCCATTAATAATTAAACTCGATAAATACAGAGTTCAAATTTTATATTTTCATAAATACCAAATTATATGTACAAAATAAGTCTTATTTTTATTTTCAGTCAATGATGAAAGATACATCCATACCATTAAACTACTACACAGTTTTTCGACATGTGTATGATAATATTCCAAAAGGTTGGTTTTATTTCATGTAATTATGTTTTTACAAAGCCTATGCTGTAGAAAATCAATAACGATGCATTAATAGTTAATAAACTTAATAATAATACATTGATATTGACTATTAAGTTTATTAGAAGTATTATATTATAATTTATGTGCATAGTATTTTCATATAATTTTTTTTTAAAACAAATAATGTAAAATGTTTAAAACATAAAATAAAACATTTTTAGAAAAATAATGAAATAATATTTTTCAAGCACTACAGTTATATTTAAAATGTTAAAATTCTCTAGTTTTTATTTTTTACATACTGAGTAATATTATTAAGATAGTTAATGCATATGTCCAAGTTGAATTTAAAATCTGATTCCTATTTTTCTTTATCTGGTTATTATTACAATACTTCTCCATTAGGTATCTTGTTAATTATACACATTGAAACAAAAAAAGAGACATTTTAGATTTAGGCATAGATTTAAATAATATATTTTAGGCACTAAATACAAATGATAAAATTATTATCCATATTTGTTAAATATTGTATTAAACATACATTTTTATTTTAAATCTAGTTTATATTTAACTTTGAATTCTTGGGAAGATAGTTATTAATTATTATTATAATTCTGATTTCAAACTCAAGTTTATTATTTTAAAACAGCGTTTTCTTACAATTTTTATAATTAAAATATCAGATGTCATGTCAATATTATAAAATTAAAGCCTAGTGAACAAATATTAATTACTCTTTCTGTGAGTTATAGGATAAATTTTTTTTTTAGTTAACATTTTTAAAAGTAACACACAATCTGTATTTAGGTACAATAAGAGTATGGGAGAAGAGAAAAAAAGAACTACTTGATATGCATATGAGAATAACCCACATAATTAGTGACCCCCCTTCAATATTCTGATAAATATTTCTTATGTTGATAATCAACAAAATCAATGAATTTAAGTTTATTTACAGATTGTATGATTGTAAGCGAAGGAGCAAATACAATGGACATTGGTAGAGCTGTATTATTAAACAATGTACCTAGACATAGACTTGATGCTGGTAAGATAAATACTAGTTTATGACAATGATAATAATATAATAATATAAATAATTTCATATCTAGGAACATTTGGTACCATGGGAGTAGGATTAGGATTTGCTATTGCTGCAGCCTTATGGTGTCAAAAATATGAACCTGGAAAACGAGTCTTGTGTGTTGAAGGTGATTCAGCATTTGGATTTTCAGGAATGGAAGTGGAAACAATGGTCAGGTAATCTTAAAAATATGAATTCTTATTAGAAATCAAATTCATTTTAGCTACATGCTGAATAGTTTAAAGATGTTAACTAACTATTTTTTTTCAAATATGTATATGGAAGAAGGATGCTGGACAACCTACAATTTTTGTTAAACTTTTAATTGGGTTTGAAATTTGTCCAATACTGTTGGTTTTTTAAATATCTTTGTTCCTCAGTTTAAAACTAGGTGCTCAAATATATGAGTCCTATCAATAGAATTATGTCCTTTGTTCATGATGTACCAAAATAGTTTTTAGATTCTAAGTGAAACGATGAATGTATTGATTTTACAATCATGTGTGTTTTTTTAAAATTTTTTTTTTTGTGTCTGTCATCGTGGTTTGAGGCAGTAAAACTGCTTCGATTTTCTTCATCAGTATCTTGTTCGATGAGAAAGTGAATCTAGTTGGTGCATTCGGGAGGTCAAATTTTAAAATTCCCAATAGTTTTCACAGCGCCGGGAAAAACAACATAAAAATTAAGGAAAAACGGGAATTTTTATGCAAAATCGATTTTGGTTTTTGTTGTTACTCTAAAATAATTAACGTATATACTTGATATTTTCACTGGTTGTTTATATTTCCATTGTCTATACATGATAAAATTTTCAAAATGTTTTGATATGTTTTGAACTGTTTAGGGACATTTTCAGTTTCCTATTTTATTAGTTTTTTTTCTGTGAAAGTCAATAAAACTTTATTTGTTGAGTATAAATACTTTTAAATTTAATACAAGGCCCCTAATATATTGTTACACTGACATTTGAAAAATATTAAAAATCCTTAGTCACAGTTTTATGTTATGAGCATTTAAAGTTCAAATATTGACAAAATACGTAAAAATGACGAAAATTTGCAAATTATTTTGAGTTAGAAATTCATAAAAATTTTCCTTTTTAAATCTAAGATATGAAAATGTAAAACAAGATTCTTCATACGTTTGTCTACCGTTATCAAAAAAAAAAAAAAATGTCTTCCCTAAAGTGAAATTAAATTTTTATGAGCATTTTAAATTAATATTTTTACAAAATTTGTTATTCACTCGCTCCTGACATATTTTTACAATAGCAGTTGAAAAATATTAAAAATACAAAGGCCCATTTTTTTTTATAAGCATTTAAAGATCAAATTTAAAATTGAATAATTATTTTGTAGTTAAATATTTATAAAATGATCAACTTTTATATCTAAGGATTGAAAGTTTAAATCTATGTAAGTAATTAATTCTGTTACCAAAAAATCTAAAAAATACACAAGCACAGTTGATTTTTATAGTAATTTTAAGTTCAAATTTGGAAAAAATTACATAATAAAAAAACCTAGGTTAACTATTTTAGTTATTTTGTTGTGATTGTATAATATTATTCGTGGGTACTCAAACTTCTAATGTGTACTATTATAATATAATATATAATATATATCTATGATAGTATGACGGTTTGTTGTTGATATATAACGTAATAAGTAAGTGTATAAGTGTAATAAGTAGCTAATGGATATTATGATATGATTAATTTGGAATTTATTATAGACCTTTAGATCAATTTTTTCAAAAATATTTATGTTCTTTTACCTAGACTGACATACCGTCTCTTCTCATAATCGTTCTTCTTATACAATGATATTATATCATTGAATTCAAATTTAATACCATCCATTATACAGTGACCCACTTGTAACCTACTGTACAGCAGAGCACCTTTTTAGTTCTAATTCTTGTTCCATTGAAACATTTGTCTTATAATAATTTTAAAAAAAATTTTAACATAATTTTTGTAGTAATCATTGTATTACCATTAATTTATGGGTAGTTTATTTATTTATTCTAATATTATTTATTTTTATATTTATATTCTTGTATACACAGTTTTAAAATTTTTTGTTATTTTGTTTTTAAAACTTATGTAAAATAATTATTATTTTGACATAAACGTTGAATTACATACAATTTAATAAGATGATAGTATTTTTTAATGATTTTATTAAAAAATACTATAGTTTAACCTTCTTATATTATAATTTTAGGTATAAATTACCAATCGTCATCATCGTTGTTAATAATAATGGCATATATGGAGGTGTTGATGAGTCCACTTGGTCTTTGGTGCAAGATTCTGATAACTTAACTGAAGTGTATGTATACAATTGTTAACTCCTGTTAACTGGGGGAGATGGAGTCATGGGTCTATGAGATCGAGTAGCTCAGTAGTAGAGCAATCGCCCGGCAAGCGAGAGACTCGGGTTCGATTTCCGGTCTGGTGACTAGATTTTTGACGTTATTTCCCCTGGAGAAGTTAACACAATATAATATGTTATAAACTTATAATTTATATTTTGTTACTGGCAATTTTTAATTTTTAATTGTATTATTATTTTTCAGTATTCCTCCTAATTGCTTATCCGTAAACATTCATTATGAAAATATGTTGACTCTATTTGGTCGCAAAGGATATTTTTGCACAACTGTTGAACAAGTTTCAAATGCAGTGAAAAATGCTTTTATGGTAAATATATTTAAATTATTTTTAAAAAAATAATGGTTAAGAAAACTATACACACAGGTTTATTGTCCTTGTCTTTTATATCACATAATCAAAATAATTTAATATTCAATTAACAAACTACAATTAAATAATTCTTAAAACCTGCTTGAGTATTAAAATGTTGAAAAATAATCAACGATAGAAAATGGGTTAATGTATTTTATTTAAGTTTATTAATGGGTAAATGTATTATTAATACTTAAAACAACAAAACAGTGTAATAATGATGAATGTAAATTAGTATATTTGTATAAGACTAGAGATATTAATACAGATTATTTAACATTTTATTTATTGTAGTCAAAAAAGTACATTTTAAAAATCCTTTTATCGCGTTGACTGTGTATGTCTTTATGCAGTTCACCCAGTGTGCATGTAAGAGTAAAAACAAAATAAATTTAAAAAAAAATAAATAAAGAAACTGCTCATAACAACGTATATATCGTCCCCGTTCATGCAAAACACACTAAGTCCAAAAACATGATTTTTGAGTATGACCTTTTGCAATTTTTCCAATCTATAATTCCATATTCTGTGTATTAAGGAAAACATCGAATGGACATAGTTAACATTTTGAATTGTATATTAAACATCTTTAAATAATATTGGGACTTAGTTGAATACAGCATATTGTAGATATTTTTAAACTGAATTTTATATGACAATAAACCGGAAAACCCGATTTTTGGACTTAGTGTGTTTTGCATGAACGGGGACAATATTTAAAAACATGCATTTAATCCACGCTAAATAATAATAAAATATCATTCAGCCATGCGTAGGGAGTATTAAACCATTTATTTTAAATTTATACTAGACACCAAATGTCGTCAAACGCTTTGCTGAATGATCTTCTTGACGCCAAATGGCGACAGTACTCGTTCAACGTGTTAACAACATAATGACTACCTATACGTTTTAATATAAGTAAACTATTATGTAGGTACCAAGCATTTTACTCTTTCATTTGTAATTAAATGACTTAATTTAATAATCGTTACTATACAATATATATATATTTATTTTTAGTTTGGGTATTATAATTATTCATGTGATTTGTATAAAATGAAAACTTCTAAAACTAGCAAATAACAAAGATCCATTACCAAACAACTAAGGTTTAATGTTGACTTAACAGTCAACTGAGTAAAAATATTCAAATTGCATGGTAGACAAACACAAATTATTCTTGTTTGCAAAAATAACTTTTAATGTGCTAAATGTACAGTAACCAAGTTCAGCCACACTTCTATGTAAAATAAAAAGAAAGCTACGTTATAAAAACTCCTAATATATTTAATAACAAAATTACCAGGTATTTAATCTTGAATTATGCAATGCGTTTATATGATTAATTATGTTTGACAGGATACAAGTGGACCTTCGTTTGTTAATATAATGATTAACCCATCTGCTGATCGCAAGCCACAAAATTTTGCCTGGCTGACGGAATCAAAATTGTAATATGTGTTAAAAAAATACTGCCGTTATTGCCATACACTAAATTATCAACATATTTGCCAGTGTAAAGGATCTCTTTTTTTCTGAAGGTGGTTGCATTTTAAATTTATCAAACAATCCAACTATTTGCTCAAAATTGATAAAAAAAAAAATATACTTCTATACGGTGAAAGATAATGATAATACAAAATATTTTGTTGGATCTAGAACATTTTAAATGTTAATTTCTTAACAATTGTGTTTTAGTTGTTATTGTGTAATAGTTTTTAATGTATGGGTGTATTTTGTGATTCGTTATTTTTACATTATAATATATATTTTGAGTTTGTACTTTACATTTTTTTTAAATATAACTGTTAAGAATATTAGTTTTGGCTTTTATTCTATCCCAATTTGTCGTAAGTGACATTTGAAAAATGTCTGTTTTTAATTTTAGAAAACTAGTACCTATTTAATACTATTTAGTAATTAGTCATTATAAGCACTTTGTATGAGTATAAAGCCTTGTGTTAAATGTCATATTATATTGCCATTATTTTAACCTATAAATTAAAATATTTCATTAAAATACACGGTTTGTCTAAGCTTTAGTGTTTTAAAATACTTTTAATAATTTTTCTTAAAACATTACTCAAACACTTTTTAAAGAAGAGTATTTTATTTGTCTTAAATTTCTTTAATATTTACTACACAATATTTACATTGCTTGGATATTCTACTTCAGTAGTGAGTTTTGAGGGAACTTTTTCGTTGAGTAAGTCACAGTAATGGATATGTAAATAATAAATATGAATATTCAATGATATTCAATGTTTACAAAAACCGTATGCCGTATACCTATTAACTATTCGATCATTGTCACAGTTAAATTGTATACTGTTAAACAAAAATGAATTGTACATCTAGTACAGAGTATAGTAATAATATGATAGATTGATGTGTAGAACTAGTTTTTGTCAAAAATATCACATAGATTATATAATAATTATTATAATATTTTAATATTTTATTTTTATTATTAATTTATAACTTAAAAGTCAATACCTACTCAATGTAAAATGTTGAGTGGATTAGGTCAATAAATTAGAATAAAGTAGATATAGACGTTATAATAGTAAAATTGTAAAATGTATTGCATCTAACAAACAATAATATTGAGTGTACGAACTTATATAGACAACGGGTCACTTAACTCGACTGATTACGAAATTATTATATCCAATATCCATATAATATATCTGTCTCCAGGCGTAGTTCGTGTATCACCACACCCAGGATTGTGTCATCTAATCCTTAACTGTTTACGATACTAATGTATATCTATATACTTAAATTACAGTGTGTGATAAAACTATAATATATACTAAACATACCGAGTGTATTGTTTATACTTTTTCAACACTTCCCCTCAAACAATATGAGTACCTACCCTGTGAAAACAGAGTTTCAAACAGAAAACAATGACATGTGCATTGGAGCACAATTTCTTA
Organism: Macrosiphum euphorbiae; assembly: GCA_949089665.1. Lineage (NCBI taxonomy): Eukaryota > Metazoa > Arthropoda > Insecta > Hemiptera > Aphididae > Macrosiphum > Macrosiphum euphorbiae. Next base: position 154,601,889 of record CARXXK010000001.1, on the reverse strand, counting down.
AGAAAAAACAAGTCATCAAAAGCAAGTTACTCTCCTCCAGGAACATTTGATTCCGAAAATGAAAATGAAGACCATTAGGATCCTGGATCCTGGAGGATAGACCAAAATTACATATCATAATTTTTGTCATTTCTGAGGGTGGCTGGAAAATGTGGACTTGAAGCTATCCAAATAAGAAATTTATTCGCCGAATACTTCGTTACAAGTGGAGCATTAACATTGTATAATGACTAATAATTCATAGTATTAAGTATACATTGTATATTATAACATATAGGGTATTTTGCAGTGTTTCGAAAAACCTTCTTATTTATTAGTTATTACTTAATATAAAACAAGAAATTGACGGTGACGAACATAGTGAGACACGTCCTGTACATGGTAGTTTTATTGAGTGCGTGTAAACTTCGCCACGAGAACATTTTAGATTCTGAGTGGAACGATGAATGTATTGATTTTAGTAAAATTTTAGTAAAATCATTTTACAATGATGTGTGTTTTTTTTTTTTAATACTGGCGGAGTTTCCATATACCCATTATAGGTAGTGTTGTAAAATTACCGGTAATTTATTTTTGGGTAACTTACTTCAGTAAATTACCGGTAATATTACTTTTTAATGGTAATATTGGGAAATTTATTTTTCCATGTAAAATTACCGGTAATTTATTTTTAGGTAACTTACTTGAGTAAATTACCGGTAATATTACTTTTTTATGGTAATATTGGGAAATTTATACAAAATTATCTGTAATTTATTTTTAGGTAACTTACTTGAGTAAATTACCGGTAATATTACTTTTTTATGGTAATAATATTGGGAAATTTATACAAAATTATCTGTAATTTATTTTTAGGTAACTTACTTGAGTAAATTACCGATAATATTACTTTTTTATTTATATTTTTCTTTATCAGTACGACCTAATCAGTAATCAGTACTCCGTTGGCCCGTGGCAGTGTGGCACTGCCTACAAAGATCCTATAACCTAATAAATGTAGCATGGTAGTATGGTACATGTTTTATCTATATGAATAAATAAATATAATTAAGAAAACTAAAAAAAAAATAAAATACTCATAAAGTGGTAAGTAATTTATATTTACTACTTTACCGATAAATTACTTACTTTAAAATACTTTACCAAAGTAATATTACCGACTTACATCACTAATTATAGGTAAGAAAATAAAACTGGCGGAGCTTACATATTAGACATTTTTATCTAACCGGTATTCTGGAGGAGTTTACAATCGCCCAGTATTATCAGGGGTCGGACACTTTGATAATATTGCCGAATTAAGGCGGCCATATTTTTGGAGGAAACAGTTATCATATTTGTAAATTTGTTGATAATTTAGTGATAATAATATTCAAACATTTCCTTAGATCATATACAATGTATGTGGTCTAAGAACATTTCTAACAGATTACACATCTTTTCACTTTGTTGATTCACAGTTGATTCAGTTTAAATTAATCATTTATTTTCTAATATAAGAATACCTACCTAATATATAGTTTGTAATCATGGTACTCGTGTGTATATTATTAATCATGTCACTTTGAAATTTGTATCTATTATTCTATTGACTATTCTGTGTTTGTATTATGAACTTTTAAAAACTATTAATTATCTAACTTGAAATACAGTTAAAATTGAACACATGTGAAGTAGCATAATTTATTTTTTCCTACTGGTCACACTGATTTTTCCTCCAAAAACATGGTGGACTGATTTTCACACCAGCCTATGGTGACTGTGTTATTTCTTATCAGTGTCCTTTCCGATTATTCTATTCTGTGGTATTATTATAACACTATGTTTTTCTTACCTAAATTGTATGTTGGTAGATTTTCGTATTTTGATAGTTGATTTTATGCTGGTGAGATATAAAAAAGGTACATTCCATACAATAGGTCCAAGGTACACTACCGACGCTTGAATTTCGTGTTTTTGGTATTGCAGCTGCTTCATTGTCACATAACAGGATTTTATTTTATATTTCTACGAACATTTAGCTACCTACTTAACAAAAAATTTTGTTTTAAATTAAATTATTTTATAGACAATGTTGTGTCCAACCTCCAACGTTGAGTTTTTAAAATATTAAAATACGTGTGCGTGCTGAACGTAGAAAAACCAAAAAGTTGAGGTTTTGATGTAAAACTGTATAATTTTTGTTTAATCCATTTTAAATATTTTATTGTAACTTAAATTAGTACTTATTTTATTTTATTATATTAAATAATTATTAGTACATAGTTTAGACTAACCTCTGTGTTTTGTGTGATGCGTGGTTGGAAAACTCTATGCAAAAACTTCGCCATTATCTCAAACCCAAACCCTTCGGGTTTATATATATATGCGCCTAAACCATAGACGTATAATATAATATAATATATTATAAAATATATTCAAAAAAAAAATGTATCGCGCTACCATAATAAATTATGAAACTTTGATGTAAAATACACACACGGTCGTACAGTTATTTTTTTTTTTTCTTAGCTCGTGTCACGACCGTGGCGCTGGATACATATTATTATTTTGTTAGTAATTATTATTTATTACAAAATACAATATTAGGTATATATTATAATTCCAAGCATATGAATTTTTTCTATCATTTTATACTATTTTACTTTATTTTAAATAATTTTATTTATTATTTGTATATTTACCACCCCTATTTTAAGGGCTATATATTGTAATTGTATATATAGTACCTATATATTAACATGTAAGGGCAACTGGTACGTTCGGTTGGAGGCAACTGGTACATTTGGTTGAGGGCTACTTGGTATATTTTTAAAATTCCGATAACAGCCGTGGGGGACAACTGGTCAACACCCGATGGGTTTAGGCCATAGACGTATAATATAATATTATATTATGCTATTGTTATCATTATATTATTTCTATTAATGCCACAGAAGATGGAAACGCGGCGAATATTAACAACGTACAGGTTATGTAGCGGCGACAGGAGGACATGATGACGAGATAATTGTTATTATTATTATTAACGACAATAAGGTCTAGAACTGGCCAGTCTATTTGCGTAAACCTATGAATACATTTTAACCAACTTATTATAGTCGTACATTTTGTCATATACTGTGATATACGTCTACAAACATTATGCAACGTATAAACCATATAATATATGTGTGTGCAGCAGGCACTCAATATTATAATATATACTATTATTATTTTAACCCTAATTTAATTTCCCGATTTCCCTATGGCCCAATCCGTCCCTGGCCATAGTAGTTTGTTCCTAACCTCGAGGCTTAAGTAAACAGTGATGGCCAAATTTAAGACGTGTTAGATTTTAGCGCTTATATGCTATTTACATATACTCTTTTCAGAATATAAGAACGCACCAGATTTAAGTAACAAGACCGGTTTTGTCCGTGGCCGCCTGGTTCCTTCTTATTCTGAAAAGAGTATAGTACCTAAGTAACTAATTACAACCTCTTTGTATTGCCGTCTTGACGTTTAATTAAAAATAAATAAATAAATACAATTGTTTATACAAGTAAAATATAGCTATTAAGGTACCTATATTATTTAATAATAGGTTTATAAAATCATAAAATATTTATAAGCTAGGGTTCAGATTTAAATGCACTAAAAATGTTTTTTAGATTCTGAGTGGAACGATGAATGTATAGATTTTACAATGATGTGTTTTTTTTTTATATATATTTTTTTTTGTGTCTGTGTACACGATAAGTAGTCGAAATAATGCTTCGAATTTCAACTTCAATATCTTGTTCGATTGGAAAGTGAATATCGTTGGTGCATTGGGGAGATAAAAATTTAAAATTCCCAGTAATTTTCAGAAGTGCCAAGAAAAACAAAAGAAAAATTAAGGAAAAACGGGAAGTTTTACGCAAAATCGATTTTTCACAAAATTGAATTTGGTTTTTGGTGTAGCATTAAAAAAAATTACCGTAGACACATGCAATTTTTACTGATTGTTTATATTTGAATTTTCTATACACGATAACATTTTCAAAATATTTTGATTTATTTTGAACAGTTGACATTTTCATTTAAAATTTTTTTTAGTTTTTTTTCTAAAAATATCAATAAAATTGTATTTGTTAGTTAAAAAAGCTTGAAAATTTAATAGAAGGCTCCTAGTATATTTTTTCAAAGGCAGATGAAAAATATTAAAAATCCTTAGTCACAGTTTTTTTTTTATAAGCATTTACAGTTCAAAAATGAACAAAATATGGAAAAATCATGAAAATTAGAAAATTATTTTGAGTTAAGAATTCATAAAACTTTTTCTTTTTAAATCTAAGATTTTAAAATGTAATACAAGATTACTCATAAGTTTGTCTACCTTTATCAATAAAAAAATCTCTACCGGAACGTCAAATTAAATTTTTATCAGGGTTTGAAATTCAAATTTTTACAACATTTGATATTCACTCGATTTCTCATGTAGCGATTTCTTTATTTTGTTGTAATTCAAAGACGAATAACTTTAGATACATGAAAATTTCACTGAATATTTATATTAGCATTTCTTATACACCATACAATTTTGAAAATATTTTGACTCTTTTTGAGCTGTTTACGGACAATTACAGTTTTCAATTTTTTTAGTTTTTTTTTTCTATAAATATCAATAAAGTTTTATCTGTTGGGCCAAAAAGTGTAAAAATTTAATACAAGGCTCCTGATATATTGTTACAATATCAGTTGAAAAATATGTAAAATACCCGTGGACAATTTTTTTTTATAAGCATTTAAAGATCGAATTTTGACAAAATTTATCAAATTTGAAATTGAATAATTATTTTTTAGTTAAAAATTTATAAAATGTTTAACTTTTAATCAAAGAATTGAAAATTGAAAACAATATTTCATGTAAGTAGTTAATTCTGTTACCAGATACTCTAAAAAATACACAAGCACAGTTTATTTTTATAGTCATTTTAAGTTCAAATTTGGAAGAAATTTACATATTAAAATCGATATTAACGATTTTGGTTTTTTTTTGTGATTGTATTATATTATTCGTGGGTACTTGACACTTCTAAAGTGTACTATTATATATCTATGATAGTATCACGGTTTGTTGTTGATGTATAACCCGTTATAAGTACCTAATGGATATTGTGATATGATTAATTTGGAATTTATTATAGGTCAATTTTTTTTATTACCATAGATAAATATATAATATGCCATATACCTAGACTGACATACCTTCTCCGCTCAGAATCGTTTTTCTTATACAATGATATTATATCATTGAAATCAAATTTAATACCATCCATTATACAGTGACCCACTTGTAACTTACTGTACAGCAGAGCACCTTTTTTTTATTAGTCAGTACAAATAAGATTATTTTGGTAGGTACCAACAAAAGAAAACCAACACGTTTTACTTATATTCTAGGCCCTAGAATCTAGAGTGGCGACACCATTCACCAATAAATGCACAAATTTAGTTTTGAATATTTGTTTTTATAAAATATTATAGTTTTACACATTTAATCATCGACCGTGTGGACCTACGAATTGAATTTGAAACGGATTTAATCCCAAAATCGCATTTTTGGAGTTAGGACAATATTGCGAATTAGGCTGATGATATGTATATTAATTCTAATAAATATTATTGTATACAAAACATTGGGGTGTACAATTAGACGCCATCGAGTCCAACATTAGAACTCGGATCACCTATATACTATAATATAGTATTAAGGTACGCACACATTGCTGCGGTAGACGGTACGGTAACGATACGGTAACGGTAGAGATAAAATTGAGCTCATAGTTTTATATGAGGCAAACCACATTGGTACGATATTATCGGATCGGTGAACGGTAGGCGATCTTTGTGCGGTAAAGTTTAAAACTAAACGAATGTAATTAAATGTAGATGCGCACATTGCTGCGATAAATCGCCGGTACTGTAAAAAATATCGTATCGTGCTCCGATATATTTTTAACGTTGCATGCACGATAATTACCGTCTACCGGGCCGATAAGTATTAATAGCAATAATGTTTATCTATTTTGTAATAATTATGACATACATAATATGAAGCTGTTTAGCTGTTTATTTGTACAACTATATTACCATTATGGCATTAAGTGCTATATGTTATACGTACTACCTTAAGGTACCTAATATAATTATATTAATTAAGTATTAAAAGTACAGTAGGTATATCATAATAATTAATATTAATAATAAGTTTTTTATCAAATATACTCCTATACTCCCATTCTGCAAATGTGGGCAAAAATTACCTTTAGTTAGTTAAGTTAAGTCAAGTCAACATTAAGAAAGCTATAATTTAAGATTTAATAAACATTATACTTCACTCTTTACCGTACCGACGATTTATCGCAGCAATGTGCGCATCTACATTTAATTACATTCGTTTAGTTTTAAACTTTACCGCACAAAGAATTATCGGCACGCCTACCGTTCACCGATCCGATAAAATCGTACCAATGTGGTTTGCCTCATATAAAACTATGAGCTCAATTTTATCGCTACCGTTACCGTATCGTTACCGTACCGTCTACCGCAGCAATGTGTGCGTACCTTAATACAGTGGCGGCGGGATATAGGATTATTTGAAGCAATTGCTTCAAGTCTGAAATGGGTGGGTGGGTGTATAAATATATATTATATACTCGTAAGACCTCAACACAAATATCATGGAAAATAATATTATAATTAATAATTATTATTGGCCTTTATTGCTAATTTGATTTAATGAAGGGTGAGGTGGTAAAATTTTTTAAAATATACAATATGCTTCAAAGCCTCCACGATTTCGCGCCGCCACTGCTTTAAAGGCCAAATTGTAAATAAAATAAAGATCTCAATTAATAATAATCAATATTATGTGAATAATATCCCTAATATCACCGATATGGATAACAAGTACCCACTTCAAAATCATTGCTATTGGTCGGTGTATTTCTTTGGCTGTAATTAGACGTAAATATCGAACTCTGCGCGGTGTAATAATACAAAATCGCAGGTCGCCGCCATAAATGTACGACAAAAATTATCGCACAGCAAAATATATAGTATAGTCTCTTCGCTACCCGTCGTTGAGTTCCACAAATCGTGCTTATGCCCATAGATACAATAGCCTACAGGTCGCCGCCGGAAAAGTGCTACGAAAATTACCGCACCAAAATAATATTATAGCGTTGCCGTGTGCCGTTGCGTTCGACTCGAGTTCTTCAAACGGCACATGAGCCAAACGATCGAATTGTAATTGATACGATGGACTTCTCTTGAACAGACTTCGGAACAAAACGTATATGTTATATAAATCCATAATTATGTGTGTGTACTTAAAATACAATTAAAAAGTACCACTTGTATATACTTGGTATAAAACGAAGTCCAAAAACCATTTGAAACAATCATCGACCATGATGGTTTCACCAGAGCCGTCTGAGACTCGTTCAAAAACCTTGAGGACTTCATACTGGTTACGAAAAAAATACAATGACAAAATTAGTAACTACGCTTTTCGCATTACTCATATTATTATATAATTTTTAAAATTGTTTAAGTTTAGATAAGACACGTAGTATTGCAGAGTTTAAAATATATAATAATATATTTTTTTTTTTTTACTTAACTACCTATCTAAATATGGAAATCGATTCATATGAAATACATAATAAACAGATAAATAACTAGAAGAGCATATTTCGCTCGTTAAGTATTTATGAACTTCTGTAAATAAAAATAATGAACGAAACACGCAGTCTGCAGCTACAGGTTGTCTATATATTTAATGACTTATAATGGTTAGTTTAGGAACATTGTCATTAGTCATTACCCATTATACGGTGATCTATTAATTAATTCAATTCATACGTTATTTCGAAATATTTTCTTCCTTGAAATTTGTTTAGGTACTTTAATATATTTTATAGTAATCACTCAACTATCATAGGTAAAACAAATAATAATTTGCTATACATTATTAGTCGGCCAACAGATTATACAGTTTCTGCAGTTTCATATTAACATTTTTAAATTTGTTTTTAATAAAACATAATGCGTGAGGTTGATGATTGGAATTACCGAGTTTTTTGTTTTGCAATCAGTGAGTATCGTTTGACTTTACTACTTTAGCAATTACAGTACAATGATAACGTGAACATTTTCTAAACTGCTATAATAAACCCGCATAGTCGTATTGAATTTACTGTGTTTTATATCAAAGGTCATATTAAAACTATTTAATGATGTCAAATACATAAAATATATCCTTAATTAAATAATAATATAGAATTTTAATGATAATGAAAACATCCGTAGGAAGTAGTCTGTAATAAATATACCACCTACTTGTTTACTGTATGCAATGTTCGTAATGTATTTGCATATTTTAGATTCTGAGTGGAACGATGAATGTATTGATTTTACAATGATGTGTGTTTTAGATTCTGAGTGAAACCATGAATGTATTGATTTTACAATGATGTGTGTTTTTTTTTTTTTTTTTTTTTATTTATTTTTTTTGTGTCTGTGTACACGATAAGTAGTCGAAATAATGCTTCGATTTTCGACTTCAGTATCTTGTTCGATTGGAAAGTGAATATCGTTGGTGCATTGGGGAGGTGAAAAGTAAAAATTTCCCAGTAGTTTTCAAAAGCGCCGGGAAAAACAAAACAAAAATTACGGAAAAACGGGAATTTTTACGCAAAATCGGTTTTCCAAAAAATCGATTTTGGTTTTTGGTGTAACTCTAAAAGAAATGAACGTATATACATGAAATTTTCACTGGTTGTTTATATTTGCATTTTCTATACACGATAACATTTTCAAAATATTTTGATTTATTTTGAACTGTTTAGGGACATTTTAATTTTTAATTTTTTTTTAGTTTTTTTTCTAGAAATATCAATAAAATTTTATTTGTTGGTTAAAAAAACTTGAAAATTTAATAGAAGGCTCCTAGTATATTGTTTCAAAGGCAGATGAAAAATATTAAAAATCGTTAGTCACAGTTTTTTTTTATAAGCATTTAAAGTTAAAAAATTGACAAAATATGGAAAAATCACGAAAATTAGCAAATTATTTTGAGTTAAGAATTCGTAAAAATTTTCTTTTTAAATCTAAGATTTGAAAATCTAATACAAGATTACTCATAAGATTTCCTACATTTATCAAAAAAAAAAAATTCTATAAGAAGGTCAAATTAAATTTTTATGAGCGTTTGAACTTCAAATTTTTACAACATTGGATATTCACTCGATTTCTCATGTGGCGATTTCCTTATTTTGTTGTAATTCAAAAACGAATTACTGTAGATACATGAAAATTTCACTGAATGTTCAGATTAGCATTTCCTATACACTGTACAATTTTGAAAATATTTCGACTCTTTTTGAGCTGTTTACGGACATTTTCAGTTTTCAATTTTTTTAGTTTTTTTTTTTCTATAAATATCAATAAAGTTTTATGTGGGCCAAAAAGTGTAAAAATTTAATACAAGGTTCCTGATATAGTGTTACAGTAGCAATTGAAAAATATTAAAAATACATAGGCACAATTTTTTTTTATAAGCATTTAAACATCGAATTTTGACAAAATTTATCAAAATCTCGAAAATTATCAATCATTGTAATTAATAAATTATAAAATGTTCAGTTTTTATAGCTAAAGATTGCAAATTTAAAACAAAGGTTCTCATAAATAGTTCATACTGTAACCAAAAAATCTAAAAAATATATGAACACAGTTATTTTTTACAGACATTTTAAATTCAAATTTGGACGAAATTACATATTAAAATCAATATTAACGATCTTTGTTTTTGTTGTAATTTAAAAATATCATTCGGGGATATATGAAACTGAAAAATCAAAATATTATGGCCTATCCATACAATCTACCATATAGTATAAGGAATAAGAATTATGCTCATGATAAGACTGTGCATATTTTAAGGAATTTATTCATAAATTCCATATAATTTAATACCATAGAAAAGTATATAATATGTCTTATACCAAGACTGACATACCGTCTCCGCTCAGAATCGTTTTTCTTATACAATGATATTATATCATTGCATTCAAATTTAATACCATCCATTATACAGTGACCCACTTGTAACCTACAGTACAGCAGAGTGACATTCACTTATCCACCTTTTTTTCGTTTGTTTTCGCTGCTTTTGTATCAAATAATAATTGTTTTTTTTTCCAGTACGAATTTATTCCTACGAAATGCACACATTTATAAGTTCGTGTCTTTGTCGTAGAACTTTAAAGAATTTTTAAAATATACAAACGCGTTTTCGAGTTACACGTCATATTATCCGTATAATGTTTTGGAATTAAAAATCATGTTGACATAGCTATGTCTTTGATTTGGAGGAACGAATGTGTAGATAAAGTGAGAATATTATTATAGTTTTAGTTGTTTTAAACGAGCTGCAAAGGCTTATATAATGCGTTTCAACACTAGTTTTTAAAAAGCTGCATCGTTCCTGCCAAGTGCGCTCCCTAATTATTGATGTACAGCTTGAAAAGGGCGTAGGTACCTAATTTACTTAAACGTCTTAAACTTTCAGTAACTTAATAAAATAAATATTATGTAAAATATAATGTACACTGTTATAATAATAGAGAATACGGTATAGATGATGGTTTTCATCTATAATGATCTTGGTTTGTTGGCCAAGCCGAAGACGTGTCGATTTTGTTGTTTTTGTCAACAAGTTGCACGTTTAGTTATGGGACAAATCACGACGATTCGTCGTTTAGGTCAGCATTATAATAGCAGATATCGATAGAATTAAACAGGAACAATTATCCACATCGCAACCTCTGTCCGTTTCTTTACACGTTATTATATTGACTATTTTACAAACGTACATTTTTAAACGAAAAATACTTCACGATTCACATCTGTGCAATAGTCAAGTGAGTTTTGATTTTTATAAAATGTCACTATAATATAATATTATATAATATGTTTGCAGGTGTATATTCAATATTGTCTATTATATAATGTTTAATTTCAACAAGTCGATCGTGTGATTCAATATGAGACAAATATTTTTTAGATTATGTATATATAGTGAAACCTCTAAATACTACACTCTCGGTTACTGACATTTTGTCCGCTATTTACAGAGTGATTTCGCTGTATTAAAATATATAGATAAATTACGACTAACCGACCACACTTGTGCAATAGTAGCTATCGTCTTGATAAAATAATAATATTATATAATTCCATAGCCGTACCGAGTCCGAATAAAATTTCGCGTAATTACGGGAAATCGCCAAACCAGACTAAAAACAAAAAATTGCTAGTCAAACGGTACGACAGTCATACGCAATTAAATATTATTTTGAATTCTTCTCACACACCACGCACGCACATCAAGAGAAAAAGAAATCATTTTTGTTAATATGTTATTTTATTGCGGGAAACACAATATCGTATTATTGTATAATCGACCCTATTAAACATTACACAGGGGAATCGTAACATTATTATTATAACAATATGTGTGATGGTATAGTTTTGAAATTCAGGAGAATATAATTTCACTCTAAAGAAAGACCTGTTCGCCGACTAAGCTATAACATGTGCAGGTGATTAATATTAATTATTGTAATGTTAAGTTTAATGATTAGTCAAAGTGATAGGAATAAAAAAAATCATATGCCTAACAATTAACAGTAAAAAATATTGGTCTCATTTGAAAAAAATAAATGTGTATAGCCACGCGGCTATTAAATGCGGTATAGAAATCTATACAATTTATACAATTTTTCTATACAATTTAAAATAACATGATGATCTATTCAAATATTTTTAAAATTATAACTTGAATACATTTATTATTAAAGGAAAAAACGAGGGTGAGCATGCTGGTAAATCTCTCTGTATATTCTCGTATTTAATTATAACTGGCTCAATTTGAATTGAAATGTATTCCAGACATACGACCTATAGTAAGCGTATAAAATCTCGTATCCAAGGAAATATATATAAATAGTTTATTTGTCTTTAAATCCCGAGTTATTTTCTGTGTAACGCAAATCAGTTATAATCTAACATAACTTTCGTACCTACTGTTCAGAATTTCAGATGTCTTCGACAAATCTCATGAGTTCGAATAAAGAACGTGCGGCGGCGGGTCCATTGGTCAGGCAGTATTCTGCTTCTATGCCGAGTATTCTGCTTCTATGCTTTTGACACAAATTGACATAAATTAGGACGATTTTTCAATGTTAAAACTCGGTGTCCTGTTATTATACGTTAGTGGCTACTCCGCTATTTTTTTTTACTTAGCTTCAAGCCACTTCCGCCGAGCTGGATATAATATGTATAAAATGTATGAAATAATTTCGAAGTAAAATGTATAATATGTATAAATTGTATAAACTGTATACAAGGCCGTAGCCAGAAAAATATTTCGTGGGGGGGGGGGGGGGTTAGAGTATAAATGTTATATAGAGTAATAAAATATGAAATTATAAAAAATATTATTTAAATTAAGAACATGACATTTTTTTAAAAATTTCGGTAGGTAACTATGAACATTATCTTATATTTCTAAATTAATAATTATAATTCATTACACTTTAGTATACAAGTTAACTATATACAATACATATATCAAAAAAATAAAAGAATGTGTAAAACGTACTACACATTGAAATTAACGTAGTTTTATTAGTTACTGGTATATACTTAAGAATATTTTGTTTTAATATTTGTGTAAGCTGAGCTGATGATTTAAAAAAGTTACAAATAGTATGAATTGTTCCTATAGAATTTCGAAATTGTTGAATTTTACAAGAATGACTTAGTGCCAGGTTTAAAGAGTGAGCGCTACAGTGGACGTACATGTAGATGATCCTTTTGAAAAACCAAGTAAAATACTGCATCGTGAGCTATTAAAGGGAGATATTAGTACATGGACGACAAATGACACTACACGAGTTCGAAAAAAATTACATTATGCCCGATCAAGTATTTATCCTAAACTGCCAGAAACTTTGATTGATTTACACACAGCTTTAGATAATTTAAACATCAAAACTAATAGAGACGAAGATTTTTTATTATTATTAATAATCATGAAAAAAATATTGTAGCTTTTACATCACACACAAATTTAAAATATTTAAGTGAGTGCGAAATTTTATTTGTTGATGGTACATTTAAAATCAAACAAAATCCCGATCCTCCAATTGAAAAGTAAGTTATTTATTCGGATATTATACCCTCTAAGAGATGGCATGCAATTCGGACAGACCCCTCCAAGAGACGGCATGCAATTCGGACGACCCGATTTATATTTATTTTTTTGGCATGCAATTCGGATGCACCGCGGGACGTACAGAGCTTTAGGATAATGCTCTCTAATTTTAGCTTGTACATAATTTAAATGGCCACTCAAAGCCGCCGCCCCATCATAACCTTGACCACATACCTAATAGTTCTAAATTTATTTTCATACTGTTTAATGAATTTAAAATACTTGATGCTATCCCATTTCCGGTAACATCAATTACTGGGACAAATGTTAAGAAGTCTTCTCTTATTTTAAGTTCATTACAATTATCTGCAGACATATCTATATATCGGATACATAAGGACATTTGTTCAATTTTACTTATGTCGGTTGTTTCATCTGCCATAATTGAAAAACACTGATTTATTTATTCTATTGACTATTTTTTCAAGAATTAAATTTCCACAAATCGAAATAAATTCATTTTGTATATCCGGGCTAGTATAAAGTGCATTACATGGAGCACTTTCAATATGATTTTTTAATTCCGAATCTAAAGATTTAACACGCATTCTTAAAATTGCACGAAAATTACCGTCGTTTATTATAGGTTCGCTATCGCTTGCCGTTAATCGTCCAAAATCCGAAGTACCTCGAAATGGAATTTCTTGCCTACCCATCATTATTATAGTATTAATAACTATTGGACGAAGTTTTTTTTTATTTTCTTTAATCTGTTTTTTTAAACCTACATCAATTTGTTGAACAATATTTGGTTGTAAACCCCTCTGTACAGATAAAAAGTGTTAGCAGATTCTACAGATTTTTTATGGTACAAATTATTTGAATGTGATTGAAAAGTTACCAACGCATTTTTCCAGTTTGAAAAACTGTTTAAAACCAGAGCCCCTAATTTAACGGGATTTCCTTTTCCTGCACATTCTCTGGCAAAAACTACACAGTATTTGCACAAAACGCCATTTAACAGATCTGAGTAGGTTATCCACGAATACGATCCATCCAATGACGTTGAAATCGCAAATTTCGTTTTCCCGCACTCACAGGAAACTTATAATCGTTTGGAGGACACCAAGGGTTGCTTAATAATTGTTCTTATCAACTCACTAACACTACCATTTACAAATTTTCCAATATCAAGCATACTAACAGATTTGACCGCGTCTAACTTATTGCACTAACCTTCAAGGCTTCAACTTCCTAGCGATTGTTAGAACTTTTAATTTCTAAGCTGTCAATTTTACGTTTTTTTGATTTTGGCTCGGTAGAAATCCAAGATGATAAATTGGATTGTGAAGATTTATTCATTTTTAAAAATAATTAACTTCCACGATTTTTAAATGAAAAATTCACGAACATGTATAACATGTATAAAATAATTGTAGTTACAAAAATTTCGAAGCAAAATGAAAATAATAATTTGTATCACTATTACGCATTATTAAATTATTTATGTTAGAGGTATATTATTATGACGTGTTAGTTACACTTTTGATAAATATTCCTGTGTATGTAAAAATATTTGAAATAATTATAGGTACCTACTGTAAATTGTATTAATTTAGCACAAATATATATTTTCGTTGAATAATTCAATTGGTTTCTTTTTTATGTATAATTAGTATAAACGCTAAAATGCTATGTAAAAAATAATTTATAGCGTGGGAAAATTTTGACTGAGAAACAAAAATTATTGTCCACATTATACATTTTTATTTACAAAATAATTTTCAAATTTTCATGATTTAGATGAATTTCAACTAATGAGGAACTTTGTATTACAATGTTGTGCTTATTTATCACGTGAAAAGTTTTCATCGAAATGTATAGAAAACTAGAAAATTGAAAATTGAAAGTATCTATAAATATCTCAAAAAGAGTCTAACATAAGTTACTATTATTATTTATTATTATTATTATTATTTTAAATATTTTTAGTTTTTAATATAAATAAAAAAAAACTGATCATCTTCAGTTTTTCTAACATTAATAAATTCTAAAATAAATTAAATAAATCACATACCCAAGTATTAAAAATTAAACATTATAGTGCGGCGAGCGAAACTAGAAGCTTGACGGTTACTCGCCTTAGTGGCCGTTTTCGTGTAAACCAGGGGTTCTAAATATTTTGGTTGTTTGTGCAGCTGCGCGATCTTTTTTTCCAAATGAATATAGAGTCGGGGCCAAATGAATGTGCGGTTGGTGGCTCCGCCTACTTTTGCCGGCGACTAATTAGAACACATAGTTTTAGGTAACGTTCACACATGAATAGCACGGTTACTTTATTTTCAAATATACCGCCAGCAGCTGTTACTCACTATTCAGTGTGATATCGCCTAGTGGGCGGAGCCACCAACCGCACATTCGTTTGGCCCCGACTATAGTGAATATTATGTTAGGTTGTAATCCGGCTCACGAAAAGTGGTTCTCCTTCTATTGTAAATAATCAGTAAAATGCGTTACTACGTAGTGCTGTGATTATAGTTTACGATACGTATTATAGTTGAAATACAATTCGGGGGGAAAATATACGATAGCCTATAATATACGATAGCCTATAATATACGATAGCCTATAACGCATATATAATAGTCAACTATTGTGTGACCGTTGCATGCCGAATACCTGTAGATTTTAATACAAACCTCTAACCATTAAACCAACTGCTGTACAGTGGCGTTTTCTCTGGGTGTGCAAGTTGTGTGTTAACGCCCTAAACATTGATGTCATACATGTGTGTAATGCGGCGTTCCCACGAGGCGTTAATCACGACAGTCAACCACGCTTTCGGCCCCACGACTGGGTCGTGGTAGAATCAAACATGTTTGATTTTCAGTCGTGAGATACGAACGAAGGTGTCGTGGCGTGGATCACTCCCTAAATTCACGCCTCGTGGGAACGCCGCATAATATTGTAATTTGTAATTCATATTAGTATATTATTACATGGTTATATAATTGTATTTACAAAATCTTAAAATAATTGTTATGTAAAAATAATAATATCAAATTATAAACTATTGTCTATTTTAAGCTCTAAACTCGACCATGCGCCCGCGCCGTCTGCAGCTACGACGCCGATTACGGAATAATATTGTATTATGTTGTATTGTTGTGTTTGTGTAAGGTGTAGCCGTGTAGGACGTTAATGATTCGAACAACGACTTGTGGTATCTAATATCTCATGTTCGTAATTTGTCGTGATATTTTCGGATAAATTCGGTGCCATGTTAATACTAGACCAAGTCGTTGAAAATGAAATTAACGAGTAACGACTAGCCACTACTCACTAGTCACTAGTCTAGCGCTAGCCTATACACTGTGTTTGGACCGTTAGTGGGGATCGTCGCGGCTGCACGTTATCCTGTTTACGTCGTAGCCCATAGGTACTATACTGCAAGACTGCAACGCCGATCGTCGAAAACATAATATATAATAAATAATTTTAATAATAATATGTTGATTATTAATAGTTGATACGAATTTATTTCCCATAAGGGGGGTTTTCCTAATTGTTTTCCTCACACATTAACGCCTAACGCCGAAAGTCAGGAAACGCCACTGCTGCTGTATGACCTTTATGTTAGTCACTGGACCTCTTTGCTTCGTGTAACATGTATTTTGTGTCTTGTGTGTACTAGTTGTTATAATTTGAACTGAGTTTGTTACGAATTTCTTACTGTTTATTTGTACATTTTTGTTTTTTTGGGGTTTTTCACCATTTTTGTGCGTATATTGTTCAATTGAAATGTCGATCCGGCCAGATATACATTCTCAAACAAAAAAAACTATATACAACGTGTACAATTATTTTAAAATGTTGGCAAATTTTTTCCGACTATGTCAAGAGCATACGGCAGATGCTTGTGGGGTAAGTCGGTCTACTGTACAGAGAATTTGTAAGGAAAGCAAAACTATATCTCTTGGTGTTGAAGAAGAGTTAGGTGTCGGAAGTTCTACAGATATAAAATTTCGGTCACCTAGAAAACGTTACAGTCGTAACAAACCTGTCACTGATCTTGACGATTTCGACAGTGAAGTGGTCAGAAGGGTGGTTCACAGCTTTTATGACAAGGGAGAATTTCCAACAAGTGCAAACATTTTAGCAGCATTGCGAGAAAAAACTGATTACCGGGGGTCAAAATCATCAGTAAAAATTATTTTGAAAAAACTGAATTTTAAATATAAAAGGTGTAATGACGGTCGAAAATTTCTAATGGAACGGTCGGACATAGTAGCAGCGCGCGTAAAATTTTTACGTAGAATGATCGAGCTTCGTATAAATGGTGATACTCGACCAATAGTCTATTTAGACGAGACCTGGGTTAACCAAAATCATACTCGAGGATATATTTGGCAAAACCACGAAAATATAGAGGGCCTAAAAGTGCCTACAGGGAAAGGCAGTCGCCTTAAAATTTGTCAAGCTGGGTCTCCTTCCTTTGGTTTTGTCAAAGATGCAAAATTAATTTTTCGTTGTAACTCTGGCAATACCAAAGATTATCATTCACAGATGAATGCTACAATCTTTGAAAATTGGTATTTGTAAATTTTAATGAACTTGGAAGAGCCCAGCGTTATTATTATGGACAACGCGTCATATCATTCTGCATTACTCGAGGACTACCCGAAGTCAAATAGTAGGAAGGCGGATGTTCAACAATGGTTGCTCAAAAAAAATATAGACTTTTCTCCTGTAGAAACTCTAGATGAATTACGGGCGAAAGTCAAACTTGCGATGCCGCGTGGAAAAATTTATAAGCTGGATCAATTGACACAACAAATGGGACATGAAGTGGTAAGACTTCCGCCTTACCACTGTCAGTATAATCCCGTAGAATTAATTTGGGCACAATTTAAAGGGAGAGTTGCTGAAAAAAACTCAACATTTAAAATTGCTGATGTTGAGGCACTTGTCCATAAAGAAATTGATGCTATAACTGCTGATGATTGGGCCAAATGTAGAGAACATTGCGTGAAAATTCAAGAAGAAGATTTCTTTAAAGCAGGACTGAGGGACGAAATATTAGAGCCGATTATTTTAACAATTTATCCAGATGATAGCAGTTCGAGCGACGATGATGACGACGACGACGATGAGTAGTTTTATAATTATTATTAAAATTCGAAAACAATTGTAAATATTTTAAATGTTATTATTATTATATTATTATTTTGATAACGTGATAACTGATAATAAATTAATAAAAAATGTGTATTACAAAAATATCAAATGTTATGTCTTTATAGTAAAGGCCCGTTTCATAGCCACACGTAAGAATATACGATAAGCGCGAGTACCGAACGAGTAGCTGTGAAATAGGTATATACAACAAGTGTAAATGTGTTTGAAATTATTTTACTCGGGAAAGTATTCTTCGTAGCCCTAATGAAAAACGGCCACTAGGGCGCGTGACCGTCAAGCTTCTAGTTTCGCTGGCCGCACTATAGTTGTCAGATTGTATAATATAAAAATCATTATAGCTTTACATTTACTATAGTAAGCTATTGTTAATATAACATTGATCAGAGTAGATTATATGTTATAAAATAAAACAGTTTTTGTCTTTTGCTCGCCGTTTTTGCAATTGACGATGTCACTGTTCGAAACTCAGCGTCATTGCGTGTATACCCGGCTTGACCAGCCGTACCGGGTGCGCGCGCCGGTGGCGTATAAACGCCGATACGAGCCGCCGCCGTTGAGTGCAAGTTGCGCGCTCACGCAACCGGTCTATTACTTTTAGTGTGCTTCGTAGAGCGGGCGGTTGAGCTCACGTCTTTTGTGCGTTTCCGCCGCACTGCCTAAGTATTAAGTGAATTGTGGTGCCTCCGCTGGAAATCTTTGTGCAACCAACGACTACACGGGTGTCCGTCTGTGGGCCTCAACTCGGGCCGTCGTGTACCGTGCCGACCGAAAGTGCCGTTCGTTTTTGCACGCCTTAGCGACCACTATCGTCGCCGCTGCCGCCGAACACGTCTCCGTACACAGCCGTTGCTGCCGCCGCCGCCGCGACTCAAATAGATCGGCTGTAGGCCAAGGTCGTCTCCGTCGTCGCCGCGCGTTGATAATTCAGCAACACACTGCCGCAGCCGTAACAGCTGCCGCCACTCCACTCCGCGCATCCATCGTCGTCGTCACTGGTATCGTTGTCGATTATATCATTATATTTTGTTATTGTTATTATGATTGCGCTCTAGTGTGAGCTAATCACTTATAATTATTGTATGCTGAAACGGGGAGACGTCCCCGCCAGCTTTTATACTGTCGTACTCTTAAAGGGTATTTGTTTTTATTGATATTACATTATACTGCTACAGGCACATGTTTAATTACTACACAGCATTCAGTGTTCTTCTTATATATACATAAACGGGATTTAACGGTGTTACCTTGTTCCCTATACTCTCGTCCCCAGAATCGTTAGGTCGACCGCCGGTTCCGTAGGAGCCCGACGGTGCCAACACATTGGTAGCAGGGCGTGGTTACTCCACAATTCAAAGTTTGTTAGCGTTTCTGGGTGTATGCAATTACGGGTATACTCGATTTACTGGTCGGGTGTGACATTGTTTTGTTCCTAAGCCGCAGTGCTGCTTAAGCTGTAACGTAATATAATAGGTACGCGTGTTGTGCGCGTCAAGTCCATTCTAATGGAGGTATTGTGATTAACACTATTGTCTATTAGCCGGTGTAGCGACCTATCTGTCGATTATTATTATTCTAGGTTGTGTACTTGTGTTTTTCGTATATTGCTGTCAGTAGGCATAGCACGAAAACGTTAGGTAGGTAGTAATACGACCCGTTGTCTACATACATTACAGGTTGTTAGTATTGTTGTAGTGCGCGGATTAGTCTCGTCCTCCTAGGAACTATATTGACCTATCCCGTTCGTCACGCGGGTGTTGTTGTGTCAGGTGCTGATTTAGGTTGTTGTACATCTGCACTTATTGTTATATTGGATCTTTTCCTGTCGTCCTCGGTAATTTGAGCGAGAATGACCGGGTCAGAGAAAGAGGCCATGGAGCGCGAGCGTCGAGTGTTACATAGGGCGAAGACCATCGCGTTGCTAAATCGCGATAGCACGTTGAATCGTATGAAGGCCATAGCTGACATGGCGTCCCGAGTGAGGGATGCGCCCGAGTTGAAGCCCAAATTATTAACTGCAGCCGGTGACCTAGACTCCCTATGGGATACATTTCTTCGACATAATGATGCGGTTTTGAATGCGTTACTAGATTTGGACTTAGCCTCAGAATATTCTGTTACTCTGGAAGCGGAGGTTCGTACTCTGTACTTTGACGCACGTGCTATAGTGGAAGAATTTGCTCCCCTACCCACAAGCAGGGCCTTATCACAGGGTTCCAGTCGCTCATCGGGCTCACGCCATTCTAATCATTCCGGTCGCCCTTCAAGGCGCTCTCGGCTCCCAGAAATCCCATTGCCGTCCTTCAGTGGCGAGTTGAGTGGCTGGCCGGCGTTCCGCGACCGCTTTACGGACCTAGTCGTGCTGGATGACGAGTTAACGGACAGCGACCGCTTCTATTATTTACTCGGTTGCCTCCGTGGTGACGCGTTAAGTGCCATTAGTTCCATCTCGGTGTCCAATGGAACATACGACCTCGCTTGGGCCACGCTAGTCGAGCAGTTTGATAAACCTAGGCAGTTGGCCTCTTTGATCATCGACAAGTTAATGTCAGCTCCGATACAGTCCCAGGAGTCTCTGAGCGGATTGAAAGATTTCCTTGGGCTATTCTCCGACCAGGTGGCGATGTTACACACGCTGCACGTTCCAAACCTTGGTGAATTTATATTGTTTTCTCTGGCTTCGCGCTGCTTGCCATACTCCACTAGGAAGGGTTTCGAAGCAGCGAATAAACATGATTTTCCATCTATTTTGGATATGGTTAGCTACATCAAAGACCGTGTGAGCCTGTTAGAGGCCGTGAGCTTTACGCAAAGCTCGAGTAACCCTCCAACAACTCAGGGCCGGACGAAGTCCGCGCCATCAAACCATGTTGGCCGGAAGCCAAAGGTCGTGATGCTCGCCTCAAAATCGATGGGTACTGCCCCGTCAAAATGTTTGTTCTGCTCGGGGGAACACGTCACCACGTCGTGCAACGCGTTTACCAAAATGTCAGTGAATGACCGCGTTTCGGCTGCACGTGATAAACGACTGTGCTTCCGGTGTCTCGTCTCCACCCATTGGTCGACAAAATGCAGAGTAACCAAGCCATGTGCCCGTTGCCACGGTCGCCACCATACCCTACTTCATAAGGACAACGATACGGAGGCACAACCTATCGCCTCGACAAGTGCCTGCTACGTCAGCTCGTCGAAACATCCTACCGCATTGTTGGGGACCGCTGTGGTTCACGTGCGTGATCGGTATGGATGCATGCAACCGGTGCGTGCCTTAATCGATTCCGGATCGCAGATAAGCATCATGTCAGTTCCGTGTGTCGAACGGTTGGGGTTGAAGTGTAATAAGTGGACTGTTCCGTTGACGGGCGTGTCCGGTGCAGCAGTTCTGCAGGTAAAAGGTCGAGTTGAATGCCTGCTTACGCCCAGGTATAATGACGAGCATTCCATCAAGTTAACTGCGTGGGTTCTACCCAAAATAACCAGTGACCTGCCATCACAACAGTTGCCGCCGCAGTTGGTGAACAAGTTTTCCCACTTGGCGTTGGCTGACCCGCAGTTTGATTGCACTGCTCCAGTTGAGTTATTGTTAGGAGCTGACGTATATTCCCGAGTTATGGATGGGAAACGCGTTTTATTGGATCCCTCGTTACCTGCGGCCTACGGATCGATCTTCGGGTGGATCGTCATCGGTCCTGTTCCCGAGGTGGAACCTGATACCTGTCGGTCCCACGTCGCTGTCACCCTATCGGTGTCCCTTGAGGACATGGTCCATCGTTTCTGGCAAGTGGAAGAACCCGATACAGCTCCGGCCACGTTCCATGACGAGGGCCAATGTGAAGCTGTCTACAGCGCCGAGCGGTATCGTGACATCACGGGACGATATGTAGTTCCTATGCCGTTCAAGCCTCTTCATCGCGACGAATTATTCCCTGGGTCCCGTCAAATTGCTATACGCCGTTTCCAGAACCTGGAACGGAAACTCCAGGCCGACGAAGGGCTGTATGCCGCGTATAAAGAGTTCATGTTAGATTACGAATCGTTGGGACACATGACCGTCGCTGATGAAGTCGGGACGTACTACATACCCCACCACCCGGTTTTCAATGCGGCACGCAAAATACGAGTGGTATTTGACGCCTCCGCTAAGGCCAGTTCGCACCTATCGTTAAACCAGTGTTTGCACACCGGGCCGAAGTTGCAGTTAGATATTCTGGACATCCTGACCCGTTTCCGTCTTCATAAGTTTGTGTTCACCGCCGACGTTTGCAAAATGTACCGGCAAATCCTCATGCGCCCGGAATACCGGCGCTTTCAACATATATTTTGGCGATCGTCACCAGTGGATGAGTTAAAGGAATATCAGCTGAACACTGTCACTTACGGCGTCAATTGCGCTCCCTTCTTGGCCCTACGTGTGTTAAAAGATATCGCCGAGAACGAATGCAATGATTACCCAGAAGTCCGGGATGGATTGAAATATCAGACCTACGTGGACGACATTTGTATGGGGGCAGACACCGAGGAACAACTATCGAGTGTGCAATCAGATTTAATAGCCGTCCTGGGCCGCTCCGCGCTTGAGCTAAAAAAGTGGTCGAGCAATTCGCCTCGCGTATTGTCGGGGGTCGCTGCAACTGACCGAGTTTCCGAGGTGATCAACTTCGATGACAAAGGAGGAGGTATGGTCAAGGTCTTAGGCCTCCGCTGGGATCCAGTCAAGGACATTTTTGGTTTTGATGTCCACCCAGTGTCCAAGGTTATCACCAAACGATCGGTATTGTCCACCATTGCCACAATCTTTGACCCGATAGGGTTCCTTGCGCCTGTAATTTTTCATGCAAAACATATCATGCAGCAAATCTGGAAAACTGAACAGGGATGGGACGATCCTCTACCAGATGACCTGGTTCGAACTTGGAACCTCTTACTTAATGACCTCCCAGTACTATCAAAAATCGAAATTCCGCGTTTTGTATTGACAACTAGTGAGTCCCACGTAGAATTATGTGGATTTTGCGATGCCTCGGAACGAGGGTATGCAGCGGTAGCATACTTGCGAATAACGTCACTGTCAGGACTGGTCACAGTGCATCTTCTCGGCTCCAAAACAAAAACGGCGCCCATGAAGACCAGCACTATCCCAAGATTAGAGCTATGTGCGGCCGTCCTTCTGGCCCGCTGGTTGACTCGACTCCTCACAGTTTTTGGTGACCGACTCCGCGTGGACGGGATCTTTGCGTGGTCTGACTCCCAGATAGTGCTCTCATGGTTGATCAACCCTCACACTTGTAAAAGTGTTTGTCTCGAACCGAGTGCATTTAGTCCGTCAGTTAGTACCATCCTGCCATTGGGGTTACGTCCGGTCGGCCGAAAATCCGGCGGATTGTGCCTCCAGAGGTTTATTGCCCTCTGACTTGGTCGAGCACTTGGTATACTGGTCGGGTCCTGCCTTCCTGAAGGACGCTGTTGACACTTGGGATATGTCGATCGCAGTGGTACCTATTGAGCAGCTCCCGGAAACGAAAGTTCTCTCTGTATCTGTCCAAGTTGAACCGGAGGCCGAGTGGTTTAGTCGATTTTCGTCATATCATAACATGGTCAGAGTGGTTGCCTGGATGCGTCGCTTCGCAGGCCGAGCCCGACAACAGACATACACAACAGATTATCTGACGCGTGAGGAACTTGGAGAATCGCTCATCGTCTTGGTCAAACAGTCTCAAACCTGTTGGTTGTCTAAGCTCCACGCAGACTTAGCAAGCGGCCGCCCTGCCCAACGGTCATTGGCTGGTCTGAGGCCCTTCGTTGATGCACGTTGCGTTGTCTGCGTCGGAGGCCGCTTGACACGTTCTAATCTGACCAGTGCCGAGAAACAGCCTATCTTGTTGGCTAAGGAGTCCCACTTATCGGTACTAATCGCGCGACATTGGCACCTGGTAACATGTCACTCAGGGCCTCGGGTAATTACGTCATTGATCACACGACAATTTTGGATAATATCGGTGAGGGCGGTAATCCGCCGCGTCATCGGTCAATGCACGATCTGTGTACGAACCCTCGCCCAAAGTCCCCACCCCGTGATGGCAGACTTACCAAGCTCTCGCGTCCAAATGTGTCGCCCATTCACTCGGGTAGGCATCGACTACGCTGGGCCAATGTCTATGCGTGAGTGTCGTTTACGTAAGGCTCGACAATACAAAATTTACGTGGCGGTGTTTGTGTGCATGGCGACTAAGGCCGTCCACCTGGAAGTCGTGTCCGAGCTGTCTACTAATGCATTCTTGGCGGCCTTCGACCGATTCGTGGCACGTCGAGGTTTGCCTCAGGACATATTCTCTGATTGTGGCACGAACTTCGTGGGGGCCGCCAAATACCTCCGCGCTTTAGTTAACGACCCGACTATCCGACACGCAGTAACCTCCCATGCTCCTTGCGTCTGGCATTTTAATCCACCAAGCGCACCGCATTTCGGTGGCTTGTGGGAGGCTGCGGTACGGTCATTTAAAACCCTCTTGACACGACTCGTGGGTGTCCATAATTTCAGTTGGGAAGAGATGACCACCGTACTGTGCCGCATTGAAGCAGTGTTAAATTCACGGCCGTTAACCCCGATGTCGTCATCCCCGATGGACTTAGACTACTTGACACCGGGGCATTTCTTAATTGGTCAGCCGTTGCTGGCAGTTCCAGACGTATCAATACCCGAGGGTTGTAGTAAGGTGGTCAACAGGTGGAAACTACTGCACCAGTGCCACCAGTCTTTTTGGCGTCGGTGGTCCACCGAGTATCTGAGCTCCCTTCAAGTCCGAACTAAGTGGACAGTTGATGTGCCCAACTTGCAATGTGGAGATATGGTAGTGGTCAAAGATCAAAATCCACCCATGAGTTGGCGGTTGGGCCGCATTGTAGATGTGACCCCCGGTAACGATGGTGTGGTCCGAGTGGTCAAATTGAACACCGCTACGGGGGAGCTCACCAGACCGGTAGTTAAGTTGGTGAAGTTACCTATGGATCAGTAGGTCGCAAGGACCTGCGCGCTTGGTTGGTCGGTGTGTCACACCGGATCCTTTACAGTAATTTATTATTTTCCCACGCATACCTGTTCACCGTGGAGGGTCCACGGGTGGCGCTTGTCTGGATTCGGGTGACGAAAGTTCAACCGAAAACACAAAGAGGTGACATAGCTTTTACGAACTTAGTTACTTAAATTATGTTTTGTGGTCACCTCGGTTGTCAATATTGTAACAACTATGCTAAGCCCTTTAACGTAACACCGTTAAAACCAACCACCCTATGTATGTCATGTACTTTATTTATTCCATGTATCTTATGTATTTTACGCACCCTATGTACGTCATGACGTCATGTACTTTGTTTATTCCATGTATCTTATGTATTTTACGCACCCTATGTATGCCATGTACCTTATGTATTTTACGCACCCTATGTGGGCCATGTATGTTATTTTATGTGTGCACCTTGTGTAGTACCTGTACCTTTTTTGTACCCCAGGAATTTTTAGGTCTTCCCTTCATGTACCTCTTGTTTTTTTTACCTTTTTTTTAATATGTATAATTTAGGGCGACGTACCATACCACGTCATCACACTTCGTATCTCAGCACCGTTTCACTTCAAGATTGTGAGGATGAACCTCCCATGGGGGAGCATGTTCGAAACTCAGCGTCATTGCGTGTATACCCGGCTTGACCAGCCGTACCGGGTGCGCGCGCCGGTGGCGTATAAACGCCGATACGAGCCGCCGCCGTTGAGTGCAAGTTGCGCGCTCACGCAACCGGTCTATTACTTTTAGTGTGCTTCGTAGAGCGGGCGGTTGAGCTCACGTCTTTTGTGCGTTTCCGCCGCACTGCCTAAGTATTAAGTGAATTGTGGTGCCTCCGCTGGAAATCTTTGTGCAACCAACGACTACACGGGTGTCCGTCTGTGGGCCTCAACTCGGGCCGTCGTGTACCGTGCCGACCGAAAGTGCCGTTCGTTTTTGCACGCCTTAGCGACCACTATCGTCGCCGCTGCCGCCGAACACGTCTCCGTACACAGCCGTTGCTGCCGCCGCCGCCGCGACTCAAATAGATCGGCTGTAGGCCAAGGTCGTCTCCGTCGTCGCCGCGCGTTGATAATTCAGCAACACACTGCCGCAGCCGTAACAGCTGCCGCCACTCCACTCCGCGCATCCATCGTCGTCGTCACTGGTATCGTTGTCGATTATATCATTATATTTTGTTATTGTTATTATGATTGCGCTCTAGTGTGAGCTAATCACTTATAATTATTGTATGCTGAAACGGGGAGACGTCCCCGCCAGCTTTTATACTGTCGTACTCTTAAAGGGTATTTGTTTTTATTGATATTACATTATACTGCTACAGGCACATGTTTAATTACTACACAGCATTCAGTGTTCTTCTTATATATACATAAACGGGATTTAACGGTGTTACCTTGTTCCCTATACTCTCGTCCCCAGAATCGTTAGGTCGACCGCCGGTTCCGTAGGAGCCCGACGGTGCCAACACAGTCACTGATGTCAATATTTTACTGTAGGCATAATTGGTGGTCATAATTCCTTATTTAGTACTGTGATAATAATTGATAATACTTCTGGCCTCAGATAAAATGGCGGAACTTCGCTTCACGTATTATCAATAGTTAGCAATCTAGTTTATGATATATATCTGTGATAAAATATATGTTGATTAAATACAAGTCCGTGATAACTGATAACAATCTTTAGGTCGTTGATAACGCGAGTGACAAAAATAATTGCCCGTACGTGACTCGGACCCGGCGGGGGAGGGAGGATATAATATACGTCACACACGTACGCGGTTGCAGCGATGGTGGTCGCGGAGGCTCAGCTGGCGCAGGTATTAGAATCGGCTTTATCATATTACTTCAATAAAAATATTATAATTATGTGGCATTGAATGTTATAATTTATCAAAAAAAAAAAAATTAGATTTAATATTATGTATTATGTTTTGATACAATAATTATCATTTATAATTATTATTTGTATATTTACTTCCCCTATTTGTCGGCTATATATCTTAATCGTATATATATTAAAATATGAGGGCAACCTAGTTAAAATCACGAAAAAATAAGAAAATCCTTGTATGAGAATTTGTTAATTTATAAATTAAACATAGATATATATACACCAGTACACCCATATTATAGCTATGTGGTGTATGGTGTATCCATTCTCTATATGTCTAACTTCAAATGCTCTTGAAGATAATCGAAATATTTTTAGTTTTTACTGTCCCAAAAGGCAAAAGGTTGATAACAGACATAAAAAAAATGTATCATTGTAATATCGATACATTCATCCCTCCGATCAGAATATAAAAGTTTAAAAGAAAGTTATTTCCTATATAAAGATTTTCTTAATTTGTTGTAATTTAAAAACTAAGAAAGTATAAGAACAGTAGATACTTAAAATTTTCACAGAGTGTTTATGTAAGCAATTATTCTGTAAACAATACAGTTCAAATCAAAATACTCTTTTTGAGCTATTTATAGGTATCTATAAGAATTTTTTTTTCAATAAATATATAGGTACCCACCGATAAAAAATTTTTGTTGTGTTAAACAGATTGAAAATTAAATTCATGGTCAACTATACATTTCTATAAAAGCAGATCACAAATATTAAAGACATTAATTCTTTTAATGAACATTCAAAATTATACTTTTAGTAAAATGCATCAAAATCACGATAAACTTCAAATAATTAGTTTAAAATGTTCAATTTTTATACTTATGGATTGAAAATTTGAAAACGAGGTTTTATTAAATATTTTGTATTGTAACCAAAATATCTAAGAAAATATATTATAGAGTTAAATCCGTAGGTCTAACCTGACTTTGGTGGGTGTGGGGAAGTTTTTGATGCCTTAAAACTTCTCTGGTTGCTTTTCGATCCCCTCAGAATTTACCAAGTGTCCTAGGAATGAGATTTCGGTGGCTCCGACTCTGCACTTCCCCGTGTTACATGTTAGTCCGTACCTTTTTAGTCGTTCCAAAATTTTGTCTAGGTGGTATCGGTGTTCATCGAGTTTCACGGAGAATACCACGACGTCGTCCAGGTATACCTGTACGAACTCGTCCATCAGCCTTACGAATGTCATAGGGCTGTTTTTTAGGTCAAATGGTAGAACATAGAATTGGTATAGGCCCCGACGGGTTCGAAATGCCGTGTACTTAATAGCTTTTTGGTTTAGCGACACTTGCCAATATCCCGCTCACAAATCCAGCACGCTGAATATGCTTGCCCCCCTCATTCGACGTATGAGTTTGTTGAGGTTATGCATGGGGTACGCGTCAGATACGGTCACGTCTTTGAGTCGCCTGTAGTCGATGCATAGACGGGCCGAACCGTATTTCTTTTTTGCTAGGACGACTGGGGAGGTCCATGGTGATATGCTGGGTTCTACCGGCCCCTGCACTTCCATGTCCCTTACAATGTCGTATATTGTTGTTTGTTTTGTTTGTGGGTAGAGGTATGGTTTGAGCGCTATTGGTGTTTGGTTCTTAAGGAGTATATCGTGCATATATCGTTTATAATGCAGGTGATCCATTACCAAGTGTTCCGATTCGACTGTCATTGTGCTCTGAGCCTGGTCCACGGTTACAAGTTGGATTTCTGGTGTAGTGGTCTGTGTGTGTGACGGTGGTGACCTACTGCTGTTTGAATTTTTTTTTGTGTAGCTGGGAATATTTTCGAAAACGCTCGAACGGAAAAAAAAATACTATTATATCCAGCGCGATGGTAGTGGCACGAAGCTAAGTAAAAAAATAGCAGTATAGCCACTAACGTATAATAACAGGACACCGAGTTTTAACATTGAAAAATCGTCCTAATTTATGTCAATTTTTTGCCAAGCTCTACAGGGCAAACGGCTGAACATATAAAGTTGTGTGAGGTATCAATCAATCAGAAATATTGTATAGATGGGAACAGAGGAACTCGCTAGCAGATTGGTTAGATAGTTTATAAGTTATAAGCAAAAATGTTCAAGTACTTTTAAGACCGATTTTGCATGCGGAACAGTGGGGATTGGATAAGCTTGGAGTCGGGGGATATTTACGATATTTTTGTCCCGACAAACCGCTTATCCATCCCCACTACAACTCTCATCGCGACGGTGGCGGCGGCGACGACGACGTACGACGATTGGCAATTTTAAAGAATGTGATTATTTAGTGAATTCGTGATCCAGCGCGACGGTATTTTATTATTATGCTGAAAACTTGGAACAATAACAAAATAAAATAAGCAATCTGGTGATTAATTCATTACCCGTGGCAACAATTATAAGGTCGATGGTAAATCATATGTTCTTATTTCTGTGATTTGCCATCATGGTCCATGACTCAAGTCTCAAGCCCATTACACATCAATTATTAAACAGAATAATAAAATATGGGTTGGATGTAAAGATATAATATTTATATTATAGTTTAAGAAAAAAAAAATTAAATAGAAAAAAATATATAACAACAGGAGGCCAACGATGCATGCTATTATGGATTATTATTATTATATACAGTCAAATAAAATCGCGACTTATTTCATACAAAAAAGCTGATATCATACCAAAAACACTTCGTTATAACTCCGTATAATAAAAAAAGCTAAGTTAAAAAAAAAAAATTAGTAATGGTTAAATCTTTAAAAGACGTGATATAATATGGAAATTAAGTAAAATCCCATTTTATAATATTACAAATACCTATGATGACAAATAAGATCAATTGTAATGTTAAATACTTAGTCAACATATTATGTTTAACTATTTGACAGGACGTAGAAGTATACTTAAATAAATACAATTAAGTAACCACTACAATATAATTAATAATGTATCAACAATATGTTGACGAAGTATTTGTCATTACAATTGATCTTATTTGTCATCATAGGTATTTGTTATATTATAAAATGGCATTTTACTTCATTTCCATATTAAATCATAACTAATTTTAGATTCTGAGTGGAACGATGAATGTATTGATTTTACAATGATGTGTGTTTTTATATTTTTTTTTTTAATTTTTAATTTTTTTTTTTTTTTTTTTAATTTTTGTGTCTGTGTACACGATAAGTAGTCGAAATAATGCTTCGATTTTCGACTTCAGTATCTTGTTCGATTGGAAAGTGAATATCGTTGGTGCATTGAAGAGGTCAAAATTTAAAATTCCCAGTACTTTTCAAAAGCGCCAAGAAAAACAAAAGAAAAATTAAGGAAAAACGGGAATTTTTACGCAAAATCGATTTTTCAGAAAATTGAATTTGGTTTTTGATGTAACTTTAAAACAAATGACCGTAGATACATGAAATTTTCACTGGTTGTTCATATTTGAATTTTCTACATACGATAACATTTTCAAAATATTTTGATTTATTTTGAACTGTTTAGGGACATTTTCATTTTTCATTTTTTTTTAGTTTTTTTTCTAGAAATATCAATAAAATTTTATTTGTTGGTTAAAAAAACTTGAAAATTTAATAGAAGGCTCCTAGTATATTGTTTCAAAGGCAGATGAAAAATATTAAAAATCGTAAGTCACAGTTTTTTTTCATAAGCATTTAAAGTAATTGACAAAATATGGAAAAATCACGAAAATTAGCAAATTATTTTGAGTTAAAAATTTCGTAAAAAATTTTCTTTTTAAATCTAAATGCCAATTTGACACGGTCGAGAGGTGGATCCGTCTTGACGTGTCTTGGTGGTGGTCGGTGATGGGGGCAGTCTTGCGCCGGTCCCGTGGTTGAAGACTGAGTGCAAGGCCGTGTCAAGCAATTCAGCGCCCCGGGGCAATTTGCGCCCCTTCCTTACAATTTGGGCCACAGATAGCATATTAAACGCAAATAAAGGCGCCCCTTACTTTTACAAGACTAAGGCGCCCAGGGGCAATTACCCCCTTTGCCCCACCCCCCTTAACACGGCTCTGACTGAGTGGTTGGTGTGACACAGCACAGTACTCATGAAGAGAAAAAAAGAAAAGAATAACCCGTAGCGTTGGTTTATATGACCAACGGTCGTTTTTATTGTTGACGCACAATATTAATTATTTTACAAATATATTAAGTTAGAAAAAAGAACATATGCGGTGCGGTCTCGACGTGACGCCGTGTCGCAAAAAATAGAGAGGCGGTCGCCGGGTACCGGTTGTGCCGTTCCAGCACTCTACTGCCGTTTCCGGCCGGTGCGCTCGCGTGTCCTACCATGGACTGTTGGTTGGGAAAAGCAGGCGCATATTTTTTTTTTAATAAAAATATGAATATACAGGAAGGATTGATAAAAAAGATACTACTTAAAGGTATGACATTTTGAAAATTACATGGTCAGTAAATAAATTGAGAAATATATTTGTCACGAACTTCCCAAGAAAAATGATTATGTTCCAAATTAATTTTTAACAAAAAATATTGATATTTAAAAAATTCTAAAAAATAAACTACTTGACTGAAGTAAATGTTTTTACCATCAAAATTGTGCTTATAGCCAGATTTACAAATTGGCTATTTTGAATATTTCCAAAATAATTTAAACTAAATTTTAATTTTAATTTTATTACACTTGAAGCGCAAGTACCTATAAATTAAATATAAGAAAAAAATTTTAAATATTAATTAGGGCAAAAGTTAATTCATCTGTCAGGTCTTTCTGTTACATCCTGTATTTTATGATTCGTAGTGTAGTTAAATATTGAAAATGAAGATGTTATTGTTATTATAAATTATAAACTTACAGTATACCTAGTTAGTATTTACTTTGTACGTGTCTTGAATACATTGCATTTTTCAAGACTTTTCTGATGTGTCCGTGATTTGTTAAATTATGTGCTTGAGAATAGGCTTGGTTCAGATATCACGGTTTTTATTCGTTGTGTGTCATTAGTAAATGTTTTGTGTAATGAAATACTTCAGAAAATCCTTGATCGCACATTTTACATTTATACTGCGTTTTTTCGATATGTATCATATTATGCTTTGTTAATTGGTACATATCAGAAAAAGCCTGATCACAGAGATCACATTTATGCGGCGTATCCCCGGTATGTGTCTTTATATGCTTTTTTAATTGTATTTTTCGAGAATAGGCCTGGCCACAGATATCACATTTAAACGGCGTATCCTCGGTATGTGACTTTTTATGCATTTTTAGTTGAAATTTTTGAGAATAGGGTTTGTTACAGATATTGCATTTAAACAGGGGTTTTAATAATTTATGTGTCCTTGTATGCTTTTTAAAATTACTTGGATGAGAAAATGCTTGGTCACACATATCACATGCATACGGCTTCTCTCCAGTGTGTACCCTTTTGTGGTATTTTAAATAATTTGGTTGGGAAAAACTTCTAACACAAATATCACATTTAAACGGATTTTCTCCGGTATGTGTACTTGTATGCCTTTTTAAAAGGTGTTGATGTGAATAGGCTTGGCCGCAGATATTACATACATAAGGTTTTTCTCCAGTATGTATTCTTTTATGGTTTTTTAAATTATGTTCATGAAAAAAAAATTTATTACAAACATCACAATTAAAAGACTTTTCTCCGGTATGCGTCATTGTATGTCTTGTTAAGTCTGATGATCCTGAAAACCCTGCTTTGCAAATATCACAAATATACGGTTTTTTACCAGTATGTGTCCTGGTATGCCTTATTAAAATATGTTTTCCATAAAAGGCTCGATCACAGTTATTACATTTATACGGCTTGTCACCAGTGTGCGTTCTTTCATGGAGTCGGAGATTTGATGATGTAGAAATCATTTTACCACAGATATGACATAGATAATTGCTTTCTCTGGTATGACATTCCCTTGTATGCACTCTTAAATTAATTGCTTTTGAAAAGGCTTGATTACAGATATTACATTTATACGGCTTGTCAGTGGTGTGCATTTTTTCATGGAGTCTTAAATATGATAATGTAGATAACATTATACCACAGATATAACATTGATAATTCTTTTCTCTGGTATGACTTGCCCTTCTATGAGCTGTTAAATTAATTGCTTCTGAAAATGCTCGATCACAGATATTACATTTATACGTCTTTTCCTCGTTATGTGCCCTCGTATGCTCAGTTAAATTGGACGCTGTAGACATTTTATGACAAATATCAGTCAATGGATTTTCCCAAGCAGTTGGATGACTCGTCCAATAAGTAGGTTCATATAAGTAAAGTATTCTGAAGAGTTGTTATTGTTTAAACTTTAAAACTGTTCCTTTAAAATCATAACAGTCAATAAAAACCACTAGTTTTATATTACGGTATCATATGTTGACTTTTTCTTCAGTTTTAAATCTAAAAAAGTAAAATGAGGTATTTTAAAATTGTTAACCTTAATCAAATGAAGGAAAATAAATATAACAACATATGACGTAGAGTTTAATAATACATTTTATAGTCAATTTATATAGATCATAAGCCAATTTGTATATTCGAAAATATATTAGGAATGTCAAACACATATATTATATTATACTCTATTCAGAAGATCAGCCTTCGACGGCGACCAGTTTCCGTTTCGCGACTGTCAGACGTTATTCCCAATACGGCGGCGCGACATGAGCTGCCACGGAACAAAGCCACGTCCATGCGCACAACTCGGCCGCCAAATGTTGATCTTATCGTGTATACACAAAATATTTTATATATAATTATATAAATATATATTATGTAGTAATACAAAATTATAATGATTGGTGGAGCCACAGTCAACATTGATGTTGGTCCACTGTGCACGACGCACACGCTAGAGTCGGGGCCAAATGAATGTGCGGTTGGTGGCTCCGCCTACTTTTGCCGGCGACTAATTAGAACACATAGTTTTAGGTAACGTTCACACATGAATAGCACGGTTACTTTATTTTCAAATATACCGCCAGCAGCTGTTACTCACTATTCAGTGTGATATCGCCTAGTGGGCGGAGCCACCAACCGCACATTCGTTTAGCCCCGACTATAGTTGTCTTAACTGTAGCAGTCTAGTAGTCCAGTTGTATTTTATTATGAATTGTAAAAATTGTTTAAATTGTGATAAATAATAAAGTTGTAAGTTAAATAGGATACAAATTGCTTAATAAATTAATATTGATCCTGAAAACATTGGTAGTGATGATCTAAGTACTCTAGTGAGACCCCACTACAAATCTAAGAAGGGCGATTCGAATGACATATTTTTTTTTATTGTTCTCACCACGAATTCCTAATTTTGGACTCGAAAGTAAGTTAATCATGAGATATATTCCTGATTTATTCTTACAATTGAAGAATGGAAAATTGACAAATTGTTAAGCCGATTTGCAGTCAGTCGAGAATCGAGATGTCCGAACACAAGGTTTTACAAGGTACGGATAATGATAGCCTACAAAATTGTAATATAATTGAGTATGTGGTAGTTGATTGTAACCATAGTGTTTTTGACGCTAACGATACTGGTGCTAATGGTGCGACCACTGGTTCGATCTATTTTTTACCACCATTAAATACCACACCTACTGTACACAACAATCCACCTTCATCGAGGTCGACAAACAATATCAATGTTAACAACACCATGTCACAGCAATCAAATTTAAACCCTGATACGAATTCTGTTGTATTGGCGCTAATTGAGCAAAATCGGTTGCTTATTGAACAACTATTGCGCCGTTCCACATCGCTAAGTTCGAAGTCTGTTCAAAGTAGTGGATCAAATGGTTAATATGTAATGCCGGACTTCCATCAAACATTGGCGGAATTTGTCGGAACTGAGGCTTATACTGAATCATTCGATTGGATTAAAGGTATTAATTCGATCTTCATAATTGGCCAGATTCTTTCAAATTGGAAATAATACGGACCAAACTTTAGGGCGCTGCTCACAATTTCTATCTTGGTCGAAAATTTTCTAATTTGAAGAACTTCGAACGGCAATTTAAAGAAACTTTTATTAGTACCGAGACTTCGATTTTTGACCGTACAAAATTATTAATTGCTCGTCAACAACGAAAAGGCGGAACAATTGTAGAGTATTTTCACGGCAAGGTTCGTATGTGTCGTGAACTTGAACTTAACTTTGACAAATCTAAGCAACAGATTGCCGAAAGGGTATATTCTCGTGAATTGTGTTTGTATTTATTGAGCCGAAGTCATACTCATGAAAATTAACTTTTGAACAACATTGTTACGTTCACGGAAGTCAATGATTCTCGAACACAAGGTTCAAGAATCCTAGTCGTCCATTACATATGGAAGCACCAGCCAAAAATAATAACTCTCAAAATCACCTAAACCATCCACCCTAGATGTAAATTCCAAGCAGTCATTTTAAAAAGAACACGATGTTTCAATTGTGGATCATTCGACCACATTTAAACATCATGCACTAGATCAAAACGGAAAACAGTACCTTGTATCACTTGTGCGTCTGCAGATCACTAGATCACTTCCTGTCCGCAAGGTAAATCGAAGGTACGAGCAGTTAAGTCTCAAGATGGTTACAGTAGTCATGCAATGGTGCTGCACACAAAGGATATGGTAAAACCTGCATATTTTATTAATGTTGATATAAAAATTGCTGATAAGTATGTTTCAAATATTTTAATTTTTAACTATGATAGACACTGGTAGCCCAGTGAGTTTACTCAAAGAGAAATTGTCTCCAGTGGAATCTATTCCTTACATGCTTCCTGGAATTAAAGGGACTGAACTCATCATATTAAATCAGGCCTTTGTAGACATATATCGTCCTGATACTAGTGACCCAATAAATGTAAAATTGAATATTGTACCTGATAACACTATTAATTATGATTGTTTTTTAGGTGGGAATTTTTTGTCACATCCGAGAATTATATTTACTATTAATAATGGAGATTTTGGGATTGAAATTAAACGTAATGATATTATAACATGTCCGTATAATACGACTACGGATTAAGAAATCGGCACGCACTTATAACGGTAAAACGTAGGGTGTGTGACTTTATTATATGCCATCAGACTGCCAGAGAGAAGGAAAGGCAAAAAAGGGTATCAAATAATAATCTAGTTACCAGCCTCATGATAACCTTTTGATAAAGCCACCATTACCGAATTCAATCCGAGGGAGGATGCTATTACGCTATTAGAATTCAGGCAAGAAGTACTACCGAATATAAACAAAAAGTTTGATGAAATCCAATGTGAAATTGAACTTTTAAACTGTGATGATGACGAAAACGCTAGTCGTGAAAGATTATCTTTTGAGGGTGAGTATTTTGCAATCCGGTCAGAAATGCAAGAAATCATTAATTCGGAGAAACGAGATACATCATCGATGATGCATAATGTATCAACAAGTTCCACTGTGCATAATCAAAGAGCTAGACTTGCCCCGATATCACTACCAAGTTTCGAAGGTGACATACTAGAATGGGAGTCTTTCTTTGACTATTATAAGGCAATGGTGCACTACGATGATGGATATCCTTCAGCCCAGAAGTTCTCATTTCTCAGATCATCTCTGAAGGGACAAGCATTAGACATTATTAAGGGCATACCTATTACCGATGCTAATTATAATGTGGCAATAAAAAAGCTACAAGAACGATACGACAACAAAAGTTTGTTGATCCATCCAATCTCACATTCGTGCGATTTTTGATGCGCCACGGATGGAGGCCTGCCAGGCAAAGGAATTGCAGGGAATTTATTCAAGCATGTCCGCACACGTCGCAGCACTTGAAGCACTAGGTCAACCAGTCAACAGCTGGGATGCATGGCTTATAACAATTATTCTAAGAAAACTTGACCATGCAACCAGTCATGAATGGCAAGTGCGAAGAACCAACAGAGTTACCGGAATACAGTGAGCTGCAGCAATTTCTATCAAGCCGTTGTGTTGCATTGGAGAGTTCGGAAACACTCCGGAACACCAGCGATGAAGATAAACGTAAACCAGAAACCAGGAGTTTCTGTTTAAAAAGCAACGCTCATAATCACCCTAGAAAGGCTCTTTACACGGCTAGTCATAACGTTAAGTGTGAATGCTGTGCAGGCGAACATCGGATATACGCATGTAGCAAGTTCAAAGAAATTCCAGTGGGAAGTCGTGTACAGAAAGTTCGAGAAGTAAAGTTGTGCTTCAACTGCTTTTCAAACATGCATATGACAGATGTGTGCAAGTCAAGGTACAGCTGCCGCGTATGTAATGGTAGACACAATACGCTATTACACTACGAAAAGCAAGAACCTCAAGCCACAGTGAATGAAGAAGCTACCACTGAAAGGGTAGACAATCCAAGCGCGAAGGTGTTTTGTGCAGCTCAAAGAGTTAATCATGTCTTTCTAGCAACCGCTATAGTCTCAGTACTGGACCGTTATAGGGAAAAAAGACCATGTCGAATAGTATTGGATAGCGGGTCGCAAATAAACTTTGTCTCGAGGAAAATGGCCAAGCTATTAAATCTTGCTCGCGAGAAAGTCGAACTACCGGTAACTGGAATAGGAGCTAACCGGATTCATTCAACTGCGTGCGTTACCATAGATGTATTGTCCAGAATAATGGAATTTCAAGTTACACTAGTTTGTCACGCTCTACTTACCATTGTATATGACCTTTCCCCTCATGCGAGTGGTAAAGCCGATTGGAATATACCAAAGGAATTAAATTTATAGCTGGCTGATCCATTGTTTCATTCATCAGGACCGATAGACATGCTGATAGGCGGTGGCGTCTTTTTCGACATACTGGAAACTAGGCGTATTCGTTTGGGCACAGGCTCGCTGTGTTTGCAAGATACCAAATTTAGTTGGGTCATTACCGGAGAGGTTGGAGCAATATGCCTGTTAAAAGTTTAAATCTGTCAGCCAGTCACTAGAAGATGGATGGATTGCCATAGAAACTAGCAAAGACGTTAATTACAATGATTTGTCTAAAACGAACAAGAGGAGTCTGGAAGAAAGGGAAGCAGCAAGACACTTTCAAGAAACTGCAAAACGCGACCAAGGTGGTAGATTCGTGCTACGGTTACCATTAAAAGACGAAGTTACGAATTTAGGAGATTCTCTGAGGATGGCAACATCAAGGTTTTTAAGCGTGGAACGTAGACTACAGCAGGATGAATCCTTGAGAGAAGTATTTGTCAGCTTTATGAAGGAGGATGAAAACGCAGGACATATGCACGAGGTAAACAACAGTGAACCGGTAACCAATAACCTTTTTTATTTACCTCACCACCCAGTTGTAAAATTGTCAAGTTTAACAACGAAGTTACGAGTCGTTTTTGATGGGTCGGCCAAAAGTTCAACTGGAGTCTCACTTAATGATGTCCTTATGTATGGGCCCACAGTACAAGAAGAACTATTCAGCATATTGATACGATTTCAAACGCATCAGTATGTTATAACTGCTGATGTAGAGAAGATGTTTCGGCAAGTGGGAGTGTCCAAGGAAGATTAAGACTTGCAGCGTATAGTATGGCGGGAGAGACGAAGCGAGGTACTTCGCATCTATAGACTAGCAATAGTCACTTATGGTACTACTTCAGCATCCTTTATGGCTACTCAGTGTCTCGCATCGCTGGCTGAAGCAGAAAAGCTAAGATTTCCTAAGGCAGCGAAGGCAATACGTAGGGACTTCTATATGGACGACCTTATGACTGGAGCTGAGACTATAGATAAATGCAAGAGGTTACAGTCGCAAATCAGCATGGTTTTAGAGTCAGCCAAACTACCGCTCAGAAAATGGTGCCGAGATACCCAAAAGCGTAGAAGCAGCCGAAAATGAGCCATTATTCATAATCAAAATAGAAGCAGATGAGATAGTAAAATCTCTTGGGTTATGTTGGAAGCCAACGCAGGATGTGCTTGGATATCAAGCTATAATGCCAGCTAAGAGTCCAAGATGTACAAAAAGAATATTGTTATCTGACCTTAACAGGATTTTTGATCCTCTTGGTTTTTTGACATCTGTACTCACTAAAGGTGAAATATTCCTGCAACAACTGTGGCAAATAAAGATAGATTGGGACCAACCAATTCCGGACGAAATAAGGGAGAAGTGGCTTCGATTCTACAAACAGTTCAAGGAACTCGGAGCGTTAACGATTCCTAGGAAGTGCAAGCCAGTCATGAGCGATCATATTGAGGTGCATGGGTTTTGTGACGCTTCTGAAGAAGCTTATGGTGCATGCATCTATGTGCGAAGTAAAGACCAGAATGAACAGTGGTGTTCACGGCTATTATGTTCAAAATCAAGAGTAGCACCAGTCAAGGGAGCTACAATACCGCGTTTAGAACTTGGAGGCGCTCTGGTGTTAGCATAGTTGGCAGAAAAAGTAGCAGCAGCATGGGAATTAGATGTCAAAGATTTCCACCTCTGGACAGATTCCACGGTGGCATTGGGTTGGATCCAAAGTGAAGCAACTAGATTTAAAACCTACGTCGCGAATCGCGTAGATCAAATACTTGAGCTG
Source organism: Macrosiphum euphorbiae (assembly GCA_949089665.1). Classification (NCBI taxonomy): domain Eukaryota; kingdom Metazoa; phylum Arthropoda; class Insecta; order Hemiptera; family Aphididae; genus Macrosiphum; species Macrosiphum euphorbiae. Next base: position 154,561,964 of record CARXXK010000001.1, on the reverse strand, counting down.
ACCAATGCACAACAATGGAGGCATGTCTGCAGACAATCCAGCTGACATACTATCCAGAGGAGTATTGGCACAAGAACTAAAAGTCTCCGAGTTATGGTGGAATGGACTACAGTGGTTGAGCCACAGCAATGATGGTTGGGAGCATTCAGTCACCACACTACCAGACGAAGAAACATTATCAGAAAGACGAGTGGTTAACCTCGTACTCACCACGATGGATCAGTCAATCGGATTAATCGAACACTATTCAAGTTGGCGTCGACTAGTGAGAGCCGTTGTCTGGTTTCTTAAATTTATAGATTTCCGAAGAACAAGGCAGATCGGCACTACAGCATGGTATTTAAGTGTATCGTATTTAAAGAAAGCCGAAACTAGTTTAATAAGGCAAGCACAGTTACAAAAATTCAATGAAGAATATATCTCGCTGAGCAAAAACAAGGAAGTATCAGGGCGTAGTAAATTAAAGGGACTACATCCGATGCGCCAAAGCGAAAACTTAATACTAGTTGGAGGACGACTGGCCAACTCCCAAATTGCAGAAAATCAAAAGCATCCTATTGTGTTACCTGCAACTCACAAAATTACCAGGCAAATTAACATAATAAATAACATTCATACATTTTTAAATGATAATAAAAATATTAACAAAAATGAAACAAAAATAAAAGACATGGTACAACCTAAAAATCAAAATCAAGCCAGCAATTTCACACACAAGAAATATAAACACTCGCTTCATTGATACGCGTTTTAAAACTTAAAGAAATGAAAAACAAAGATAAAAATACAACGATTAAAATAAATAAAATACAAATCACCTCGATCGAAAATCATACAAAAAGAAATAAAGAATTACCAAAATACCCCAACACACTAATTTGTATACAAACAAGAAAAAAAAAACAAATAATAAAAAGGTAAAACAAACCAGCATCCTTAATTCTTAAAAGTACCAGAAACATTAAGTCTATGATTCATAAATCACACAATTGTCAAATAAACAATAAAAATACTTGCTCTGACAAGTATCCAAACTATATATTATAAAAACAAAAAAAAATATTAATAAAAACTCTTATAGGAGACTCAACCATATTATCAACCTCTTATAGTGGAATAAAAAAAAAAAATCCCAAATAAATGTCTTGGTTTATTAATATAACTTTAAAAAAAAAAACCACAAACTATTACAAGACTAACCTATATAAACTACTATAAGAACTATTGTATAACTATTATATTAGAATTACAGAATAATAATAATAAATACAAATAACCTACTTTAAATAATTTAAATTAAAATAAGCATGAAAATAAATGTTAAAGCAAGCAAATGCATAAAAAAAGATGCAAAATAATTAACCTAATTTAAATTAGTATAAAATATAAAAAAAAAATTTTAAAGCAAGTCAATTCAAAGAATGGGTAAAAACATTTTAACCCAGGGATGGCCCAATCCAAATTAATCTTGCGGGTCACATATAGGGTTGCCAAAAAAAGGGGGTCATCAGCCAGTAAAAAATATTAATATAATCACATATTTTATTTATTATTCAAAATTATAAAAGTATTTTGCCCTAATATAAAAAAAATGGAGTTAACATTGCAAAACCACTATATGACCTTTTAAAGAAAGATGCAGTATTCTGCTTTGGTGAAGATAAGTTATTGAGGCTATCTTGTCGTATGCGCTCTACCGCCAACCATGACATTGCGACTGCAGTATGCGCTCTACCGTGTTTTGCCACTCTAGTGACTCTACAATTATATTTAGATTTTAGACAATAATTATTCTCGTAATAAGTGGGATGATGTAAAAGTGGTTTTAATGAAGATCTGGAGCAATGAAGCAAATCTAGAGTTGTACCACACATATTTTTCACAATTTTTAGCCTCAGAGGCCGCCATAAACTTTCAATCCTTTGGGTATGTGCCTTTGATATGGGATCTACGCAATTAACGTAAAACGACTTAGTGATTGTACCCGTGGTTCGAGAGTCCATTATACCCTCACCAGCTATCGGAATATATTGTAGACCCAACAATAACCTATCTTTGTATAATTTAGTGCAAAGTCATTTTGTCCCTTTTTTGGACAACGATAGCCGAATACCCATGGTCCATCAAGCCGTCTTCCATAGTTTCTTGTTCCGTTTTCTAGAGGATCAACGTCTAAATATGTGATCAAAAATTAATGATGCAGGAAAAGAGAGTCCTAATCTTTATTACAAATTGCATGGTAGAGCGCATATAATAAGTGTCCCGTAATCACAGGTAGGCCACAATCTGGGGTAGAGCGCATACGACAAGATAGTTATTATAGACCGTTATTGAATACAAAGTTGCTTATAAGTGATAAGTGAAACTTAAAAAAAAATGTTGAGCGTAAAATTAAATTAATTTTTTGATAAGCATCTTAAAATTTGAAAATTATTTTGAATTAGAAATTCATAGAAATTGTATTTTTTACTTAATATTCAAAAATGTAATACTAGAATATTTAACATCAGTTTTTCCACATTTAAAAAAAATTAAGTTTACAGGAAATGTATTTCACAGGGACCGTTTTCATTAATTTATTTATTATTAATAAATGCCTATTTGAGCAATTTTATAGTTTTTCTAATTTGGATATAATTCAAAAACAATTAACCTTAGACATACTTAAAACTTTCACCGAATATTTATGTTAGCATTTTCTATAAACCATAAAATTTACTTCAAAATATTTTGACACTTTTTGAGCTATTTGTGGGCAAAAGATATATTATTGTGCTTAAAACGAAGGTGTGATTTAAAATTGATTATATTATTGTGTACGTATTATAAATTATCTTTAAGTAAAATAATTGAGTTACTCACGTCGTATACACGACGTATATAAACCAAATTATACAAAATGTTCAAATGTACTATAATAGTTGTATTTGCAATGAAAAAATTAGAAATTATATCAAAATTAAAATCATACCAAAGCCATAAGCACAAGAAAACACTTAAGATTACATAAAAAAATATTATCCTTAATCATGAAATTTAATATTATTTACACTATGATTTAAATTTAATATTCATACCTTATTTGAAATAACGGACTACCATTGTTATTGACGGTTTCTTCAATATTTTCCCGTTTAATAATTCCACCAAAATATATTATTCTTGATCATCACATCTAATAAGTGAGATTAATAACACTGTGTATTATAATCATTATACCTAAAAGAAATTACAAAAAAATTGTTTTTTTTATTAGCCACTAATTATACGTTACTAATGTATCAGCTTGTGTATCAGTTAGATGCAATGCATTATTCTTATTATGTATAAAAGTGTCTTAGTCTTATAATAAAGTTTACATTGCAGTTATTAATTATATAGCAATATGGTTTTTCTTTTAACAATAATTGATGGGCCCAGTCATCCTGTCCTGGTTATGTAATAATATATAAAAAAAAAAACATTTGTTTTCGGTTGTTGCTTAAGTTTCAATTTTTTTTTTTTTTTTGAAATGGAAGATGGCAAATTTTCCGGAATCCTGTTTCTACTGTTCCACTATCTAACTGTTCTGAATCAAAACTGGTGGGTTGTATTTGGTTTTTTTGAAGAATGTTTTCTTAAATAATTATGATGATGAACACAAGCCAATAATATTTTATCAACTTTTTACAGTTGCAATAGCAATAGGTTTTCGAAATACTCTAAATATTGACGCCATTATACCAAATATGTTTTCTACAACTCTCCTAGCACGACTGAGACGATAATTGAAAGTCAGAGAAGTTGGCTGCAAAATATAAAAATGTTGGCTCCAAATTTTGTCAAAAATGTGTAAGTCATTTGTAAGTTTATGTAAGCACAATTTAGTTATTTCGTTGTGATTGTATAATATTATTCGTGGGTACTTGAAACTTCTAAAGTATACTACTATATATCTATGATAGTATCAGGGTTTGTTGTTGGTGTATAACGCGTTATAAGTACCTAATGGATATTGTGATATAATTAATTTGGAATTCATTATAGGTCAATTTTTTTATTACCATAGATAAGTATATAATATGTCTTATACCTAGAAGGACATACCGTCTCCCCTCAGAATCATTTTTCTTATACAATGATATAATATCATTGAATTCAAATGTAATACCATCCATTATACAGTGACCCACTTGTAACCTACTGTACAGCAGAGCGACACCCACTTGCCCACCTTTTTAATTTAACTAGGCATTTTTTTTATTAATTTACTTATTTTCCATAAAAATCTAACAAAACCTATACCTATAGAATAAACAATCGAAAATTAAAAAAAAAACCTGAATAGGATAAAAATGGGGGGTAAACCACGAGTGGAAGTAGGTGTACAAATTTTAGGAAATACTTTGGAAGTACAAGAAAGTACTTGGAAGTACATGGAAGTACACGGAAGTACATTGAAGTACACGGAAGTACGTAGAAGTACAAGGAAGTACACGGAAGTACATGGAAGTACACGGAAGTATGATGAATTATATGGACACATAAGTAATTATATGAAATTATATGTATACGGCGGCTGTTATAGAGAAATATTTCATCTTATAAAAAGTATTAACCACAGACATGATCATTTGTAAAAAAAAGTGAGCTGTCACGGGAGGCCTGGCAGTTGTAAAACATCGAAATTATTTTTAATAGAAAATATGCATGCAAATTTAAAGAATAGTTTGTTAAAGAAAATAAACATAGCATAATCAAAACATTCAAAACAAACAAAATATTCTGATTTTGTTAAGAAAAATTATTCTTTATTTTAAAGGCTCATAGACGTGTTCTTACACGCGCTCGCGTGAATTGCAAGTGTAGGCATGTAGCAACATGTCACCACACTAACAGCATGTCTCCCCGCTCCATATTAGATGGTTCACATCAAAAATAGAATATTTGATAAACAAAATCCCTATGATTCTTCAATAACAGCAGTTTTTGCGCAATTCATTATTTGTGTATTTAGACTTTTGAGTTGAATAATTTTAGTTGGTGTCTGTTGTTACTCCAGTTGTTACCTACACCTTGCAGTATACAACAAGTTTATTTTGGTAAGTCTTATGTTGCTACTTATTTATATTAGTATATTAGTTTAGTACCTATATGTATTTATTTTTCAAACGGCAAGTTAATATAAAATTAATACAAAATATTTTACCGAGACTTGTTAAAACTGAAACCTTAAATGTTTTTAGTGTCAAATACACTACAATCAAAATTTAAAAATTTAAAACAGCCTAGTTTGGCTTATTATGTTAAAGTCTAACAGTTAGACAATATGATCTACAAGATATATTATATTAAATATAAAAAAATATGTGAAAATAAATGTTCATAACTGGGTAATTTACTTACAAAAACAATAAAATAAAAACTATTCAGATTTATTTCCATAAATGAAATATTACTTATTTTAATTTGCAAGGCTTTATTTCAGTTTTAAATAATTTAAATCTCATTTATGTAAAAAACACTAGGTATAATATTATAAATTACAATAATTTAAGTGGGATCTAAGTTAACAATTGAATATGGGATTGAATATTTATAATGCAGTGTTTACTATAAACTTATGTATAATCAGCCTAAAATCTTTCATCTTAACTTAAATATATTATAATACTTGAAAGTTTGGTAAATAATGGGTAAACAATTTCAATCCAATACTATATGAGATGTTATATTATAGATTGTAAATTAAAAATGTAAAACAATCATCAATTTTTACAAGTCAAGACATTTCCAAATGCAAATGGACCATACAATTATGCATATACTATTAATCAAACTTACTGATATAATTCATATCATATTCATAAAAATTTTAGCTATCATAACATTATTTAGTTATATTCGTTAAACATAAATCATAATCCAATGGCTTATCGCACAAAATTGAAATTATACAGTAGAGCTAATTTTGATTTTGATCTTCTTTAAACACACTTAACTTAAGTTGCATTTAATCAATTAAAATCAACTTAAAAATACTACATGTATCTAGTTTTGTTTTAATTTATTTATTTAATTCATGTAACATTTAGTTACATTTGTTAATGATATTTTTTTAAAAACAAAATGAACTTAATATTTGATAAATATAGATGTATAGATAATTATTTGGCAAAATTAATTTTCATTAAAATGACTTAAAACTGTGCTTAAAACAATAACATCTTGTAAACAAATATTATTATATTATTTAATTTTCATAAAACCTTAAAAAACTCATAAGACAAGGAAACAATTGATTTAAGCTATTAAATACCTATCTTAATATAAATACTGTAAGGAGGTATCTTGGCCCTTGGGTATATATCTACAAGTTTGTGTATATTATGAACTATTTGCATACATGTTTATTACCCACTATGTAATATAAAAGACTTGGTATAACAACCAGACCACAATAGAATTTTTTGATAATTCAGGAGGGGAAAATGCATTGATGTTTAAAAAAAAACCATAACATGTTTATTTAAAATGTTTTTTATCAAATTTATAGTTTCATTAATTTAACTTTAAATCTACAGATTAGTTTTAAAGTTGCAATATACATTAACTTACTTATTTATTAAAAGCTATGTTTGTTACATTTCATTGTCATATTTATTTTCAAGACCTAAATATAAATTAGCTTACCTATAAATCTTGATTTTTTAAGTAAATATAAATAATATCATCTATATTTGAATCTATATTAATTAATATTATTTTTTTATAAAAAAAAATTGAACAATTTGTTTGTTTTATAAAACTAGTTAAAAGTAAATATCTTGTTTAGGAAGTTTAAAATTGTTTGGGATGGATATGATAATGAATGATGCAAATGATGCTTATGACAGCCAATTTTCAAAAGATGTATGTCCATTCGAAGAAGCTGAAAAATACTTAAACTCGTCACTGCCTGCTAATATAAAAAAAATATTCATTGCAAACGGATTTTCAAATCATTTAATAATATCAAAAATAAATGATAGTGATATTGAATCAACTGAACTATTTGCTAGGGACTTATTACCAGATCTGATAGACGAGGATGAATATTCTGAATATTATGGTATATTTAAAAAAAATGTAAAAAAATTTCAAATTTTAACAGGATACAAAAAACTTTTAATGTGCATTTCGGATTTCTATAAAGAAAAGTTGGCTAAAAAAAACACTACCCAACTTGTAGCACCAAAAAGTAAAAAAAAAGCCATTAATAGTATACAATCACTCAATGAAGTTGATGATGTACCTTCTTCCAAAAAGTGTCGAGTGCAAGTTTTAAATGTGGATTTACCAACAGAAAGAGCTGTTGTGCTAAAAAGAATAACTGACTGGGTAAACCTAAATTGTATGGATATATTTAATGACAAAGAGCTAAATATAACGTTGCATATTGAAAATAAAATTGTAAATAATACTGATGATGATGAATCAAATAATGAAAATGATATTGTTGCAACAGTGTTATGTTTTGTATGCAAATTACCAGTTAAAATATTGAAATTAGCAAGTCCGGGACATCCAAAAAGATGGGTATTTTCAAACTATTATAAACATGTAAAAATACACAAGGGAAAATCTACAGCTACTAGTACTAGAAGAGACGAAAACAAAACAATACAGACCATCGATAAATTTATTAGTTGTGTGCCTAAAAAAATATTACCAATCACATCATCAACCAACCAACCAGAAGTCATGTCAAACATTGTAAAACCATCTAGTTCAATTGAAAATCAACAGGATTTTCATGAATGCAGAGTTATTGAGGCGGATAATTCTTGTGTTTTAATCGTTCAAACGCCCAATACATTCAATGCAGTTGTTAATACTGAAGTTGAAGTTACAAAATCTGAATCAAAATGGACTAAAGCAAAATATCAAAGATGTGAACGAGAAAAACGGCGCAGAGAAAGAACTTTATTGCATGATAAATTACCCCAACCACTAATCACAAATTTCTTTCCACTACTTGATAAAGTGAGTAAACTTATAGATGAGAACACAAATTTACGTAACCTTTTTATTAAGAGTATTGAAGATAATAAAACATTAACTCTAGACAAAAAAGTACTAGATTCAAATACTTTACTAAAATGTTTGTATGAATGTGCATCAAAAAATCAACTGAATACTAAAAACAATAACAGATTTGATGAACAGCTAAAAAAGTTTTCTGTTTACTTATTCATTGTAGGAGGGAGACTACTTTATGAGACTTTACACAAAAATATGAATGATGCTTTGCCTTCAATTTCTACACTATTTCGTTTTCTTGATAACACTCAAAATAATGTAACTGAAGGTTGTTTTAGATTTGAAGAGTTGAGAGTATTTCTAATTAAAAGAAATCTGCCTCCTAAAATATGGATTAGTGAAGATGCAACAAGGATAACAGGAAAAATTGAATATGATACTAAGTCCAATAAAGTAATTGGTTTTGTTTTGCCTCTTGAAAATGGTTGTCCACTGTATGATTCTTTTCCAGCAACTTCGGCAAAAAGAATTACAGAATACTTTCAAACCGGAATTCGGGCAAATTATGCCTATGTTATAATGGCACAATCACTAGATGACAAGGCTCCGCCATTTTGTGTTGCAATTTATGGAACAGATAATCGCTTCACAAATGAAGATGTAATAAGTCGTTGGAACTTTATGAAACTTGCAGCCGCTAGTCAAGGAATTGAAATTATTGGTTTCTCATCTGATGGAGATACTCGATTACTGAAAGCAATGCAATTACAAAGTTTATCCCCCAGTTTATCCATATACGCTAAAGAAAGTAATTTAAATGTTGATGTATTGAATGACACAATTGAAACAGCTGAAACAGCAAATGATTGGTCGTGGTTTTCAATTGGGCATCCACCAATCGTATTCAAAGATGAAACTAACCAAGAAATATACATTCAAGATACTGTACATATTGGAACAAAACTTCGAACCCGATTCCTCAAACCTAATATTGTTCTTCCAATGGGAACCTACTTTGCCTCTGTAGATCATCTCATAGAATTAACAAGAAACTATACAAAAGATAAACATTTATTAACCATGACAGATCTTAAACCAGAGGACAAAATGAATTTTCAATCGGCCCAAAAAATGTGCTCTACCAAAGTTTTAGAAATCTTAAGTCAACTTCCAGATACAAATGCAACAGTGGCATATTTATCTGTTATGAACTATATTTTAGCATCTTTTTTAGATAAAGAATTAAATGTTGAAGAAAGAATATATAAAATATGGTTCAGTGTTTTTTTTTTGAGAATCTGGAGAGCATGGTTAAAAAATAAAAAAGAGTTCACTATTGGTAATAACTTTATTACTAATAATTGTTATAACTGTGTTGAAATTAATGCGCATTCTTTGATAAGGCTAGTAGTTAAATTTAGAAACGATACAAATCTAACTGCTGACATGTTTACTATTTGGAATTTCAGCAGTCAAACATGTGAACAATTTTTTAGAGCAACTAGATCTCTAACAACAACATTTTCAACTGTAGTAAATTTTTCTATGAAAGGCATTATTTCTAGGCTAAAACGTATTGAAACTATTAATACTATAAAAACTGAATTAAAAAATGCATCTTCAGGTATTACTTTTGCCCGAGAAAAAAACACAAAATCCATACCACCATATACTAATTTTACTATTTATACTGAAAATAATATTGTAAGTATAATTAACAGGAGCTGCAATGATGCTAAGTATATGGCAAAAAATCTTGGAATGAGTATAGATGATGATATAATTATGATGCAAAGACCTCTAATTACTAAAAAATTTGAAGATGAAACTCGTGCTGATATAGAAACTTCTGATGAAGAATCATCATATACAAATGTAGAGTTGTGTTCAGTCCAAGAATCTGTTGATCATTCTTCAGAAGAAATAGAATTTGATGCTGCTGAAGACTTAGACAACTTATTAATACTGGAAAACTGTGGAATGGGACTTAATTTAAAAGATTTTAGTAAGCAATTTATGAACGATGATGATTTGAGCATTTCTAAAATACCTATTAGTTCACCATTTGTAAATGTAATATTGGCTAATAAGACATCAATGATAATAAAAAAATCTTCACTTTGTTGGCTTTTGGAACAACCACGCGACCGAGTTAGTAGTGATAGGTTAAGAAGATTTATTAATACTTCCAATAGTAGACCACATCAATCTATTTCCTTTAAAGAAAAGGCTAGAGTAAAAAAAAAAAAAGTCACATGTGAAGCAAGTATAGAAAAGTCTGCTGAGGACAGTTCCTCACAATCTAGTGACCAACAATTAATTTTAAACGACGACCCTAGTTCTGAAAATGTTGATAGCAGTGATGATGAAAAAAATACAGAGACAATAAATATTAATATTGAACATTATTATGCTGTTATATATGACAATGGATGGTATATTGGACGAGTAATTAATATTAATGAAAACCAATATACAATAAAATTTTTAAAAGAGGAATTGGACAAATTCAAATGGCCTACCAATGATGACATTCAAGTTGTACCAAGGAAATATATATTTTATGGGCCTATCGAATTGATCGGGTTCAGCCCATTTGAAATAAAAAGATCAGAGAAACTAAAAATTATAAAAATGTACAAACAATTAAAATAACATTAATTTAAATATTCTACCATTATATTATTATTATTAATATTAAATTATGTTTTACTTTCTTATTCAGTTCATATTTGTTGTTAAAATTGTATTTTGTTTTATTTTTTAATTTTTTCTATTAAATTACAGTATGTAACGATTGTATCAACTGTTTTTAAAATAAAGTGTTCTATTTTTTTCGTTCGAATCAAATTATGTAATATTTATTGGATTATTTATGATTTTATGAACTCATTGATCTATGTTATAATAAATCCCATACTAAATATCTATTTAATTTCACCACTTAGATTGATCATGAATTTTAAATTTTAAATTTTACTATACATAATATATATACATTTTATTATAGGTAGATAATATAATATTTAGAAGTAAACTAGGACTCTGTGTTTTTCAATCTTTTTATATCATGACCAATATTTATCCCCGAATATCTTTTGTGGCCATAGATAATATAAGAATGTTATATTATCTATATTATCTATGATCGTGACCCACAATCCACATTATTAATTTTTCACTAATGATGTATGGACAATATAATTTGTTCCAACAAACATTATAGTACCTACTACCTATGTACTGATAATACAGCGTAGCTTACACTGATTTAATTAAATAATTTTTTATAGAATCTTAAAATGTAGGTATGTACAAACTACAAAGATATTATCATAAGGAAGAAGTATTAAAAAGTGCATGACAAAAGAATTAAAAAGAAAGTCCATGAAAGTATGTATACACCAAGGTAGAAACATATGGAAGTTAAAATAAATATAGAGAAGAACACAGACATTGGTTTGTATTTAGAGTTTTAAGGAAGTATATGTAAGTACTGAGAAATATATGAAAGTACTGGGAAGTATATTAAAAAACTGGGAAATATATGGAAGTACTGGGAAGTATATTAAGGAACTGGGAAGTACATGGGAGTACTTGGAAGTACGTGGAAGTACGTGGAAGTACAAGGAAGTACACGGAAATACATGGAAGTACGTGGAAGTACACGGAAGTACCCATTCTTGGAAGTCTAGTGTACAAAATATTGACTCGTGGTTTACCCCCCAGATAAAAATCTAAAAGGATAAAAAACACTGAATAAAAAATTTATATTTAATAAAAAATAAAAAGTAAAAAATAAATCCCAGTAGAATTAAAAAAATATCTTAATAGGATAAAAAAATCTTACTATATTATTATTTTTATATACCTATTGATCTTATATTTTTTTTTTAATTTCACTGGGCTCCTTTATTAATATTTAATTTTTTATTAAATATCAATTTTTTCTTCAACTAATTTATTATCCTATTTAGGTGTTTTAGATTTAAGTTTGTTTTTCTACTAGGGTTTTTTAATTTAAATAAAAATTTTTTTATTAAAATAAATTTTATTTAAGATCAATTTTTATTTAGCTGATTTTTTTATATTTTTTTAATTTAACTAGGCTTTTTTTTATTAATTATCGACTAACTTCTTTTGGAAATAAATAAGGTAGGAATGACTTACAAATTTTAAAGTCATGCTTACAAATACTTATAAATTGTCAACAACATTTTGGCATATTCAAAATTTTGATCATGTTTTGTTTAATTTTTACTCAGCTCAGTATGGACACATGTCTTGTTTGTGTTTTATTTTTTTCAAACTTCAAAAAGAAGGGAGGGAAGAAGGGTTTGTATTTTGTTTTTGTTTTGTTTCTGTGTCGTCTCTATGTGGACCCGGCTTTACAATTACGTTACTCTTATGATATTTAAGTTTCATAAAAAAAAAAGTCTATTTTAAATCAATCTTTTTTTATATTTATTTTATACAATAATGCATTTTCAAAATTTTGATCAGTTAATTTAGTTTGTTTTTTGTACAAATATCTACAGCTACACTAAAGAGCCTTTCAACAGAAGCGCTAAAAGGGAGTGAGGTATTGAACTTCACAAAAATTTGTTCAGTTAAATTAAAAAATAATACAAAATTGTTTATTTATATAATTATATTAGATTATACTGGGAAAATTTTGCAATTACATAAATACCTTCTTAATTTATTAATATAATTACATTTTCTGATGCGGCAATGATGGGAAGGAGACTGCTCCGTGAACAGCACCCCTCCCCCCTCTCAAAAAAAAAAAGTTAAATTTATAATGTAACGCGTTATTCTGCTAAGTTACTCTCTTGCGATACCCAAAAATAATAATAACCAAGTTACCATAACGTTACTGAAAAGTATAACTACGTTACATTAACAAGTAACGCACGTTACGTTACTACCCAACACTGTATATGAAGATAATCAAAGCTGCATAAAATTAACATCAAACCCTGAATACCATAAACGTACCAAACATATTAATATAAAGCATCACTACATTCGAAAAAAAGTTCAAGACGAAACAGTGCAGTTAAAATATATTCATACAACTGATCCAGAAGCTGATATGCTGACAAAGTGACTGCCTACAAGTAAATTTAAGAATAATTTGTTAAAAATTGGATTACACATTTAATATTTCTGTTGTTTATATTATATTATTAAGTTTTTTTTTTTGTTTAATGCAGGAATTGAAGGGGAGTGTTGAAGTTAGACACAATTCCTTTATGTTATTATCTAACTAATTCTATGTTATGTTATTATATTACTTTTGAATTAAGATGTTCAATTTTTTTTTAATGCGTTATGCAGTCACTTAGACCATGATGTCATGAAAATCAAATTATTCTTATTATGTACAAAAGTGTCTTGGTCTTATAATAAAGTTTACATTGCAGTTATTAATTATATAGCAATATGTTTTTTCTTTTTAAAACAATAGTTATAATGTATTTTCTCACTTGGAATTTATCTCACGATCATCAGCAAGTTGTTCTTCTCTATGGTTCTCGATTGAATATTTGAATTATGTCCTCTTTATGGTTTGTATTTCGATTATGTACTGTGAACACGAGCCGTTGAAGCCAATACGGCAATATTTACTATTTACTATTTAGCTATAATAAATAAGTATGTTTGTCGCGTGACGTGTAATTATGTTGTTGATAGTGGTCTTATCACGAGTCACTGCAGTGCCGCCAACGGTGCTACCAGCTGTCGTGTGCTGACCGCCCATAGTTTAAACATCGGTTACGCTTTCATTATACACGTAAGCGTGTACGTGCCATAGACCTATTAACTAGTTAATAGGTCTATGGTACGTGCATACAAATCCTTAGCTGTGATTTGTCGGTTAGGATCAGATACCACACGATTAACCACGATACCGTGTTGTTGGACATAGCCATGAACATTAGTGGAAGGACGCCGAACACAGCAGAACGAAGCGTAAAAACATGGTCCGGAATTATCGCATTCCGCCAGAATGCGCGTCGGACCGTAATGATGTCGTTCTTACATGTACAGCATAGGGAATTTATTGGTTTTTTAATATTATATTCTAAATGGTGTAACTTATGAATAATTACTATAGAACATTTTTTTAAAACCAAATTGCCCTCGATCGAATATAAGTGTTTCCAATAATATACGACTTTTATAAAAAGAGACAACAACTATATCTTTTTTTAGGTCCTAGTAAATATGATATTATTCAAGTTACCATTGTAATAAGATAGGTAATGATTAAAAATGTAAAATAAATGACAATGCCAACACAACATTTATATTTTATTAATTATACTATTCTAAATAATGAACAAGATTGATAGAGCTATATTTGTAGCTTATCGTTTGGGCTGTGAAGGCAACTTCTTTTTATTATAATAGAAATCTGAACGCCAGCCAACATTTGGTGACCTCGACTTATCCTAAATTTTTAATTATTGGGTAGTTCAACATGAAAATGACAGGGGGTAAACCACAAGCGGAAGTAGGTGTACAAATATTAGGAAATATATATATATATAGGTAATTTATATATAACCTATTTACGTGGAACCTTGTTTTAAATTTTTAATCCTTAGCTATAAAAGTTGTACATTTTATACATTTTTAACTACAAAATAATTATTAAATTTTGTCGAAATTCAAACTTTAAATGCTTATAAAAATAAAAACTATGACCATGCATTTCTAATATTTTTTAACTGCTGCTGTAATAATACATCAGGAGCTTGGCATTACATTTTCATGCTTTTTTTACACAACAAATAAAATTTAATTGATATTTATAGAAATACTAAAAAAATTTGAAACTGAAAATGTCCGTAAAGAGCTCAAAAAGAGTCAAAATATTTTCAAATTTATATGGTGTATAGGAAATGCTAATATAAACATTCAGTGAAATTTTAAAGTATCTATAGAGGCAATCGTTTTTTAATTACAACAAAATAAGAAAATTGTTACATGAGAAATCGAGTGAATATCAAATGTTGTAAAAATATAAATTTCAAACGCTCATAAAAATTTAATTTGACTTTCCTATATAAATTTTTTTTGATAAAAGTAAAAAAACTTATGAGGAATCTTGTATTACACTTTCAAATCTTAGAGTTAAAAAGAAAATTTTTTATGAATTTCCAACTCAAAATAATTTGAAAATTTTCGTTATTTTTACGTATTTTGTCAATACTTGAACATTAAATGCTTATTAAGAAAATTGTGACTATACATTTTTAATTTTTAGATTCTGAGTAGAATGATGAATGTATTGATTTTATAATGATGTGAGTTTTTTTTTGTGTGTCTGTGTACACGATAAGTAGTCGAATGGAAAGTGAATATTGTTGGTGCACTCTGGAGGTCAAGGCTCCTAGTATATTTTTTCAAAGGCAGATGAAAAATATTAAAAAACCTTAGGCACAGTTTTTTTTTATAAGCATTGAAAGTCCAAAAATTGACAAAATATAAAAAAATCACGAAAATTAACAAATTATTTTGAGTTAAGAATTCGTAAAAATTTTTGTGTTTAAATCTAAGATTTTAAAATGTAATACTGATACAAGATTCCTTATAAGATTATCCACCTTTATCAAGAAATAAATGTCAATAAGAAAGTTAAATTAAATTTTTATGAGCGTTTTAAATTCAAATTTTTACAATATTGGACATTCACTCAATTTCTCTTGTAGCGATTTCCTTATTTTGTTGTAATTCAAAAACAAATAACTGTAGATACATGAAAATTTCACTGAATGTTTATATTAGCATTTCCTATACACCATACAGTTTTGAAAATATTTTGACTCTTTTTGAGCTGTTTACGGACATTTTCAGTTTTCTATTATTTTAGTTTTTTTTTCTAAAAGATCGAATTTTGACAAACTTTATCAAATTTAAAATTGTATAATTATTTTGTAGTTAAAAATGTATAAAATGTTCAACTTTTATATCTAAGGATTGAAAATTTAAAACAAGATTCCACGTAAGTATTTTATTCTGTTACCAAAAAATCTAAAAATACATAAGCACAGTTTATTTTTATAGCCATTTTAAGTTCAAATTTGGACGAAATTACATAATAAAAATCTAGAATTATTATTTTAGTTATTTTGTTGTGATTGTATAATATTATTCATGGGTACTTGAAATTTCTAAAGTACATCATTATATTATATCTATGATATATTTTCAGGGTTTGTTGTTGATGTATAACGCGTTATAAGTACCTAATGGATATTGTGATATGATTAATTTGGAATTTATTATAGGTACCTATAATAGGTCAATTTTTTTTAATACCATAGTTAAGTATATAAAGCCGCGTACACTCTTGTAACATTTGCACGTAACGTAACATATAGGCGCGTAACAGCAATCGATGTGTGGATATGAAGGCGTAAGAATGCCGCGTAACAAACGTTGATACGCGACAAAGTTGCCCCTCATCCCACAAGTTGTTGGTAAATTTGAATCGCATCAAAGGATTGTTGCGAGGTGGGGATATGAATAGGGTGGACATAAATAATAACGCAACAACAAATTTTTTGTATTTTGATTTCTGACAGTCACGCTACACGCTTTATCGTAAAAACACTGTTGTCTGTTCATTAATATTTGTGACTATAATTATTTCAATATGGAGTGGAACAAAGAAAATACAATCCAATTTATTGAATTGTATTAAAAAAAAACCGTTAATTTGGCATGCAAAACACTTAACACTCTCAATACTATAATAAAATCAAAAGAAATTATGCTTTGGAACAGATAGCAAAAGAAATTGGATGTACTGCTGATGAATGTAGGAAAAAAATGAATAGCTTGTTATCTGCTATGAGAAGACAAAAGGCAGAAATTAAAAAAAGTTTTGGAATAGGGAAAGGTAAGAAAAATTACATGTAAAAGTGTACAAGCATATGAAGTATCTTCAGGATAAGGATACACCTATTCAAACAATAAGTTCTGTGAGCATAAAATAGTTTATATTTTATGTTATTAGGAATAAGTTTAAGTTATGTTAGTAATTAGTACATATTAAAATACTTAATATACTAATACTTTAAATCTAAATTAAGACATTCAAAATAAAAACAAAAAAATTTAAAGTAAAAACTAAAAATAATCAATAGTACTGTAGATATCGTTGAAAAATAGATGGAAATTTTGTTATACCTAAATAATATCACGGAAAAAAAGTTATTTTTACTAATTTTATGTTTAATTTAATCATAATTGCTCCCATGCCCCCCTTGTATCCGCGCCTGACTTACTAGAAGCAAGGTTTAGTAAAATATTAGATTTATGAAAATATTGCTTAAAAAAAATAAGTGCATTAAGTTCCGTTAATTATTATAGTTATTGAAACAATGAAACTACACTAGATAATAGTAATTTTTTTCCTTGATAACGACCACTATACGAATACATTACTATAAAAAAATAAAAATAAAATAATTACTATAATAATATTATTTATTATATTTTAAATTTTAAACAGATACAGATTGAAGAAGAAATGGACATACATAATATCCCAGAGACAGAAATTGATGTAAACATACCTTTTACAAGCTCATCACTACCACAGTACCACCACCGAGTCTTTCAACACCGACTCCACCGTCCTCAAAAAAAAAGAAAAAATCTAGAAGATCATCACTTAGATAAAGCTTTTGGGCTTTTAACTGCTGCAGCTTCCGTTACAAATTCTGACGAACAACAAAATTTTGGCAATTTAGTGGCAAACAAATTAAAAAAATACTGGGCTGGAACACAAAATGCAATTCAACATGCTTGGGTATCTTTCTGAATGCAGATAATGGAATGTACAAACAGCCTTTGCCGTATACTTTTGATTATCCTTCACGCTCAACAACATCAAACATGTCTTAGGTTTCTAATTTGTCATCCACTTACTCCACTCCAATACCAACTCCTCCAGAATCTTTACAAGTTCATTAACCTCAAGTAGACGAGGAAGACATTTTAAACTTTTCAATATTACAATAAAATTGTTTTTTTATACTTCGAGTAACACAATTTTAAATAAGTTAATATTATATTATAATTATATAACTTTTCACATTTTAATGATACAGGTATAATAATATACACATTTTTATAAGTTTTTTTCATTAAAGAGTACGCCCATATAATAATATTTATAAGTACAATAAATATACAATTATATATCAAAATAAAAGTTATAAAAAAAATAATGAAAATTGTTTTAGTAATTATAAAATGTGTAAACCGATAAAATGATCAAAATTAACTGTAGTCATTTTGCCAGGAAACTTGTCTTTCATTTAGGAAATAGTCAGCTAATTCTTCACAAATTTCTTTTGCTACTAAAGGCGATCGACGAGCAACGTTTCTTAAATCCAGTAATGAGGTTCTATTTTAATAGTCATCATTTCTCCATGAACCATATACCAACTCGCCGTTTACATAATAGTCCATACTTCCATGTGGTGAGTAAATATTTGAAGAAGTAGTATTCCTCCTTAAAAAATTATAAAGATATGCAACTGTTTTTACAATAATTTAAGTATTTTCTAGCTCCAACAGGATCGGTTTTCGAAGTACACGAAAAATCTAATGAGCCCAAGCAATGGGGGAAGTTCCCATTTTCTTCAAACTGTCCTTCAATATCTAACCAACCTTCTTCTGTGGATGGTATCTAAAAGATCAATCATTTATATATTTATAACAACTTTATTAAGCGGACTGCCCACCATGCGGGTTGCCAAAAGACACAGTATACAAAGTTCAATATTGAAATACATAGGATTGTTAAAAATTATAAAATTATAGTAAATAAATATACAAATAAAATTGCTGTACGTTCCAAATGGATGAGACATCTACTGGGTAGAATTAATTAAGATTTAAATAAATAAAAAAAAAATACAGATTAAATATTGAATAAGAAGATAAAATAAAAATAAATAAAGTTTATACAGAAGATAAACAATGATATTACGGTTTACGAATATAAGTGGTAGTTTATAATATTGAGTGTATCCCTTAGAATACACAAACATATTTTTACTAGATCAGAGATGTTTAGTCCATGGGTTCTGAAAAAATTTCTCAGAAAGCAAGATGCGGTTCCTCGGATCCCAAACCATAAACCCACGACGTCCCAGTTGTTAAAAATGTTAACATTTTTTTAGGTATACTATGTGATAATAATTGTGTACATAATACTAGGTACTAAGTTATTATTTGAAGAGTATATTCTGAGCTATTTCTATACAGTTGAAATTTTTGATTTTCTAATTATTTCTTTTTAAATTTAAATAGAAAAAAGTTTCTACGATGAGGAATTTTTTTTTAAAAAAAATAAAAAAATAAAACCGTTTAATAGTATACGCTTGAATTTATAATTTTTTTAATTTTATTATCGTAAAAATTTAAAATTTATACGCTCGTAAAAATTTTTTTATTGACTTACTCTCAATTTTTTTTATGAATATTGTAAGCAAAACTTATGTATGCCTTGTACTACATTTTCAGTTCTTAGCTATGAATACAAAAAAAATTATACATTTTGAACTACTAAATAGTAGGCAAATATTCGTGATTTTGAAGAATTTTGTCAATATTTGAACTTAAACGCTTATAAAAAAATTGTGCCTATGTATTTTGATCATTTTTGAATAACTCATAGAATAACATATGTATAACCTTCTATTAAATTTTCAAGTATTTTGACTTAGCCAAAAAATTTTAATCGACACTTATAAAGAAAACAAAAAAAACGAAAATTTCAAATGCCTATAGGTAAATAGCTGAAAAATCAACGAAATATTTTGAAAAAAAAAAATATGTTAAGAAAATATCACTTTAAAAGACTGGCGGAAGTTTCAAATTTCTACGTCCGTTCAGAATTTAAAATTTAGTAATCCAAAAAATCAATCAATTCTATATAATGTTTACATTTTTAGTTTACTTTGACGTTATAAAACATTAATATTATAAAATAAGATACAAATAAATAAAAATTAATTAATATTACCTGTAGGTATATCATATTTTAGTACCTACTTCAGTTAGAGCTCTACAGACTTCTGGAACTATTTGACTGATAACTTGTTTGGATACTCTAAAAAGGTATTGTAAACTACTATAGTGATCGCCTGTTGCCAAAAAGCATAAAGTTATTGACAGTCTCTCTTAACGGTAATAGATTTTCTCATGAATGTGTCCTGTTTGGCGATTTTCGGCCCAATCAAATTAATCAAGTATTCAAAATCAATTGGTGACATTTGAGTAAATTTTTTGTATTGTCCACTTATAGCTTGAAATTTCAAAATCAGTCAATAACACGTTTCCACTATGTTCGTCTCTGCTTTTAAAAAGTTGCGTCTTCTTTGTTTTCATTTTTTTTTTAATGCGTAATGAATATATATATATGCTGCAGCACTAATTTGCAAATTAGACATTGGTAAAAAAAAGTTAAAATTAAAATTGTCAAAAAACGTACTACCACTGCAGAGAACCACAGTAAACTGAAGTTACACCAAGCAGTGTGCTCAGAAAATAAATTAATAACATGGAACACTACGCAACATCGCAACACCTACAACACACAAATAATGATATCGTTACACGGAACACGGAACACGTAACATTACAGATTTATGTTACACCGTTACGTTGCGCTCAAATGTTACTAGTGTGTACGCGGCTTAATATGCCTCACCTATACGTAGACAGCTGACATACCGTCCCCGATCGGAATCGTTTTTCTTATACAATGATATTATATCATTGAATTCAAATTTAATATCATCCATTATACAGTGACCTACTTGTAACATACTATACAGAAGAACACCTTTTTTTTTATGGATATCAATAAAAATTTATTTGTTGAGTAAAAATACTTGAAAATTTAATACAAGGCTCCTACTATATTGTTTTAGATGAAAAATATTAAAAATCCTTAGGCACAGTTTTTTTTTTATAAGCATTAAAAGTCCAAAAATTGACAAAATATGGAAAAATCATGAAAATTAACAAATTATTTTGAGTTGAGAATTCGTAAAAATTTTTCTTTTTAAATCTAAGATTTTAAAATGTGATACAAGATTCCTTATAAGATTATCTACCTTTATCAAGAAATAAATGTCTATAAGAAAGTCAAATTATAATAAGTAATAACACGACAATATGATTATGTATAAGTATAATATTATATAATAACGTACAACTGGACAATTAAACTGTGACTGTACACACACACCCCGTACACTCGGTAAGACAGCGTCTATGCAAGTGACTATTACATAGGTACATCAAAAGCCCTATTTATATGAACAATCGAGGCCATCCCGTATTCCGGTATTCGTATATAATATAGAAAGCGCTAGTAAAGGTGTTGCACAGCTATATCGTAACTGCATAAGTATCTATTAGAAAACGACATCGTACACGCACGTGTGTTTACATGATTTGAATACTAATATTAATTGTATATTCAACAAAAACAAAATGATTAATTATTATATAGTATAAAGATAGACGATTAAATATAATTTATTTTAATTTATTATTATTGATAATTATGATAATATTGAAAAAAATATTTCATTTTAAATTATATAGCTATATGCGAATATGTGATAAAAGGTATGTCTGTAAAATAAAAATAATAAACTTGAAATATTTATTAAAAAAAGGGAGCTTCCAACACTATATTATTATATACAAATATACAATATACCTATATAGTAGGTTTCTAGTCCACCTAAACAGCCTACATCGCTATTGAGTAAGTCACCGTTGTAATGGATGTGTTCAATTTGAATTTAATTATAGATCATTGCTTCAAAACCATCTGTCAACATAAACATATTTTATTATACGTATATTGGTACGTATATGGCATTTCTGTAAGTAATTTATTTTTCTATCAGTAGTTAGGCGGGTTGAACTAATTCTTGTCAAAAACTATATTTATATATTATAAATTTAAAATTTAAAATTATAATATTATTTTATACGATATTACTAGATGATGTTATTATTATTTATTACCTATTCAATTTATAGTGAATAGGTTTGAGGTAGGTATGCAAATAGCATAGAATGAATCTAAATATTTTGAAAATTGCCTTGCGTGCCTATGTTTCATGTTGACTGGTACTCAATAGGGTGTCAATAAATTAATTATAAGTCTCCATATTAGAGTAAACTAATGGCATTATTTTAAATCCTCAATTATTTGAATAAAATTATTTCTTGTTATAAGAAACAAATTATTGTGACGTGAAATAAAGGTGCTCTTAATTATTCCACTTACATTACCTGTACAATATACAACAACCTGTTCGTGTTAACATGAATAATATTGAAATGTACAATGTACATATGTAATGTCATTGGAAATAAATTGGCCGTATATTATATTTTCAATTTTGAACAATATTATACTATTTTGTTGTCATGGAAATATTCATTTGGATGTTTATTCATACGTCCGATTACATATTATTTTGAATCAGCTTATATTTCGTAATGAACCACTTCTCGAATTATAGTATTTTTCATAAATATAATTTAATAATAAATTTTTGAATGCATTACTTATATCTCATAGTTTAATATTTTTATTCTAGAGGTCGTAAGATTTTGTTCCGGACGAGGCAGTCGAAAACACGACTATAGTATTTATAGCCGTGGCCAAAAGTGATGGCGACGGGTTGGAGCCAGCGACGACTAAGATCCAAGTAAAGTCATCGGTGACTGAACAGGTTAATGCTCACGTGATACCGGTTAGAATCGAGTTGTTAGAAATTATACAGGTAGATAAAAACAAGTTAAAACATTTTATTTTGAAAAATATTTTATTATTGTACAGTAGAAAATGTTAATCAAAACAGGTTGACCGCCACGGGTTTTTTTTTAAAGTTACTTAAAATCGATTTTGACTTTTGAGAATCAATTTGGGTTCTCAAAAATATTACTAGGATTAAATACAATTGAGACCCAATTCGTGGTCTCACTCAAATCGATTTTCAGCGAGAGCTCGTTTAGAGTCACAATAATCAGTATTTTCTAGTCGGATTTAAAATGTAAAGTGTTGCCACATTCAGATGGTATAACAAGCTTGCAGAAATCATTATTAGTTTTTAAAAATGTTTGTTTAAATCATCAAAACTGTTTCCAAGTAAACCTATGACAAAGACCCCGTGGCGTACTGGAGTAAACTAGTGAGAGCCCAAAAAGGGGATCATGGCGGTCAAACTGTTAATGTACCTATAGGTAAATACTAAAATATAGCTTAAAGTTTTAAACTTTAAACATTGAATAAATTAGATAGTTGTTTATCTTAGGTTTATCTTAGTATACTTGTAAATTTGACGTTTTTTTTTTTTTTAATTAATATATTATTTACTGCATAGGCTTCCACAATAAAAAAAAATATTTGTAAATCAAATTGTTGTTTAAAAATATTTTTATACTTTTATCTACTTCTGTAATTCCGTTAGTTTTTTTCTTTGTGTATTTGAATATTATCGTTATGATTACACGGCGTTATGGATAGGCAATTTAGTTATATCTATGTCTTGGATTTATTTGTCCGGTATCTCCCGTGTTAGGCGTATTGTACAACATTAAAATACAACATAATATAAATATAATAATCATAAAAATAAAAAGTAATTAGTGTTCAAGACGAAAGTACACATTCAATTATATTATTTGTTTTATTTTTATTACGTATCATTATTATGTACATTTTTTTTATTTCTCACATTTTAGATTCTGAGTGAAACGATGAATGTATTGATTTTACAATGATGTGTTTTTTTTTTATTTATTTATTTGTGTTGTCATCACCTTTTATGACAGTAAAAATGCTTAGATTTTCTTCAACAGTATCTTTTTTGATAGGAAAGTGAATCTAGTTGGTATTCAGGGGGGTCAAAAGTAAAAATTTTCCAGTCGTTTACAAAAGTTCTCTGAAAAACAAAAGAAAAATTAGGGAAAAACGGGAATTCGTACTCAAAATCTGTTTTCGAAAAAGTCGATTTTGGTTTTTGGTGCAACTCCTAAACAAATGAACTTAGGTACATGACATTTTGATTGAATGTTTATACTAGCATTTTCTATACACCATAACATTTTCCAAATATTTCGACTTATTTTGAGTTGTTTACACAGACATTTTGAGTTTCCATTTTTAGGGTTCCTATTAGTAAGCCTATTACTTTCTCTCGGCTGTCCGTCCGTCGCCAGGCTGTATCTCATGAACCATGAAAGTTAGAAAGTTGAATTTTCACAGATTATGTATTTCCGTAGATGCAATAACAACAAATACTAAAAAAAAGGATAGGAGCAACCCCGGGGGGTGCTAAACGGGAATTTTGACATTTCAGATGGAAATTTTTGTTTATAAATAGTTACCACGAGTGACGTCGTATTGTTAATAAATGGTTGCCATGAGTGACGTCGTATACAAAGATTCGTTTTATAAATTTCAATACAGAATTATAGTGAATCGTTTTAAGTTACAAAATTATACAGTCCACTGTTATTTTCCTCGCCGTAACAAGTACCTACTGTCGAGGAGAAACTGCTGAAATTCAGATAACAGATATATTCGACATCACCGAGACTGCTATTCGTAGTAGGTACAGCTGTTACACTTGATATCCGACTGTTTACAGTCAAGCGAAAGTTGATTTTAACGCGATAGCGTTAATACTAATAAAATAAGTACCTATACATTGAGAAGGTAATTTTATAAATTAATTTATCTTATAAATTTAGGTTGTTTTGTAATTATTTAGTAATAGGCATTAAATAATCACGGTATCCTTGAACGTTTCAGTGAATAAATTTAGCTTCTTTTTGCATTTTTAAAGGTACCTACTGTAGGATTGACTAACAAAGCTTTGATTAATAAAATTAACCTGGCCTGAATTTTTTTCCCATCCCGCAAATGACAACAGACATTAGATAATGGTACGGAACCCTTCGAGCGCGAGTCCGACTCGCACTTGGCCGGCTTTTTTTTTAGTTTTTTTTTCTATAAATATCAATAACATGTTATTTAATACATGTTATTTAAATACATGTTATCTGTTGGTTAAAAGAGCTTGAAAATAGGCTCCTAGTATATTGTTTCAAAGACAGTTGAAAAAAATTAAGACCCATAGTCACAATTTTTTTTTATAAGCATTTAAAGTTCAAATATTGACAAAATATGTAAAAATGACTAAAAATTGCAAATTATTTCTAGTTAGAAATTCATAAAAAATTTTCTTTTTAAATCTATGATTTGAAAATGTAGTACATGATTCCTCATAAGTTTGTCTACACTTTTATCAAAAAAAAAAAATGTCTACAAGAAACTCAAATTAAATTTTTATGAGCGTTTGAAATTCATATTTTTACAATATTTGATATTCACTCGATTTCTCATGTAGGTACTTAATGATTTTCTTATTTTGTTGTAATTAAAAAACGAATGACTGTAAATACTTGAAAATTTGACTGAATATTTATATTAGCATTTCCTATATACCATATAATTTTGACTCTTTTTGAGCTGTTTACGGACATTTTCAGTTTTCGATTTTTATAGTTTTTTTTCTATGAATATCAATACAATTTTATTTGTTGGGTAACAAAATTTATCACGTCATATAAAATTTAATAATAATTTTGTAGTTAAATATTTATAAAATGTTCAATTTTTATAGCTAAAGAATGGAAATTTAAAACAAGATTCCACGTAAATAGGTTATATATAAATTATACTTTATTCACCGCCTTAATATCGACAAATATACTTTGGAATATCATTGGCTGACTGGCCGTTTTCTCTCAGAATTGTTTTTCTTATACAATGATATTATATCTTTGAACTCAAATTTAACACCATCCATTACAGTGGTCAGTGACCCACTTTTAAACTACTATACAGCAGAGCGACTTTTTATATTTTATAACTATCAGAAAAAATTATGACGGTATTGGAAGTAAAAATTTTCATATATAATTAATATTTAAATATTTTATGCTTCATTGTTTATTTAATAATATGAACAAAGTAACAATCATTATGAGATTAAAGTTTTTCAATAAAACGAAAACTAAACATAATTAATTTTAATAAATTATAAACTTTAGGTATGGATTGATGACACCAGTCAGCATTTTTTTTTTTTGCATCACTCTCGTCTTCTCAACTCGTTGTCAACTCACAGATGCACTCGAGCTCATGATGAGCTCAGCATTAGCCTGTTCAGTCACCGATGACTTTACTTGGATCTTAGTCGTCGCTGGCTCCAACCCGTCGCCATCACTTTTGGCCACGGCTATACATACTATAGTCGGGTTTTCGACTGCCTCGTCCGGAACAAAATCGTTGTTATCGGCCAGTGCATCTAACAGCTGGCTTCTAACCAGTGTCACGTGAAAATCAAACTGTTCAGTCACTGCACTTTTGACTTTTGGCGTCGATATCTCAATTGCAGAAGACTCGCATTGGCTGTAGTTGTGTTTCCTCCGGCTTACTCGCGAGACACAACGGTAACGGCGGAAGGTGCTTTCCGTACTTTGTATCTGCAGTTTTAATTTCTGACGAGACTTCGTCAAACTCTAGCAACTTGTTCAAGACCCTCGGTATAATAATCCATGATATAGTCATTTCTGACGATGTAATACTATCATCGTCTTGTGAAATATATGTCGACTGTTCTTCATTCGGATACAGAGATAGGGGAGGTTAGGGGAGGTACATTTAACGACTTCTGAACGGCCGCCACCAGTAAGTCTTCGGTGAGCTCTTCCAACACCTTGGAATCCCTCCGAAGTCAATGTCGTCGTCGTCGTTTGTTGGTCACGGAACTCACTGATAGCACATACAATTGCTGGCCTCATGCTCAATGTAGGGTCGTTCACCGTGTATGCGTCATATTTCGTTGTGTATATGCATAGTCGTCCGCCATGTATACGTTGTCTGTCGATGGATAATTTGCACAAACTATGGGTGTGGAACTCGAACTCCTGCAAGCTTCCAACAGACTGTTCGTCATTCGGGCAGAGGGATAGTAGTGGTGCTAAATCTAAAGACCTCTGATCGGCATCTACCTGCAAGTCTTCGGCCATTGTGGATGTCGTCGCTGACGGTTGTTATTCACAGAGCCCAGTGTTACAGACAATTTTCGGCCCTACGGTCAGCTTAGGGTCGTCCGTTATAATATATTCTTCGTCGTCTGCCATGTGTGTGTTGTCTTCCGACGGATATCCGCTATGGGTGAGGAACTCGCAATTCTGCAAACTCTCAACAGCCGGACTATTCACTCGTACTGACGATGACGTAGTGACGTATGTTGTTTTGAAAAACTTTTTTTGATTTTTTATGAGGTGGACTTCTTCAACGTCTTTATACCTTACTCACGGTTGGAATAAAAATATTATACTATATGATATAAGTAATACATTCAGAAATTGATTATTAAATTATATTTATGAAAAATACTATAATTCGAGAAGTGGTTCGTCACGAAATATAAACTGATTCAAAATATCATTGGCCATTACATTGTACATCTAACAACTGGACTCTAACCGGTGTCACGTGAACATTAACCTGTTAAGTCACCGCTGACTTTACTTGGATCTTAGTCGTCGCCATCAATTTTGACCACAGCTACAGATACTATAGTCGTGCTTTCGACTGCCTCGGCCGGAACAAAATCGTTATCATTGGCCAGTGCCGGTAGTAAATATAGTGTAAAATAAAATGTCTTAACTTGTTGTTATCTACCTACCTGTTTAATTTTGTCCAACAAAATATATCCTTCCCCGTTAATTCCCGACCATATGAAGATAGTTTACTGAAATTCACGTATACCTAAACCCGCCATCCGGTTATCGCCACGTAAAATAAAAGTTTAGTCAGTATAATGTGTCGGTACCAACGAATTACAGCGTTGTGTTTCGAATATGACATTTTATACTGTTCAGCGAGTAGGTAAGTACAGCGTATTATATATTATGTGTACCTATACCTATTAAATTTAATCCTATCTATAGATTTGAAGTATTTTTCTGGTTATTTCGCTAGTTACCTATTAAATAGTGGCTCGTATTGCATATCGCCGATGCAGCATTAAAGTACAATAACTACGATGCACCGCATTTGCTTCATCCTTGCACATTGCGCATAAAAAATAAGCTTACAAAATATATCATATAATATAATATGTATAAATAATATAAAATAACATATTCGTCGCAGTTTACCAGCTATATTCATCAATCGACGTGATCTATACTTTTTACATATTATTATATCTATACGTGCCTACTTTTGTGACAAATTATAAAAATATCATTAATTGCACATCGCCAGGCTTTAAAAGATGCGTCGTCGTATTCGCGGTGTGATTGACGAAATATCAATAATAATCAATAATGATTGATAATATAATATAATATTATATTATATAATTAATATATTATATTATTGTTTTGTTAATTAATTAATACAAGCCGGAAAATATACAATAATTATAAGTAAAATAATTTTCAGTCGACGCGCGTATTTACGGAATCGCATTTTTTAAAACTTGTTTAACGGTAAATATAATTATTTCAGCATTATAACTACCTACTCGTTAACCATACACATAGATTGAAATCGATCACAATTAAACGCTAAACATGTATAACTATACAAGGCAGTAAGTATGCATTAAACTCAATAATACTCATCTACCAAGTCTGCAGTCTGCACGTTAAAAACAAACTCTTCATAGTTCATAAACATCAACACTGTTTTAATTATTTGTTTATATTATATTGTAATACATTTTAGTTAATAAATAATAATATAATAAACTCGCGATTATTTACAACCAACAGTTGGAATTCTGAACATAACGGATTACGGTAAGGCCTATAGAATCTCATTATTGTTGTAGAAGCAGAGGAATATTGATCAATAACGGAAGATCGTAACATTTGTATAATATTTATTTTATTTAATTATCGGACATAATAGGTATGTCACAATGTACAATATAAATTATTAGATAACAGAGTTATTAATAATAATAGTAATACTATTTGGTACAATTTAAACTTTTGTCACATTGAAGACATTAAAAAAATAATATTTTTATTGGGTTTATTTATTTTAAATGTAAGTGAACTGAAAAATTAACAGTCTTTATTTGGTTGGCTCGAATAACATGTGGTAACAGCTCACTTCTTGACCAATAAATTAGGAACCTAGTTTTCATGCTCATTGTACCCATGCCAAAGTCAATAACTTCGCTAGCAGTTATTAATTCAAACAATAATTTTGTTTGCATACTCAGGTTCATCTACTCGGGTCGTAAAACTCAAATAGTTGTTCAAACCAAACAAACTTATAAACTACATATTATATACTTCATAAAATAAATCATATTGCATACGAGTCTGTAATGAAGTACCACATTTTATGTCTTTGTTGTCCTTGCTAATTGCTATCATATATCTATCACCTAACTGTCCTGTGAAAAGAGGGTATATCGAGTTCGAATCTCGGATTAGAAAAATGATATTTTGCAATTTTTTTCGTAAAGTAACGAATTTTTGTAACTTAACGTTTTTCGATTTCGATTCTATAGTGCCAAAGTAAAGACATAATAATTATTATTATAATAGTTTTAAAACCCATAGCGACCATTTACAAACATAAATAAATAACGTAACGTTTTTTTGTAACGTAACTTAACGTTTTTCGATTCTATGTGCCAAAGCAATAAGACATAAAATGTCAAATACAAAACAGTTATATGAGTTGAGAATAGGGATGTTCGTCTTCGTGACGTATTATGATGAGTGGATGGTTATACGATGGTAGTTCGTAGTTCGTGTAACGAGACTGCAAAGGGAATACAGTTTCGTAAGGCATGTGAAGGGACTTTGAAATCTACTTGTGATAGAAGATATGGGGCATCAATGAAACAAACAATAATTATTATTATAATACTATGTTTAAAATCAATGGTTTGTCAATAGCTATATTATTTAATCTATCTGCTTCGCGGACTGACTAATGATTATAGATAATTATTAAGATTTTATGGCCTCCCAATTTCTATTCCGTAGACATATTCCGTAGGTATTGCGTAGAGTAGGTAGTTGTGAATTTGGGATACGACGCGATAACTTCAAACGGGCTTCACCGTTTTCGGTCAGTGTCACTTTTCGGCCAAATCATACTGTTCCTTGTACAAATATAACAACTGAACTTAACAGTTTTTATATTTAATTAAATATAATTGTAACCAAAAATGTGATTTTTTGATAAACATTAATACTTACAACTGATTGAAAAAATAATAAAATAAAACAATTGGCAATAAAATCGTTTAATGTAATCGGAAATCTTAATATTTTTACATATTCATGAATTCATATTTTACTATCATAATTATTATTTTATTTTATTTATTTTTATTTATTAACCAGCAGCAACGTAGGCCATTGTGTGGTTTTTAACTGTGGGGGAGGGTGCTGTAGGTTTTAAGCACGTGTGTTTGTTAGTTTGGCAGATTTTTTAGCTGGCAGTGGGCACCATCCTCTGCCATAACCGGTGGGGGATGGCGGCACTTCTCACCGGACACCGTGACTTAGCCGAGGAAAAATGACGCCCTCGGCCGAGGTTTTGAACCGGTGTCGGTTTGCGTATGACTTTATGATTATATAATAATTTTTATTCGATTAATGTAAGTAATAACATTGATTATGAATACTACCATGATAATATAATCAATTGTAATAATAATGTTATACACTTATAACACTTTATTGCTAATTGTTTTATTTTTTTCGGTTTTTTTTACAGTTGAAGTTAATAATGTTAAAAAAATCACATTTTTGGATACAGATATACAATCATATTTAATTAAATATAAAAATTGTTATTTGTTAAGCTCAGTTGTTATAACTGTGTATAAAACTGTAGGTGCTGGCCGAAAAGGGAAATGTACATTTTGGCCGAAAGGGGGCCGCCTCTTCTAATAACATTTTTCGTTTCATAATAGTAAATTATTATTTCAATATGGACGATCGATCGATAAAAATGCATACCTACCTAATATTATACTGCATCATCATGTTGGTCAATATTTACTTAGTTCAAACAAGTTAAGGAACAACTAAGGAACTCGCACATAGGTACACCATTATAGAGCATATTATGTTTTGCCTTTTGTAGTGAAGACGGTCAGTCAGCCTATGCTATAAGTAAGTATATTTAATGATACTATTGTGAATAAATAAATTGATTAATCTATTTACACGGAACCTTATATTAAATGTTCAATTCTTAGCTATAAAAATTGAAAATTTAATAAACTATTAACTTAAAAATCATTTTAGATTCTGAGGAGAGTGATGAATGTATTGATTTTACAATGATGTGTGTTTTTGAATTTTTTTTATTTGTGTCTATGTACACGATAAATAGTTGAAATAATGCTGAGATTCACAGAAGTTATCAAATGCGCAGGGAAAACAAAAAAAATCAATCAAAATCAATTTTTGTTTTGAATGTAACTCTAATACAATTAATGACCGTAGATACATGAAATTTTCACTTAATGTTTATATTAGCATTTTCTATATATCTACCATAAAATTCTCAAAATATATTAACTTGTTTTTATCTGTTTACGGACATTTTCAGTTTCTAATTTTTTTTTTTTTCTTAAAATATTAAAAAAATTTTATCCGTTTATTCATTTTTTGTGACATTTTTCTAACTCATTAATATACGTAAAGATATGTGTCAAAAATAAAATTAAAAAAAAATCTTGGGTAGCTTAAGTGAATTTATGCTTATTTTTCATACAAAATTAACTGATATAAAATTAAGTGAAATTCATTAGTTGTGAAATTTAATATTATACAAAATAATATGTTAGTTACATGTGCACGTATTAAACAAAAA
Organism: Macrosiphum euphorbiae; assembly: GCA_949089665.1. Taxonomy (NCBI): domain Eukaryota; kingdom Metazoa; phylum Arthropoda; class Insecta; order Hemiptera; family Aphididae; genus Macrosiphum; species Macrosiphum euphorbiae. Next base: position 154,529,953 of record CARXXK010000001.1, on the reverse strand, counting down.
ATAATGTGTAATAAAATTATGGTATGAGACATTATATAAATACATAATGAATTTAATATAGAAAACTATGCTTTATCATATAAATCAATGTTATTAGTACAATATATTATAATGATTATTATTATAAATACATTTATATTAGGCATATAAATCATAAAATATAAAATCACATTATTTAATAAAGTACTAATTATCTCACATTTTACCATCTTAATTAAAAGTAGGTACATGACAAGGATAGAATAAAAAAAAAATTATTTTAATAAATGGCAAAAATTAAAATCATTTTAATAGAGTCATAGGCAAAACTAGACTCACTTTTATTAGGACAGGTCAAATAAAAAAAAATTCTATTAACAACTTTATATATAGGTTGTAATTTTTTTTAATATACCTATATATAAATTACTGTTTAATTATTTAATAATAAATAAAAAATTATAATAATTAATACATTTATATTGATAAACGATTATGATGGTTTTTTTTGTATCAAAAAAAATAATCAGCGAAGAAAATAATATTGAACAAAATTAATTCCAAGGTTAGTCACACACGGTCTTTTTGACAGGTTTGTGACTTTAAAAATACTTATATAGGTATTCAACAAACAATAGCAAATTGTTTTAAATAGCATTAAATGATAGCTTGACTTGGACATTGAAGGTATTAAACTATTAAAGTACACGAAATAATGTAAATTACTTGCGATGAGTAATTTGAAAAATTATTAATGCCCGGTATTTTAGACAGCGATGCAACTAACGGGGGTTAATAATAAATAAATTGTTTGATTTAGTAATGTGTATAATAATAATAATAAATATTTTATTATATTTTAATTATTAATTAGAATATTTGACTTATCTATAAAAAAATAAATATTCTAATTAATAATTACCTCTCCATGGTTTTCTAATGTTAAACGTAAGAACCTTGTGAACGATCGCTGTCACGGGTCAATAATAAAAATATGAATTTATAATAAAAGAAATAATATGAATATATTAAAGTACGTATAATCGACAATAATTTTTGTTTATTGAACATTTTTTAAATATTTTTTTTTGTAGATAGAGGATTAGTCAAATATTTTAATTATTATTTAAAATATAATACCATAAAATTAATTATTATAATTACACGTTAGTCTATCCCCAAACAATGTATTTATTCTTAACCCCTGTTAGTCACATCGCTGTCTAAAAGACCGGGCATTTATTATTTTTCAAATTACTCATTGTAAGTAATTTACATTATTTCATGTACTTTAGTACCTTCAATGTCCTAGTCAAGGTATCATTTAATATTATAAACTGCATCGCAGCCGACGCCTCAGACCGCTTGGTCACTTCGTCCCCCAGTGTTTATTATTATAAATGTATTAATTATTATAATTTTTCATTTATTTTTAAATAATTAAATTCTAAAGAAATATTCATTATATATATATACATTAAACAAAATTACTACCTATGTAAAGTTGAGAATATAGAAGTTTTTTTTATATTTTTCATTTGGCCTTGGCTAATAAAAGTGTCTAGTTTCACTTATGGACTAGTGTGTACAATTTAATTTAAGAAATGTTAACAATGTACGTATGCATGTATAATTAATATATTATTTATAATGCCTAAATAATTATTAAAATATATAATATACAAATTTTTATTCGAGTTCAGGTTCGTCCAATTTCAGACCCGAAGATTCTATGCAATGAGTATAATAATAAATTGGTTTTTTTTTTCCATCTAAAAATAAAATAAAATCAGTATTCACTTAAATTAACATTTTTTTTTTTAGCTTGGATATAGAGGAGAGTCCGCTATATTATTGGTCTTAAATTGGACCACCTTAATTACTTGGCTGTTAAACATAAATGATGATAAAAACATTTATACATGTGGTTAATACCGTTGTATAATGTCTTTGGAGTTATTACATATTGTCACCGCCGTGACAATGTGAATAAACTCACCCACCGACCGCTTCACACACTCACTCGTAATTTTTATTATTTGTATTAAATGTTCCTTGTGAATTATTGTTATATAATGTGCAGATTATAAAGCGCGTTGTCGCATGCCGCCGCCCGGGCTTTTTAATTATTATTTTTGCACGGCCTCCGCAAATGCTTCAGTCCAGTTTCAGAGTGTAATCGAAACACACACATTATTACGTGCGCAAATCGCCATTTTTGAAATAGTTTATAGTTTTTATTTGTCGGCACGAATGGCCAAGTATTATATTGTTTTATGTTGGCGCTAATCGCCACGTAAATTATACTATATTTTTTAGTCTGTGCCCTGTGCACTTAACTTATATTATTATTGTTTTTATAGCCACCTGCACTGATCGTCGCGAACGTAGTATTGTATTATTTCGTTTTAATTGCAGCCTGTATCATCGTTCCGACATAGTCGGTGTCGCGTATTATTATTATTGTTTTATTTTTCTATTTTGTGTGTGGGTGAACCTTTATTTTTATTATATAGCTAGGCCCAGCTGGTCAGTCTGCGCTCCAAAAACTGCGAGTTATTTTATTATTATATTCTTGTCATATTCATTATTATCACGCCAAAATGGCCGTATAATTGGTATACTTTATTATGGTCATAAGGGCCACACATTAATTTATATTATACCTTTTCTCTGTTCAGCCATAAGGACTGCTATTCATTATAGTATATTTATAAACTATAATATTGTGTTGCTGTGATTAATATATTTGTATTATTATTGATATCGGGTATTATACAGCAATAAATTAATTACTTAAATGAAACGTGTTATCTTTTTATTACTAGTTTTTTAAGCTCACACCCACACAGGTACACACACTACACACCCCACCACCACAACTAGTACTCGCAGGTTTTGCTTGGCAAACCTGTCCAATTCCTGTTGAGTACTAAATCATATACACACATAACACACAGGTCGGTCGGGGAGTAACTTTGCACGTAGTATTTTGGTGACCGGGCCGCACGGCCTATTATTTTTCGTACCCTCCCCGTACATCTGGTGACCTCAACGTGATAATCGGCTTACACGGTATTGAGTATTTTAGTATCAGAGTTTGGAGTGGCAAGAAAGTCTATAATATAAATAACATTTAGCATCGCCCTCACATTTAATTATGATACCAAGATACTATTATTAGGTATTTGTATTATCACAGTCTGATCGCTGCTCTATGCGATAGCATAGATCACATTTATTAATTTATGTTTATAATATGTACTTTGTGACTTGTGAGGTTTTACGAACCAATACATAATAATGTGTTTTTTAAGTAAACGTAGTGTTAATTAATAAAGTTTCTAATGTTTTACCTAATCATTACGTGTCCAAGACTCAAATAAAACCTATGCATTGTGATGAGATTATAGTAAAACAATCACCACGATTTAAAATAGTAGATACCATGGTAGATACTATCTTAAATCGTGGTTATCAGTCGAGTTGCAAAAAATCTTAGATAATACCACGGTTAGACCGTGGATAATACCATTTCTGTTAAACCATTGTTCTGGGATAATTCCATAAACCTTATAACACAGAATATTATTATAATTTAATATTATTCTGCTCTTCTACTTATGAAGACTAGCATAAAGAGACCAAACTAGTACGGCCGCAAACATGAAAAAACGTACCGAAAACTGTAATGGTTCAATAAAATGTAAATATTTTCCAAAAAACATAAAAAAACACGAATAATCTCTATACTATATCTCTACCCTAGCGTACGCAGCGAAGCAGTGGCGTGTAACAAAAAAAAATTGGTGTAGCTCAAATAATTTTAGGTGGCCTATTACTGTTATACCGACCTATAAAATTTCATATTTTTCTTCCATCAACCCACCCACCCATATTTAAGGTGTTGCCTGAGCAACACTTGAACCCTATGTTATGATTTATCTTGTATAGTATTTTATTATTTCAAATTTTATGTAAATCATTTTATATTTATTTTTACTTAAATACGGCTTTTTTCAGTTCACTAATAAGGTAGCGCCGGTCATTAGCTAGGCTGCCCCCACCGATGAAGTCTAGTCACGCCTATGGTTCATATGCATAGATATCTTTAAGTGCAGCTGAGTAATTATAATTTTAAAAAACTGGAATACTCCTAAATGCCCAAAGTGGTCCAACCTAGGTAACTCTCCCCTAATTATTTCATCAGTTTAATAATATTTACGTTTTCTGCAATACTCTATGTAGTCGCTCGTAATAACTGAAATAATAATATGCATTAGCTTCGGTATAAGTACCTATTTATATTTTATTGTTACTTTATTAGGGTACTATTTTTTTATTTAGATACAGTGGCGTAACCAGGATTTATAAATTGGTGGTGGAGGGGTAAAACAAAATAAAACAAAGTAAATCATAATTAGACATCCATTACCTTATACCGGGGATACGACACTCCGTGAATTCAGGGGTTCGGGCAATTGTGGTCTCGAACATGGTATCCAAGAGAGGGGGGGATACACGTGAAATAGGGAATGGTAAACCAGCAGATCCCGCTTAGCGTACCCCGCCTACGTGAAAGTAATCGTTTTTTGAATATGCGCAAACAAGGATCCAACATCATGTTGGTTTACGGGCTCGTTTCCTAGATTTAGACTTCAGATGATAGGTAAACGTAACCCGAATCAGCATATCGAGTGTTGCTTCTATATTGTACTAGGTCGTTATTACTATATCCCGAAGTTCGAAGCGTCATAGGAGACAAAGAGACAACGCCTCCCCATTTAGAAATTAGAACACGGGACAAATAAATAATTATTATTTTGTTTTATAAAATATAATATGATATGATGTATGTTTCAGTATTTGTTAAAATCGGTTTTTCGTTGTACTTAGTGTTTGTACAGACGTACAGTTATAGAATTCTTAAAATATATTAGAAGCGCGCGTCACGGCCGTGCATACTCAATGGCGATACGGACGTTCCAAATATGGTATTATACATGGTTTAAATATACAAGGTTATTGCACATAGCCCATATTATTATCAAACAAAAATAAAATGGTAGCGTAAGGGTACAGTCCATATTATGCATATAATATATCATAGTATAGACAGTATATACGTCGTCCCCTTACGCTGCCATTTTAATTCCTTAACGTGATAAAATGATATAATGAGGGTACTATTGCAATAACCTTGTATATTTAAGCCATGGTATTATATCTAAATCTAATATGGGGGCGAGGGTACAAGGGGAATGCTAATGTAAGTGGGGTTATATGTGATTTACCACCACATATGCAAATTGTGTATAGGGTAAGATCAAAATAAGATAATGTCTGACTGGGCTTATGACGAAAGTCATGACCTTCGTTTCAATGTCGTCAACAATTACAAAATTGAGGTACGTTCCAACATACCACCTAAACTGTAAAATATTTTCTGTTGTCAAGTACCTATATAAATAATTTCTATACTTACAGTTGTTAGCGTGGTCCCGCTGATAGCCACCTCCTCGGGTTCTCCAAGCCGAGGCCCTGAATCAGTTGTACTTCTGCCTCCTTCTGTTTATATACACACGACCGGCGGTCATGTGCTCCGCCGACGGGACGTGTTGTACTGTTGTTTAAAATTAAAATAGCTACCGCGGTGCACGACTTTCATGTGCTCCGCGACGTGTTGTAGCTGCTGTTTATATTGTTTGTACCTAATGTTTATCTCATGTTTTCTAATGCCTAATAAACGAATCAAAAGTGTAACTAATTTTGTTTTAATTTCTGACACCCTTAATTTTAGTAACTAAAACACGGTTATTCAAAACGACTGTTTGGGCCGGAAACGAACAACAATAGACCTTGGTATCCACAATACTTCGTATCGCACTCGCACCCCAAAGACCTGCGTATGATGAGTGCATACATGTATTCGCAATTCGGTCGAAGTGGACGGGTTCGCAAGACTATCAAAGACTTGCTCGGCAAGGCTAGTGTGTGGTGGGTGTGTAAATGTGTGTGTACCTACATATGTGTGGGTGACGGGCGTGTGCTGAAATAACTACTAACAACAGAAATGTAACTCAAAAAAATGGTAGCTAAAACATAACGGTATTTAAATATTGCTGTATTACAGTAAAAAGACGACAGATAAAATAATAATTAAGCCCGGACCGTAACTCGTAAGCCAAATACGGAAACGATACGTATAATAATATGAGCACTCCTGGCCAGACAGAATAGAATATAGGTATAGCTATACCGTCGTTGACCACCTATGATATTACTGACTAGGTGCTAGGTGTATTTTATGCTATTATTGTAAATAAAATAATTTATAATATATAACCTATTTACATGGAACCTTCTTTTAAATTTTCAATCCTTAGCTATAAAAGTTGAATATTTTATACATTTAACTACAAAATCATTTTTCAATTTTCAATTTCATACATTTTATAAAAATTCGAACTTTAAATGCTTGTATAAAAAATTCTGCCTATGTATTTATAATATTTTTCAACTGCTTTTGTAACAATATATCAGAAGCCTTGTATTCAATTTTCACTCTTTTTGACACAACAAATATAATTTTATTGACAATTATAGAAAAAAAACTAAAAAAAGGTTGGCAAGTGGATGTCGCTCTGCTGTACAGTAGGTTACAAGTGGGTCACTGTATAATGGATGATATTAAATTTGAATTCAACGATATAATATCATTGTATAAGAAAAACGATTCTGAGCGGAGACGGTATGTCAGTCTAGGTATAAGACATATTATATACATATCTATGGTACTAAACCAAAATTTGACCTATAATAGGTACCTATAATAAATTCCAAAATTAATCATATCACAATATCCATTAGGTACTTATAACGCGTTATACATCAACGAAAACCGTGATACTATCATAGATATATAATAGTGTACTTTAGAAGTTTCAAGTACCCACGAATAATATTATACAATCACAACAAAATAACTAAAATAGTTATTCTAGGTTTTTTAATGTGTAATTTCGTCCAAATTTGAATTTAAAATGTCTGTAAAAAATAACTGTGTTCATATATTTTTTTAGATTTTTTGGTTACAGTATGAACTATTTATGAGAACCTTTGTTTTAAATTTGCAATCCTTAGCTATAAAAACTGAACATTTTATATTTTATTAATTACAATGATTGATAATTTTCGAGATTTTGATAAATTTTGTCAAAATTCGATCTTTAAATGCTTATAAAAAAAAACTGTGCCTATGTATATTTAATATTTTTCAACTGATATTGTAACAATATATCAGAAGCCTTGTATTAAATTTTTACACTTTTTAGCCCAACAGATAAAACTTTATTGATATTTATAGAAAAAAAATTGAAAGCGGTAAATGTAAACAAATAGCTCAAAAAGAGTCAAAATATTTTCAAAATTTTATGGTGTATAGAAAATGCTAATTTAAACATTCAGTGAAATTTTCATGTACCTATCTACAGTTATTCGTTTTTGAATTACAACAAAATAAGGAAATCGCTACATGAGAATCGAATGAATATCCAATCTAATGGATATTGTGCTATGATTAATTTGAATTTATTATAGGTACCTATTTTAGGTAAATTTAGAATATTATAATAATTATTTTGTAGTTATAAATTTATAAAATATTCAACTTTTAAAGCTAAGGATTCAAAATTTAAAACAAGGTGCCACGTAAATAAGTTAAGTATGTAAAAATTACTTTATAAACTACTTTATACTAGATCATAAAATATACTTAGTGATATCTTAGGGTTTCTGATGGTCTTAGCTCAGAATTGTTTTTCTTATATAATGGTATTATATCATTGAATTCAAATTTAACACCATCCATTACAGTAACCCACTTGTAAAGTTGTAACCTACTGTAGAGCAGAGGGATACCCCCTTGAAAAACTTTTTTAGATTCTGAGTGAAACGATGAATGTATTGATTTTACAATGATGTGTGTTTTTTTATTTTTTTTATTTTTTTTTTATTTTTTTATTTTTTTTTGTGTCTGTCATCACGTTTTAGGACAGTAAAAGTGCTTGGATTTTCTTCATCAGTAGCTTTTCTGATAGGAAAGTGAATCTAGTTGGTACTTTGGGGGGTCAAAAGTATAAATTTCCCAGTAGTTTTCACAAGCGCCGGGAAAAACAACATAAAAATTAAGGAAAAACGGGAATTTTTACGCAAAATTGGTTTTCCAAAAAATCGATTTTGGTTTTTGGTGTAACTCTGAAACAAATGAACGTATATACATGAAATTTTCACTGGTTGTTTATATTTGCATTTTCTATACACGATAACATTTTCAAAATATTTTGATTTATTTTGAACTGTTTAGGGACATTTTCATTTTCCATTTTTTTTAGTTTTTTTTCTAAAAATATCAATAAAATTTTATTTGTTGGTTGCGAAAGCTTGAAAATTTAATAGAGGGCTCCTAATATATTGTTTCAAAGGCAGATGAAAAATATTAAAAATCCTTAGTCACATATTTTTTTTATAAGCATTTAAAGTTCAAAAATTGACAAAATATGGGAAAATCACGAAAATTAGCAAATTATTTTGAGTTAAGAATTCGTAAAAATTTTTCTTTTTAAATCTAAAATTTGAAAATGTAATACAAGATTCCTTATAAGTTTGTCTACCTTTATCAAAAGAAAAATGTCTATAAGAAAGTCAAATTAAATTTTTATGAGCGTTTGAAATTCAAATTTTTACAACATTGAATATTCACTCGATTTCCCATGTAGCGATTTCCTTATTTTGTTGTAATTCAAAAACAAATAACTGTAGGTACATGAAAATTTCACTGAATGTTTATATTAGCATTTCCTATACACCATACAATTTTGAAAATATTTTGACTCTTTTTGAGCTGTTTATGGACATTTACAGCTTTCAATTTTTTTTAGTTTTTTTTTCTATAAATATCAATAAAGTTTTATCTGTTGGGCCAAAAAGTGTAAAAATTTAATACAAGGCTCCTGATATATTGTTACAATATCAGTTGAAAAATATTAAAAATACATAGGCACAGTTTTTTTTTATAAGCATTTAAAGATCAAATTTTGACAAAATTTATCAAAATCTCGGAAATTATCAATCATTGTGATTAATAAATTATAAAATGTTCAGTTTTTATATCTAAGGATCAGTGGCGCAACTACGGGGGTGCTAGGGGGTGCTTAAGCACCCCCAACTTTTATTTAAGCACCCCCAAATTCTTGTCTTTGTAATTTCAAGTATCTATAGTTTAAACGATAATTTAGGTAATTTTATATTTTAAGATTTTATTTTCCGTTATTTTTTCTTATCTTGCATAGATAACATAATTTATATTATTGTATATTTTTACCACAGATTATATGAAAACAGATTGTGCACTTCCTATGCTGCAATGTAAAAAATGAATACGGTGCTGTGATTGGTCTCCGCCCAAATCAGTGTGATCACAAATACCAATGCTAAATTATTGAACATACATACATACCATATTATAGAAATTTGATTTTGCTTAGTAAACTTTTCAATTTCAACTCAATACTCAAAATATTATACTTAGGTAAAAGTAATATAGAAATAAAATATGCAAATTGTTATTTACAAACAAATATTTATTTAAATTTTTCACAATTTCAAACAATATAATATTAACAATTAAAATTAAATACATATTATACATTTATTATAAACATACAGAATTGATGGAGTACAAAATGTTTATACAATTACCTAGATTACTTATTAATACTAAATACTTTCTAATTTATTCATAAATGATTTAGTATACATAATTTTCTATTTTTTTTTATTTTTTCTGATATTAAATTCCTATTTAAAAATTTAATTGCAGCATGAATTCTAAATCTAATAAAATAATTAATTAAATAATCTTTACTAAAAAGAGGACATGGATGACTAAATACAACATTAATCATGCTTAATTTTAACTTAATACCTACTTCTTTGTTAATAGCTATGTGTGGAAATCTATTTATAAATATGTTTTCCAATTCATCAATATAATTATAAAATGCATGTTGTGGCATCATTAAGTTGCCAAACATTGTTTTTTCTGCATTCTCATATGCTTTGAAATAGCAAAGTAAAAAGGACTCATCCAATTTGTTTTGTGATTTTGCATATTGAATACAAATATCACAAGAGTGTTTTTCAATGCATTTCTTCATTAGAAATCCACAAACATATATGAAAGCATTTTTTTCTGGCATCGATAAATTCCTATAATCTGGGGTGTCTATTGCAAGTATATTTTTTTTAAATTGAAATGGATTTTTATCATGAAATATTATTTTTATGTTTTCGTCATTTAAGGGATCTGTATTAATTTTAGATAAAATTTCATCCAAGTCTCCTATGCAATTTGCATTGTCAGAGTGGGTGAAATAATTGAGACAAAAATTTTGTTTATATGACCAGATAAATTGTATTGGGGTTGGATTAATATTATTTCCGTTATGTTGGGTACGAAACGTGCCAAATAAATTTTCCAACCTATCTTGATTGATTCGACTTGTATACAGAACATAACTCTCATCAGTATTGGTAACTTTTAATGATTCCCACAATTGAAATAAACCAGAGATTGAAATTAACCAACCTCTAATAAATTTCATTTGGTTTGTCACTTCAACATTTGTTTTTTTGTTAAATACTTGTAATGTTTTAAAAAAGTTTTCCATAAATTTTAAATGTGAAATTTGCGAATCAGTATTTTTAAAAGGTCTATTAAATTGTTTTAAGCCAGGTCGTCTAGAAGAATTAAATATGTCAAAAAGTTTATCCATATTTTGAATAAAGTTGATTGTAGGCAATGAAGTATCAGGTAAGTGGCTTGAGTTTAAGAAAAGTAGCATTCCAGCTGAGACACTCTCACTAAACACCTGTGCTGCTAAATATACGCGCATTTTTTCAAAAGGCCCAGGAAATATATGAGAGTATGTAATTTTAGGAGCAGCGCGAAGATTATTTTTACTATCTTCATTATAGAATGAAACCAAATGTTTTTTTTCAATTAATTCATTATCATACTTAAAATTATGTTGATAAAACATATTTCTGGTGGCTTTTAAAAGATGTGGTGGATCAAATATATACACTATATTTTTATTATTAATTTCAAAATATGGCCGCTCAGGACTAACTTGAAGTTTATTTGAGAGGCCTATGAAATTGGAACCCATATCACTAACAAATGCTTTAACATTAATTTTAATATTTTCTAGTTTAAAAATACTGGTTAAAATTATGTCCTGCAAATCAAAACCTGTACAACTGTTTGATATAAAAAAATAAGCAATCGGTTGCTTCCAATTGAAATTTATGCCTTGAACCAACAAGACAAGTACAAACTTTGCTGGATCATACGTTTTACGATTGTTTGTTTCATTAAACCCTATTATTTCATCCTTACTTATGTTATAAAACAAATTACTTTTTATTGCCATTTCATCTGCGCACAACACACATTCTAATGATTCAGGTGAAAAATGTTGTGTTTTAAATTGTAAAAAATTAAATAATGAATCATTAAGACCAGGATTTATTTCATAATGTTTTGTTATGCGTCTTAGTGTACATGGATTAGGCAGAGCAAGAGTTGATTGCAAAAATCTATATACCTTTGGTCCCAAAAAATAAATTGTTAGAGCTAACTGTTTAAATTCATTGGAATACCTATACCCAGTTGCTTTTGTATTTCTACGATTAATATGTGTACTTATAATTAAAAATAAACCAGGAGGTAAAAATTGCTTAGTTAAAGTTAACATTTGTTCAACAGTATTAACATTTGCTAATTGTTGAGTTATGGCATTAATTTGTTTTTTCATATCTTTAATTTCTTTATTTTTGGACTGAAGTTCATTATATAGTTTTAATTTTCTTGGAGTTTTGTTAGTGAGATAAAGTGGAGTTTGGCAAGATGAATCACTAGTAGACACTTGTAGCTTACTAGAAATGGAAGAGGAACCAGATACGTCACTGACATTGGTATATGCATTATCATTGTAAGTTAATGAGTGTGGTGGAGTAGAACATGATGCCATCGCGACCTGTGCCTCAAATTCTCGCATTTGCTTTTCTTCTTCCAATTTCTTTTCCTTTTCTTCTTCTGATTTCTTTTCCATTTCTCTCTTCATTAATATTCCAGCTAATAATATTTATAAATTCATATTAAAGTAGTTAATTTATTTGCATGGCATAAGCATATGCATTGAAAAAAATTAATAACATTTGATATTTTGATAATGGAATAAAACAATTTTATTAAATAAATTTTAAAAATTTCACAGAGTAAAAATCTTACTTTAAAAGAAGAAATATAATATATAGGTAATAATTAAATTAATGTAAATAAACTTAATTCAAAATCTGTAATTCATTGGATATCCTCAGGACTCTGGAGTACAACAATAGATCATTTCCTGAGAAGAATCTTGGTGGTTGAACTATCAATATGCATCTCTCAGCCGTGTAGCCGCAGCAAAAGCAAAGCAAAAGCAAATTAGAATAGTTTCATTTAGTCTTAAAAATATTAATTATAATAAACAAAATCTTACCACTAAATATGGTTGGCACAGCATTCATTGTAAGACGGTTCCTACTATTTGGATTTAAAAACATTTTGTCTTCAAAATGAACACCACACACCCTGTAATTTTTGTATAAAATAGTAGCATCTTTTTTCAGTAAATGTTCAGTTTGACATTTTTCCATCCATTGTTTACACCTATAATAAATTAGTAACGTAACAAATTGTAATGCATACAAATGAAAATCATAAAACAAACCTAATTACTCACCTCAATGGGTCGCTTGGAAATCTGAAGTAGCTTATATTTTTCGTTAGTGACATTTTATTGTCGCAAAACTTGACTGCACAAGTAGTCATTTTTTAAAATAAATATGACAGTATAAATATAAAATATTACAAAAAAAAAACTATTTTATTTAAGCAAACACCAAAAATCGTAAAACGTCAAACGCCAAAAACACGTGAAAAGTGAAAACCAAACATCAGACTATCAGGTATAAAGTATCAGAGTGTTGATAACAATATGTTTTGTTTGTCGGATACTCGGATAACACTATCAGGTAAGCCACAAGTATATGATACATTTCAAGTAATTTCAATCTGTTGAAATGGTCACATTGATTCTGGCGGAGACCAGAATCAGGCCATTTTTTGTTTACATCTAAGTGCACAATCTGTTTTCATATAATCTGTGTTTTTACTATCATTGTGAATAGTAGCCAGTAGGCAACGTAATATCAGGGGTACGACACTCCGTGAATTGGTCGGATCGGGCGATTGTGGCCTTGAAAATGGTCTCTAGAGGGGCGTGGCATACGTTACAGTAAACAGTGGAAACAATTTTTCTATGCTGGAAACAACCCGACCCCGCGCAGAATACCCTGCCTATTAAGCGGAAACGGTTTTTCAATACGGGTATAACATCATGTTGATAAACGGAAACAGTTTGAATGTTCGGACTTCAGATCATAGGTAAACACTTCACCCATCAGCTGATCGAGTGTCGCTTCTATATTGTTCTATGGTAATATCGTCATGTTGAGATCACTGGATAAGTACTAACTTTCAACCACGGACTAAGATATACAGGACTGGACACGACAAGGTTGGAGGGTGTGGGGGGGTTGACTACGAAATGTTTTACAACAGGCAGTGTTCGGGGGGATATTTTCCTTTTAGCATTACTAGCGCCGTCCTAGTGGATACTTATGGAACTAGAACACATCATACAAATTTCTAGTTCCATAAGTATCCACTAAGACGGCTCTAGTAATGCTAAAAGGAAAATATCCCCCCGAACTCCACCTGTTGTAAAACATTTCGTAACCACAATATTCATCTCGTGTCCAGTCCTGTATATCTTAGTCCGTGCTTTCAACCATGGCTAAATATATAGGTATGATCGCAACTTTGTGATACGCAGGTGTCATGGCCGCCACTGGCAGTGATTTTTATCACTTCGATTTATCAGTTTAACCTATATATTTAGCCATGCTTTCAACAACCTGTGATAACTAATTATTTGTGGCTCGTCGTTACTCGTTATGATTTAAATTTAAAAGTTGTGAATTGTGATAATGTGATATTGTTTGTTGTAAATTTGAAATTGCAAGTGTTTGTTTATTCATAATGTTTAGTATTTTTAGTAATAGTAACAAAAAAAATACTATTCAAAGTAAGTCCGACCATTCAGACAGTGAAACGATTGATGATCCAGGTCCAAGCACGTCAAGTAGTTTGTGTGAAAATGTATGTACCAGTACCCCTCAAATTTTGAATTTAGGACTAGGAGATATAGAAAGTGGACCATACCGCCCAATTTTGGCTGTAAGTACTTAGTACTATCTTAGTTTTATTTTATATAGTTATTAATTATTATGATTGCTTCGAAAAATGTTATAACTTATAGGTACCTATTATTTTGTCTATTTATGAAACATACAATTTAAATAATTAACTTATTTTTTAGTATGCAATTAAAAACACTTATAGTTAACTGCTTAATGCTTTGCATATGCTTAAATGCTTTTAGGCTTATCCAAAAACAAAGTTTGGGAAGCAAAATAGATGTTTTAATAAACAATGGTTTGTTGAATGTGCATGGTTAGAATATAGCACTACATTAGATGCTGCTTTTTGTTATGTTTGCCGCATATTTGGTACGGGTGATGTTGAACCAGCATGGACTAAGACTGGACTTAGTAATTGGCAAAAAGTAAGTTTATATAATAAATAAATAATGATAATTATATAAATAGTAACTTAGGTATTTAAATTAATCATTAAACTTATACATTTTCAATACTATCCAGTTTGCTGATAAATTAAATAAGCACAAATTGTCCAAAATTCATTTAACAAATGTATCAAAGATGGAAGCTTTTAAATCCAGTAAAAAAACTGGAAGTGTTAAATCTCAAGTCATAAGTGCTCACAATGAAATAGTAATGAAAAATCGCAAATATATTTTAAATATTATCGAAATAGTTTTGTATCTTGCAAAACAAGGCGTTTCATTTCGTGGTCACCGTGAAGATTCTGATTCATGTAACCAAGGTACTAAATTTATACTACAATATAGTAACATATAATCATAACATATTATCAACAATTATTCAGCAATTTTAAATTTTTTAAAAAATGAAATTGAAGAAGAAGCTGACAAAGATGCAGTTGAAGCTATTGGTAATATAATAAATAATCAATAATCAAATTTATCGAGTACTCAATAATGTTGTAATTTATTTTTAGGTATCATTAGTCAAATAACAAAATGTCAATTTGTAACATTAGTAATTGTCTTAAGAGATGTTTTGGGGGTTATAAACATACTAAGTACAACACTACAATCTAAAACAGCCACGTTAGGGAAGGCAGAAGTCATTATAAATAGTGTAATTGAATCATTTAAAGATATGAGAAGTGATACTTCATTCTCAAAACTGTGGTTGAAAATTGTACAATTTTGTGAAATAAATGATATATCATTGGAAGTCTCTCATCCTGGTATGTTTGATTCTTTGTTATAATTTATAGTTATTGTAAACATTTAAAGCAAATCATTTTAAAAAGTATTTATATTTTTTAAAGGATCAAAACGAAAAAGAATTCAGCCAAATAATTTGAGAAATTTCATTTTGGAAACAACTACAGGCAATAATTATGAAGAACAAGAAGTGTCAGAATCAGTCGAAGCCTATTGGAGGCGCACTATTTATTTTCCAGTTATTGATACTATTATTAATAATTTAAAGTTTAGGTTTTCAAACGAAAATCTTCAGATGGCCAAAGCTATTGATAGTTTTATGAATATGGATTATGAAAATAGTCAACATTTTATTCATCATTATAAGGTACATATTCAATTAGTTATTAAGTTATTATAGAAAAATTCTATAATATTCAATAATATTCTATGATTTCAGGATATAATTAATTCAAATACAGAGTGTTTAAAAGCAGAAATGCTTGTAGCGAGAAATTGTTTAAAAAATAGTACAGATGACATAAAAAAAATACTAAATAATGATGTGTTTCCAAACTTGTACAAACTAATGCAGGTTGCATTAACCGTACCTGTCAGTTCTGCGACATGTGAACGAAGTTTTTCTTCTATGAGGAGATTGAAAAATTGGCTGCGGAGCAGCATGTTACAGCAGCGCTTTACTAATTTAAGTATCATAAATATTGAGAGAGATCTAGCTAATGATATTGAACCTGAAAAAATATTAAATACATTTGCAAGTATTGACAGAAAACTATGTTTGACACTTTAAAATATAATAATATGATAAAAAAAATAAAATGTGTTAAATTTATTTTCTATTAACGGTACCTATGGTTGCAAACAGTAGTATAATGTAAATAATAGTAATATATTATGCTGGGGGTGTGGGGGGCGAAGCCCCCCACGGCTCTGTGAACGATTCATTATGGTAGCACCCCCAAGATATGAACCCTAGTTGCGCCACTGCTAAGGATTGCAAATTCAACACAAAGGTTCTCGTAAATAGTTCATACTGTAACCAAAAAATCTAAAAAATATATGAACACACTTATTTTTTACAGACATTTTAAATTCAAATTTGGACGAAATTACATATTAAAAAACCTAGAATAACTATTTTAGTTATTTTGTTGTGATTGAATAATATTATTCGTGGATACTTGAAACTTCTAAAGTGTACTATTATATATCTATGATAGTATCACGGTTTTTGTTGATGTATAACGCGTTATAAGTACCTAATGGATATTTTGATATGATTAATTTGGAATTTATTATAGGTACCCATTATAGGTCAATTTTTTGTTTAATACCATAGATATGTATATAATATGTCTTTTACATAGACTGACATACCGTCTCCGCTCAGAATCGTTTTTCTTATACAATGATATTATATCGTTGAATTCAAATTTAATATCATACATTATACAGTGACCCACTTGTAACCTACTGTACAGCAGAGCGACACCCACTTGCCCACCTTTTATTTAATGATTATATCAATTATCAAATAAACTTAAAAAAAATATTTTGTAGCCTTTGTATAATATCAAAACTTTTATTTACACATTTTGTTGTAACATATAATTTTACAGTCAACAAAACTTATCAAGGCTAGAATGAGATTTTCCTTGTCAGCTTCCACTATTATGGCTTTTGTATTTTATCATAATAATTATGATTTATAATAGGGTAATATTATATGTAATTATTATTTTATTACTAAAAATAAAAAATAAAGAATTTTATTCTATATACATTTGAAATATATTTTCCGAAAACTGTTTAACAATTATACATTTTTTTCCCCATCACAAAGTTGTTATGACTGAGGTTAACTAAAAATAATATATAGATCATAACCATTCCGTGATACTGTGTACATTTTTATACACTTTATTACATTTAAAGATTAATTAGTAATTAATTGTACATTAGCTTATTTTCGTCTAGTTGAAAATCACTTACATAATAATATGTTGAAAACTGTACATACATAGTATATTTAAGTGTATACGAATATAATAATAATGATTATAAGTTAATAGGGAAACTAATTTCAACAGTAGTCACATACTTTTTGAACCGCCTGTTAACTACATGACTAAATAAAGCTAATAATACTAATAATATGTTGTTTCACATGACAAATTGTTCCCGAATTAATTGAGGTTGTTCCTCTACGTCGAACACATCTGTTAGTAACAGCAACACTGCATGCATGGACTCATTTTCATCATTCTACGGGAAAAATTACAGTTAACAAATCGAAACATAAAATGTGTTAATGTTTTTAGATTCTGAGCAATGAATGTATTGATTTTACAATGATGTACCTGTTTGTTTTTTGTGTACACAATTTAGAGTAAAAAAATGCTTCAATATTCAACTTAGAAGGCAGTTCTTGTAGTGAATTGAATATAACTAGTACTTATAGGTCACAATTTAAAACTTTCAGTGCTAAAACAGAAGCACTTAATCACATTGTAAAATCAATACATTCATCCTGAATCTAAAGATATCTTGGTCCGCTCACAATCCAAAAACATACCATGATATATACTTAAGATATGCTGTGAGAGTCACGACAGTTGTGTAGATACCTAACAAACTTGTGACTGTAAATGGCCTGGTGGGTATGATTTATGATTGAAGATTTTGGAACTGATTTAGTTGAGGCATTGTTGGAATTATAAACAAAACACCCTATATAATGTAGTGTATAAGTTATATATTCACACTGTAGGTCAGCAGACGCTGACTATACATTTTTATAATACTACAGCATATATTATGTCTTGTGTAGTGTAGCCGGGTATACATAGTTAGTCGTTGATTTATATTACGCCTCGTAACACTATCATTATACTTATTATTATATTATATATACCCGATCTTATTATTATTTACCTTTAACTTCTGTATATCTGTGTACTTCAACAGGTTATGGGCCCAGTAGTAAGGTCTTTATAATAAAGTTGTAAATAGTTAGTAAAATAATAATTGATTAACAAATTGCGTGTTTTGTGTACAGATAGTGTACAGATAGTGTACAGCAATAATAATTTGCAAAGTGCAGTGTAGTGTGCGTGCGTTTCTTATTGTGCAGATAGTGTACATTTATGATTTTTTTAAATATGGAAAACGAACAATATAAAATCAACAAACTCAAAGATGCATCAAATTGGGACATGTGGACATTTCAAATTAAAGTAATCACGAATGCAGCTGAAATATTTTATGTAGTAACAGGAAAATCAAAGAAACCAATTTTAGCAAAAATCGGTAATGAAACTGAAGATGAAATGAGAAAAAGGTGATTATTTAATATGGAAAAGGGCAGATAATAAGGCTCAAAAATGTATCGTCACATCATTAGATGAACAACCTCTACAATACATTATGAACTGTGACACGACAAATGGTATGTGGAACAAATTACTTAATGTGTACGAACAGAAATCAGACACAAGTATAACAACAGTACAACAAAAGTTCTATCGTTATACAATGGATCAAAAAGACAATATAGCAGGTCATATTTCAAAATTAGAAAATCTAAGTAGACAACTAAAACAATTGGGAGAACCTATCTCAGAATCAATGTTAATTACAAACATTTTTATGACATTACCTGATAGCTATAGGAACTTCTACAGTGCATGGGACTCAATGAATAGTGCAAATAGAACGCTAGAACAGTTAACCCCTCGATTGATGGTGGAAGAAACATGACAAGTTGAAGGGCAGGAGGTCCGTGACGATGGTGCTGAAAGTAGTGTTTTGACTGCAAACAAAGGCAAGTATAATAAGTCAAAAATACGTGAACAAAAATGATAATACAAAACCAGGAAAATGCAATCACTGTAAAAAAATAGAACACTGGAAAAGGGACTGCAGGATATTCAAAAAGGAACAAGAAGAAAAGAAATCAACTTCCGGTTTGGCGCTTATTGGTGTACAAAGAAAAATTTAAGAAATCGACGACTCAGACAAATGGTACGTGGACTCAGGTGCGAGCGACCACATGACAAATCGAAAAGAGTGGTTCGTCAATTATAAACATTTTGATGTGCATTCGCCTGTACGTATTGGAGATGGTAAGCACATTATGGCAGTCGGAAAAGGTAACATAAATATTCATACTTATGTTGACAATAATTGGATAAAAGGATACTTAGAAAATGTTTTATATGTACCTGATCTAAAGGTAAATTTATTTTCTTGTGGGATATGCGTAAAGGTTGTACATTTAAAATTAATAATCGTGTAATTGCAGTCGGTGTTCGTGAGAATAAATTGTTTACAATGCTAATCAAACCAGATATTTCACAGGAAATTGGACAATGTACTAACGTTGCAATTAAGAAATTAACATTAGAACACTGGCACAAAATACTATGTCATCAGAATGTCAAACATGTTCGTGAGTATTTAAAACACAATGAAATACAATTTACAGATATACAAGGACAGTTATTCTGTGAACCATGCATCTATGGCAAACAGCATAAAGAGACGTTCACTCAGAGCGAAACAATAACTACTCAGCCAGTGCAAATAATACACAGCAACGTATGTGGACCCATGGAAGAGAATTCATTAGGAGGTAAAAGATATTTCATTATCTTTAAAGATGATTATTCTAAATATACTTATGTCTATTTTATGAAACATAAATCTGAGGTTAAGGAAAAACTTAATTGTTTTCTGAGCATGGTTAAAACTCCAACAAAAAACGTTATTAAAACTATTAGAAGCGACCGTGGATTAGAGTATAAGAATTCAGAAGTTCAATCAATTCAAAATCATCTTGGTATAAAGCATGAAACAAGTGTACCTTATACTCCTGAACAAAATGGAAGAGCTGAACGTTCAATAAGGACTATTTGTGAGGCAGCCAGAACAATGATATATGCCAAGAATTTTCCAAAATCACTGTGGGCAAAAGCAGTCAATACAGTAGCGTTCTCATTAAATTATACTGGTAATTACGAGTGTATTTAGTTCGTAATTCAGGGAAAGTATGTAAAACTCCATACGAGTTATGGTTTGATAAACTTCCTAAAATAGAAAAGTTCGTAGAATTTGGAAAAAATGCATATAGTTTAGTTCCAAAACAACAACGAAAGAAGTGGGATGCAAAAAGCTGAAAAGGATACATTGTTGGATAATCAGAAACTTCAAAAGAGAATCGTATTTGGTATAAAGAAAATAATGAGTTGTTACTTAGTAGAGACGTCATTTTCAAGGATGAAAATGTTGTAAATGACCAACTTGTAAAATGTTCTAATAATTCAAATGATAGTAATAACGTTGATGTTCTTAGCTTACACAAGGACGGCTCATTGCAACACAGCAATAAATCAGAAGGAGATGAAGTCATGGAAAATGAATTTGGATCAATAAGTGAAGATGACAATGAAAATCAAGGAAATGGGTCAAATGTCAATGTGTACAATTTGCGAGACAGAAGTAATATTAAGAAACCATTACGTTATGATAATTCAGTCTTTTTCGTAGTCGAATCCGACCCAGTAAATTTCAAGGAAGCTGTGGAGTCACAAAATTCAGAAAAATGGATGGAAGCCATGAACAATGAAATGGAATCTCTTGAACAAAACGGAACATGGTCTCTCGTAAAGTTACCTAAGGACAGAACTATTGTAAATTGTGGTTGGGTGTATAAAACAAAATACGATGTTCATGGACATGTTGATAGATATAAGGCTAGGCTAATAGCAAAAGGGTATAGTCAAATTATTCGGTATTGATTTTAATGAAACTTTTAGTCCTGTAGTAAAGTTTGATTCAATTCGATCTATATTAGCTATATCAGCAGCAGAACAATTACGACTTTGACAATTTGACGTTCAAACAGCATTTTTATATGGAGATTTAGACGAAGAAATTTACATGAGACAACCAGAAGGGTTCAACGATGGTACTGAAATGGTGTGCAGACTTCAACGCAGTTTTTATGGTCTAAAGCAGTCACCACGATGTTGGAACATAAAATTCAAAACATTTCTTCTTAACTTTAATCTATTAGAAACAAAAGCAGATCCCTGTGTTTTTGTTAAAAGAGAAAATAACAGAGTATTAATTGTCGCTATATTTGTTGATGATGGTCTAGTTGCAGCTACATCGAGTCAGGATGTAAACGCATTAATTGAATGTTTGAGACAACATTTCAATATTACCGAAGGAGAATTGAATCAATTTTTATGTACAGAAATTAAGCAAAAATCTGATGGATCAATTGTAATGCACCAAGGGTTGTATTGTAAAAGGATATTGGAGAAGTTCAATATGACTGAAGCAAATCCAGTTCAAATACCAGCAGACCCTCAACATTCATTAGATGACAAGCAACAAAATAATAATCTAACTAGTAAAGTCCCATATTGTGAAGCAGTCGGAAGCTTATTATAACTCAGTCAGATTACAAGACCAGACATAACTTTTTTAGTAAATCTAGTTAGTAGATACATCGAGGATCTAAAGGAACAACACTGTCACACTGAACAGCAGTGAAACAAATTTTAAAATATTTAAAGGGATCTATTAATTTTGGATTGATATTTAGTTATAGACAAAAACTCATGTTAAAGGGATACAGTGATGCTGACTATGCAGGTGACTTGGATACAAGAAGGTCAACAACAGGGTCAGTATTTACATTAGGATCTGGAAGTATAGCATGGAGTTCACGTCGTCAACAGTGTGTTAGTCTTAGCACAACTGAATCAGATTACATAGCTTTAAGTCAAGAATTAACTTGGTTAAAATTGTTTTTAGGTGAATTGCTGGACCAGTCAAAAATGGTGCCAACAATGTATGGAGACAATCAAAGTGCGATAAAACTCGTAAAGGATAAAGAGTTTCATAGAAGAACAACGCATATAGAGGTTCGCTACCACAATATAAGAGAAAAGTTCAATGAGGGATTGTTTTCATTGGAGTACATATCCAGCAAGGAGCAGATTGCGGACATTATGACAAAGCCAACTCCACGAATACGGTTCAATGAGCTAAGGGAGATGTTAGGAGTTATAAATATTGATGTATAAGGGTATATTGTTTAAGGGAAAGTGTTGGAATTATAAACAAAACACCCTATATAATGTAGTGCATAAGTTATATATTCACACTGTAGTTCAGCAGACGCTGACTATACATCTTTATAATACTACAGCATATATGTCTTGTGTAGTGTAGCCGGGTATACATAGTTAGTCGTTGATTTATATTACGCCTCGTAACACTATTGTACATTGTATCATTATACTTATTATTATATTATAATATATATCCAATCTTATTATTATTTACCTTTAACTTCAGAATATATCTGTGTACTTCAACAGGCATCATCATTCTTATCTGAGCAGGTTTTCCTGGTGTCTGTTTACTGGGATCAACATTGACCAGACTGTGTTTGTTGTAAATTAATAGCCTGTGACCAGGCTGTTGGATTTTGGCACCTGATAGTAGTGTTGGTATTGCACAATCATGACTTGACCTGGTTGGCTAGATGGTTACTGATGTTGTCCTATTTGGTTATCAAAAATGTTGTACCGATCAACCCAGAGTTGGACTGCCAGGTTTAATTGGGTTAATTGACCAAAATTGGAATGCTTGGATTGCATTTATGAATGGTATGTATATTTGGCCATTATACGTTTGAATATACTGAAAAAAATATGTTGTTAGTTGATTTTGAATCTATTTAAAATTATTTAAACATTTACTTGAATAACTGAATGCAGCCATAAATGCCTGCATATGTTGAATAACATCATTAGATAGTGGTGTAACAGACAGTGTATGTTCAATATTTTCTAAACTTTTCTAAAATATAAGAAAATAAGGATGAGTAAATTAAATAATAAAAAAAACTATTCAATATGGAACATACAATTTGCATTGCTTGCTGCTCAATTAGCTGGTTTTGCTGTGATTGAATTTGTCGAATAACTGACCAGCATAACTAACAATGGAAGTCAGTGCATTTGTTGCTTATAAACTACTTGTGTTTGTATTCAAGGCATAATCAATGCTTGATGCTAACTTAAAGAAGCTATATAGGCTGGCCTTAGATTGTTTTGTTCTGACTGTTCTTGTTGATGATGACTTAACATAACTGGTGGGTGAACAGACATTAACTTTGAATAAAGTGCGTACTTGGAGTGAGAATTAACACAGGAAAAGAGGCATACAATATTGTTTCAAATGTGTTGGCATGCACCTTAGAAGCGTTTACAGCATTACCAATATGCAATCAATACATCTTATGTTTATTAGTGTTCTAATATTATATAATATTGATAATAAAGATAATATTGTTATATAAATTATAAAATAATTTGTACAGTTACAATATTATAATGTATCTGTGTCTTGAACACGTTGTATTTTTAAAGACTTTTTCTAATATGTATCCTCAATCGATTTTTTTTAATTTGATGCTAAATCACAGATAACATATTTATACGGCTCAATACTGATATGTGTTCTTTTATGGGAGTTTAAGCTATGTGCCTGAGAAAAAGCGTGATCACACACATCACATTTATATGGTTTTTCTCCCGTATGTGTTCTTGTATGCCTTGTTAAATCTAATGATGTAGAATACCCCTTATCACAGATTAGACATATGTGAGGCTTTTCGCCGGTGTGTGTCCTTGTATGTTTTGTTAAGTTTGTTTTCTGAGAAAACGATTGACCACAGAAACCGCATTTAAACGGTTTTTCACCGGTGTGTGTCCTTATATGCCCTGTTAAATGATGTGCTAGAGAAAAAGATTGCTCACATAAGTCACATTTATACGGCTTTATACCGGTATGTGTCCTTGTATGTCTTGTTAAATCGAATGATGTAGAAAACCCCTTTTCACATATATCACACTTATACGGTTTTTCGCCGGTGTGTGTCCTTGTATGCATTGTTAAATCTGATGATGTAGAAAATCCCTTCCCACAGGTATCACATTTATAAGGTTTTTCACCGGTGTGTGTCCTTATATGCCTTGTTAAATTATATGCTTGAGAAAAGGCACGACCACATATATCACATTTATACGGAATTTCACCGGTATGGGTCCTTTTATGGGTTTTTAAATTATGTGCTTGAGAAAAAGCTTGATCACAAACATCACATTCATACGGTTTTTCACCAGTGTGTGTCCTTTTATGATTTTTCAAATTTGTTTTCAGAGAAAAAGATAGATCACAGATATCACACTTGTAAGGTTTTTCTCCGGTATGTGTCCTTGTATGTTTTGTTAAATCTGATGATGTAGAAAAGCTTTTATCACAGAGATTACAGTTATGCGGTTTTTCCCCGTTATGTGTCCTTATATGCACAGGTAAATTTAATGTGTTAGACATTTTATCACAGAAATCAGTCAATGGATTTTCCCTTAGACAGTTAGATGTCTCGTCCGAATTCATACAAGTAATGAATGCTGAAAAGTTGATTTTGTTTAAAACTGTTCCTTAAATTATTGAATATTCCAATTTTTATTTCGGTATCAATTGTGTTGACTTATTCTTCAGTTTTAGTTCTAAAAAAATAAAACGAGGCATTTTAAAAATGTTAACTTTTATCATATAAAGGAATATAAATATAACTACATGCTAACTATCATACGAACACATAAACTAAAACTTATATAATATATAAAAATATTAGAATTAGAATTTTTATTTTGGTGCATGAATATACGATAAGTAGTTATTGCTTTGATTTTCAAACTTTGAGAAGTAAAAATTGAAAATTCACTGTACTTTTCAATAATACAGGAAAAGACAAAATAATCCATAAGATACACACAAGGGGTTTTTTTTTAGAGATATTTTTAGTTGAAATATGGACATTAATTATTTAATCAAAGGATAAATATCAGTTATTTTGTTTTAATTAAAAATTATTATTTGTGGGTACGTCTTTGAAACTATTTAAGTATATTATCAGTTCTTTTCTGACTACGGTATAGGTAAGACGTGTGTTTTTCCTTCATATTAAATCATAGTTTAAAAGTAACAGTATAATATCTTTTGTTTAAATATATCTCTAAGTTGTTACATAAGTGTCCGTCTTCATATGAGCACTAATATATTATCCTATTTTTCTGTACATTGATATATATATATTATCTAACTTATATATAATGTAGTATAAGTGTGTAAAATGATGTGCAGAATTAATGAAAGGGAATGTTCGTTCTGTAAAAATATGGCACATTACTATTGTATTGGCTATACAGAAGTAAATTTTAGTAAAATGACATATAACACTAAAACAAGATTTACTTTTTAAAATTGCTCAAAAATTAACCAAAAATCCGAATCGCTGTTATGGTCTGTTTAATCAATAATTTCTTATTTAATAATTCTATTAAACACTTGGTTATAAAATCTTATAAGTGGAATTGATAACACTCTAGTACTCAGGGACTAAGATATACAGGACTGGACACAAGATGAATATTGTGATAACGAAATGTTGTACAACAGGCGGAGTTTGGGGGGATATTTTCCTTTTAGCATTACTAAAGTCTTACTGGATATTTATAGAAATAGAACACATCATACAAACTTCTACTTATTTCATAAGTATCCACCAAGGCAGAGCTAAAAGGAAAATATCCATCCGAACTCCTGCTGTTGTACTACATATCGAGGTCTACACCCCACACCCTCCAACCTTGTTGAGTCCAGTCCTGTATACCTTAGTCCGTGCTAGAACTATGTAATATATCATTATACCTAGGAGAAATTGTTTTTTTATTATTACTTATGTATAAATTAGATACAATGCATAAATGTAATAATATACAAATTATCATAACACCAAGTTTTATAAAATAAAATAACTTAGTAATATAGGCCGATGAACTGTCAACGCTCAGAATTGTTTTTTTGAATGGTACAATGGATTTTATACCATGGAATTCAAATTTAACACATCCATTACAAAACTCATAAGACTAGGGCAAAGTAATTGATGATCTAAAAATATATTTTTTAAAAAGGTGCTCTGCTCTACGATAGGTTACAAGTGGGTCACTGTATAATGGATGGTATTAAATTTGAACTCAATGATATAATATCATTGTATAAAAAAAACGATTCTGAGCGGACACGATATGTCAGTCTAGGTATAAGACATATTATATACTTATCTATGGTATTAAAAAAAATTGAGATAATAAATTTCAAATTAATCATATCACAATATCCATTAGGTACTCATAACGCGTTACACATCAACAACAAACCCTGATGCTATCATAGATATATAATAGTGTACTTTAGAAGTTTCAAGTACCCACAAATGATATTATACAATCCCAACAAAATAACTAAAATAGTTATTCTAAGTTTTTTATTATGTAATTTCGTCCTATTTGAACTTAAAATGACTATAAAAATAAACTATGCTTATGTATTTTTTAGATTCTTTGGTAACAGAATTAACTACTTACGTGGAATCATATTTTAAATTTTCAATAATTAGATATAAAAGTTGAACATTTTATAAATTATTAACTACAAAATAATTATTAAATTTTAAATTTTTATAAATTATAGAAAATGCTAATATAAACATTCAGTGAAATTTTCAAGTATCTACAGTTATTCATTTTTGAATTACAACAAAATAAGGAAATCGCTACATGAGAAATCGAGTGAATATTCAATATTGTAAAAATATGAACTTCAAACGCTCATAAAAATTTAATTTTATTTGCTTGTAGACATTTTTTTTCGATTAAGACAGAAAAACTTATGAATAATTTTGTATTAAATTTTCAAACCTTAGATTTAAAAAGAAAAATTTTAATGAATTCTCAACTCAAAATAATTTTCTAATTTTAAATATTTTGTCAATTTTTGAACTTTAAATGCTTATAAAAAAAACTGTGACTAAGGATTTTTAATATTTTTCATCTGCCTTTGAAACAATATACTAGGAGCCTTCTATTAAATTTTCAAGCTTTTTTAACCAACAAATAAAATTGTATTGATATTTTTAGAAAAAAAAACTAAAAAAAAATTGAAAATGAAAATGTTCCTAAACAGTTCAAAACAAATCATATTTTGAAAACTTTATCGTTTATAGAAGATGCAAATATAAACAAAAAGTGAAAATTTCATGTATATACATTCATTTGTTTTAGAATTACACCAAAAATCAAAATCGATTTGGTGGAAAACCGATTTTGCATAAAAATTCCCGTTTTTCATTAATTTATATGTTGTTTTTCCAGCGCTTGTGAAAACTATTGGGAATTTTAAAATTTGGCCTCCAGAATGCACCAACTAGATTCACTTTCCCATCGAACAAGATACTGTTAAAGAAAATTGAAGCAGTTTTACTGCCCCAAACCGTGATGACAGACACAAAAATTAAAAATTAAAAATTAAAAATTAAAAAATTAAAAAAATTAAATAAAAACAAAAACATTTAAAATCAATACATTCATCGATTCACTCAGAATCTAAAATGTATAAAATGTTTTAAAATTTAATGTACATGAAAATTGAATATTTTACTGTAAAAATTGATAAATATTGTTTTGATACAAATTATAATTATAAATTAATTGAATAAAAATTATTGCATTTGGCCGACTAATGTGAAGAACTCTATCAAAAAGTTTAGAAATAGTGCTACCTACATCATGATTAACTTCTTCTAGAACATAGGTGTAATGTCTGAACTGTAAATTTAAAATTAATAAAAATAATTCAACACTACTTAACACTCTACTTTGTAGACACTATCTAACTCAAATTAAATGAGAAATGAAGATACAAAATTATATAAAACATGGGTTTGCGTGGTTTGCAATAACTAATAGGCGATAGCTGACCAATATCGTACCTAGCTAGTACCTGCCTACAGTTTAATAAATTGTCAAACTATGCCAATCTGAATGTGTTACAATAAACTTTCAACAAGAAAAATAAAAATTTTACCATTATATTCTATATTCTGTGAATAAAATGTCTGTAGAGGCAAGCAATACATTAGAACAAAAGAAAAATTGCAAATGCATCAAGTGATGGGCCCTACACATGACACTTTATGAATAGCAGAGCAGCGCTCACTTGCCAAACCTTTTTAATTATTCATTTTTATAAACTATTTATTTATACCTAGGTAAATCACAGGTTTAAAAAAAAAAATTAATAAAAAATAAAACATAATATTACATATTTATGATATAAATTTAATTCATACCCTATTTGAAATAATAGACTTTCATTGTTATAATTTCCTCTTAAAATAATTCCATTAAATACATGATCATCAATAATTTCCTGTTGAATATTTTTATTAAACTCTTGATCACCACATATCTCATTAAGTGAGAACGGCACAACACTAGAACTGTGTATCATCATTATAAAATTAATAAAAATAAAAATTATATCATATTACACTAAGATATAAATTTAATTCATACCTTATTTGTGATAATTGAAGAATATTGTGGTGGTTTGTTTCATTAATAATTTCCTATTTAATACTCGATTTAATACTTAATCAACACACCTAATAAATGTAGTTGACAACACTTTACAACTGTGTATTATATCATAATACCTAAAAGAACCTGCAAAAAAATTGTTTTTTTTAGTATTTACTAACAGTTTACAAATGTATAAGTTAGATTCAATGGACAAATTTAATAATATATATACTATCAAAACACCAAGTTTTATAAAATATTATTTCAAAATGTAGGTTAAAATTACATTTTGTAATGCTACATTAAATTATAATGTATTTGCTCACTTGGAATTGATCACGCAATCTTCAGTAGTTGTTCTTCATGGTACCATATTGAATTATGTCCTCTGCATTGTTTGTTTTTCAATTAGGAACAACTGTGAAAATAAAAATTACAATTAGGTGGAGACCTTTTTCTTAAAACCCTTCATTTGGTAGTATGAGAGATTTGTAGGGGTACATTTGCCATTTGCACATATTTTTTTGTAAAACGTTTGTTTAATACTGCCATAAATAAAATGAGAACACTGATATGTAATTAAAATTGAATATAATGTCAGTACTTAGGTATTTTGTATTTAATACATTTTCAAGATGTTTCTGGCAGTGCCGGATTTAGCGGGGGTGCAGGGGGTGCTTTGCATCGGATCCTTAAGACCAAGATTGTATTAGGAGCCTCAGATTAAACTCCTAAATTTTCTAACTTTCTATAACTTTGTATTATAAAATGAACAAATTTTATTATTTTAAGAGGTTACTGACAAGTGACAACCAGCTATTTTGGATGATTTCAATTTTATATACCTCGGATAATACTATTTATTATTTGTCATTGTTATTTTTTGTTATACATATTTATTTGTATACATATTAATTTTATATAGTATGCATCGTATACTATTTTCGTATAATCATACTATTTATTATACAAAAATCTAACTTGCTAAACAAACTAGTAATATAATATAAGCGCGGTTATATTTATTTATTGTCTAATATATACGGATTATGATTAACAGACATGCCTTGGTGCAGTGTTATTGGTTTCGGATATGTTATTTTGTACTTTTGTCAGTTTTATTTTTTGCGTAAGTACCCTATTAAATTAATTTATCATTTGCTTATTAAAAATATAAATTAGGTACCTAATATAATTTACTTACAGTGGAGAATCCAGGGGAGGCAGGGGCATCGCCCCCCCCCCACCTCTTCAACAGACTCCTATTTTTACCTACAGAAATATTTTAAAGTATGTAATATTATGCATTATAATTAATTACATAATCTATTTATCTATTTTGGAAAACATTTACAATAATTGCATATTATATTATATTATTATTATTATTGTCTTTATGGCTTAGAAGTATTTTTTTTAGGATCCCCCGCCCCAAAATTAAGCCCTGGATCCACCACTGTTTCCTACCTACACTATCTTTTATTGACTTTTGAAAAAAGAAAACATGTCTAACAGACAATTTGAAAGTGGCGCATCTAAAAGGCGGAGAAAAATATTCAAAACAATGAATTAAAAAAATATAAAGGATTGATGAATAATTTTGTATTTAATTCAGGTACCTGATTCATATTTGTTTCCTTTCATTTTAGGACAATATAGAGAATAGAATAATAATTATAAATGTATAAATGTATAAATTATATAGTAATATTGTTATATTCTGTGATGTATACGACATATAAGCCAGTTGGATTTGATTGTTGTAAGTTGTGAGTTGTGTATTTTGCTATATTAATATTCGCTAGTTTGTAATTTCGTCACCAGGGAACGATTTACCACAGTTAATTGTTGATATTACCTTGTTTGAAAATGAAAATTTTGAAAAATCGGCAACGCTTAAGCACAGATAATGTTCTTACCTAAACATTTTAAATAGGTCAATTCACTCTAGTATCAAAGCTAACAGCACACTATTGAACGACAATATGCTATGTCGTGCGTGTGTAAGACGGAGACAACAAATGTATGGGTCCTCAGTCTTCTTAAGAATTATAAAGAACAAGTAAAGAACTATCTAAAAAAATCCATGGGGTTTTAACGACTATCAGTTGTCGCTTTATTGAACATGAAAGCGGAATTCACTGGAAGTTATGCAGATTATTGACAATTTTGCTAATTTAAAAGGCGGTAAAATATAATTTCAACTGTTATAACTGACATTAACTGACTTATAAAATACACAATTAAAGACAAATAAACTTACAATTAAAAACTTACATCTTTTACATTTATTCGGAAAAGGAGAAGGGACCTTTAAAGTGTAAGTTATTCACATTGGGGCTGAATTGTTGTACTTACGCCACTGCGTGTATCATAAAGAAAAAATGTTAATAAGAAATAAGATTCCTAATTACAAATGTCCTTAAATACGTACCTTTTTCTGTTACTCACTAATACGCAGTAATACTTAGCTCAGGCCTTGGCTTTTAATCCTTTTATAATGTTCTGAACAATGTTTATTATTTCATGTGATAGATTATACCATAGGACAAAAAAAGCCAAAGAAAGGATTTAAAAGAAATTTTAGTAATTTTACAGACAGGCTCTTACGGGAGGTGCAAACTGGACCGGAAACTGGAGTAGGCCGTATTGCCGTAAGAGTACTGAGTAGGACGACGACACGACGTGTACACCCTACACAGTATCATTGTTCTATGACAATTGACAATGACTAATGACAGTATACTATGGTCTTGGAAGATAAAGTCGGGACCATAGAAAAGAGATAACGAGTGCGTGTCGTCGTGTACTTACCACGATTAAAGATATACAGGTTGCACATCGCCCTATAGTAAACCGCTTCCAGACTGATTTACAAAGTGACTATAAAAACAGGGTATAGACACTCTGTGTATTGGCAAAATCGGGTGACTGTGGCCTTGAGCACGGTCTCTAAGGGGGCGTGGCATATGTTATCATTTAAATAAATCATATCAATATTATCAGTCTACAGAATAATAATACAATATATTATTATTATTAATTATTATTTCATTAACAATAAACCAATGTAAAATTACATTATAGTTTTTAATTTATATTAAAACAAAATACTTATTCATTTTACCAAAATTTAATATTGATATACTTAAAATATGAAAAATAAATTATTTATCCTTATTAATCGTTTATAAAAATTCCGTAACAAAGAGGGATACACGTTGCTAACGTTCTATCAGATTACGGATACGGTACAACTTTTATAGTCCAATACATCATACCGTAGGGATACGTAAACCCTCACAGCTGATCGAGTGTCTATTCTATATTGTTCTGTGATAAAAATCAGCTGTTAATAATTAACTAGTGGCGCTTAATGTCAACACTCAACCATATGTGTCGACATTTAGAACTAATTTTACACCTATATATCTATAATCGGTTAATTGTAATACTGCCGCTTGGAGCGCCACTGGTTAATTATTGGTAGTCATTTCGTATTTCACCTTATCAGTAGTCGATGTGCAACCTGTATATCTTTAATCGTGGTACTTACCCGGTTACCTTCAAGTTGTCTCGACTGCCGCAGCTATCCTCCTTTACTATAAAATGACAAGGAAGTCAGATGAACCCGTGGAACGGAAAACGCTGTTCTATGGTGGTGAAACTGTGGTGAAACCGTTGCGTAAAAATTAAGCACCGCTCCGTTTCACCATGAACTAAGATAATATCTTAGTTCATGGTTTC